>QRDG01002144.1:729995-1236673 GCA_012064385.1 Puccinellia tenuiflora | reverse complement strand
CCTATCAAGATCATACCTTTGCCTTGCGCATTAATCCACTTGAGGTCGATGAAGACGATCTTCATCTCCTCAAGACGCATCACCTTTCTTGATTGCGCTTCGCTTGGTGAAGATCCACATGATGCTCCCCCATACACCAAGATGGGGAAAGCACTTCTTCGGCATATCTTCACTTTGAACTTGATAGTTGATCAATCCGCACAAATCCTTGATCAACACAAATCTTTTCTTCCCTTGAGCTTGACTCCAACAAATGGAGATCAAGCAACACAAATGGACACACCTACAAATCTAGCTCAATATAAACATTAGTCCATAGAGATTGTCATTAATTACCAAAACCATGCATGGGATCAACCATGCACTTTCACACATACCTACAATGAATCAAGTCCTTGACTTAGGTACCCATGTTTTGATGGGTCCTTTTTTGATAGTCACAAGGGTCTTGGGAACCCAAATAGCAAAGTGATAGTCACTACCATACACATAAGATGGATTATATTTTCCTGCAAAATTATTGTGAGAAGAAGTGTCCTTAGGAACAATGCTTTTGGCAAGCGCATCAAATTCATCTTCATCATTAGCCAACTCCCCCTCCTTCACAAAAACAATAGCATTAGTGGAGGGAGTTGACTTCTTCTTCTCATTGGTCTTCTTGGATGAGATTCCAAATCCAAGTCCTTCTTTACCCACAACTCTCCTTTGATTACTCGAAAGATCATTGAGGTTCTTTTCTCCCTGGATGCAAGAGACTAGACCTTTCTCAAGTTGAGCCTTCAACCTATTATTCTCCACTATGAGGGATGCTTTGACACACAAGGGGTTAGTGGCACAAGCATTTACATTTATATCCTTCTTGGGAGATGTCATGTGACTCCTTAAGAACCTTGAGCTCACTCGAGAGTGCCTTGTGAGCTTTCTCAAGCTTCTCAAAATCCTTAAGTAGTTCATTGTGAACATTCGTAATGTTATTATTTTCATCCATAAATTCCTTAAGTTTACACAGTGCATGATCACGGTCACCCATCATTTTAGATAAATCTAAAGTGGAGGCTTTCTCAATCGAATCTTTAAGGCATAGTGTATTATCTAGAGCTTCCTCAAGCTCCGCTATCCTATTAGCATCATCACGAGCGAAACCCTCAAGTTCACAAATTCTTTCTTCATGTTCTTCAATGAGACCATATGCCTTACCGAGTTGAGTCATGAAAGCATCAAAAGCAATTTTATTTTCACCTTCAAGTGATTTCATAATTCTTGAGAGATTACTAGCACTTTTATTTTCAAGTTCCTCAACACAATCTAAAGATGGAGTGAAGGAGATCAAGGGTTTGAGTGAAGAAGCACCTTTGGAGATGTACCCTTGGCCATAAGGCATTTGTGTTTGGCGGGACCTTTCTTGTCATTTAGAGTGGAGAAGAGAGAATCCAAGGAAGGAGGGATAACCCCAATTGCCATGGCTTCCATGCCCACTTGTCCTTCTTCATCTTCACTTTCCTCACCTCCGGATATGTACTCTTGCTCAATAGTCACCATTGCCTTTTGAGGCACCTTCTTCATGAAGTTCTTGTTCTTGGGGACAAAATTGGTTTTCTTGAAGAGCTTTCCACCGTTCTCAATTCTACTCTTGTAGGGGCAATCCGCAACAAAGTGCTCACTATCTCCACAATTGAAGCAAGTTCTTGCTTTCATCATACTTGAGCCTTCTCTTCCCTTGTTCTTTGTTGTAGTTGATCGAAAGTCTCCTTTTTTCCACCAATCATGGTTGGCAAGAGCCAAACATTCATTGTGTGACACCCTCTTCTCCTTCTCGGAGGGCACATAGCTGGATGCACCTTCATCACTTGATTCTTCCTCATCATGAGATGTTGCCTTCAAAGCAAGAGATACTCTTTTCATTCCATTCACACGAGCTACAACAACTTCCGAGGATTTCTTCATCATGTTCATGGTGACAAAGGTACCCAATACATCATTGGGAGTTAAATCCATATAGTCCGCTCTTGATTGGACATTCATCACCATGTTCTCATTGTATGGAATCAAGGTTTGAAGAAATTTTCCCTTGAACCAATCATTATCACAATCCTTGAATCTTGCATCAATCATGTCCACCACAAGAGCCTTGAGTCTTCGATATACATCTTCTGGGAGCTCTCCATCCTTCATGATGAAATGATCTACTTGTCATTTAAGAAGTGATTTCTTTGAGCGTTGCATGCTCACATTTCCATCATACATGGCAAGTAGATAATCCCAAGCTTCCTTGGCATTTGGGAGAGACCGAATGTGCTCAACACCTTCATTGACCATTGCCTTCTCGAGCATGTGCATTGAGTTGTTCATCAATGATCTCACTTGAGGTTAAATTATTGACATCCTTAGGATAGTATCCCTTATCAATGATTCTCCATATTTGCATTGAGGAGCTACACACATAAGACTTCATGGAAGCTTTCCAATTAATAAAACGGGTCCTATCTACTAAAGTTGGATTGCCAAGATTGTTTACATGTGGGTGTTGAACATTAGGAGCAATGTTATAAGCATATCCAAATGAATTTGGGTTTCCATTTTTAGAGGAATGTTCTTCACCTTCTTTGGAAAGAGATTTAGGCTTACCATTTTCATCTGCAGAGACATCTTCAATTATATTGCTAGATGCGGATGCAAGTTTAGTTAATAACTCCTCCAACCTATCCATCCTCTCATCGGATTTCTCAGCCATGGTATCGATTTGATTTTGAATTGATTCCATGGTGGTGGGATCCCCCATCCTCCTCTTTAGGCGGTGAAGCCTTTAATAAAGAGACGAGGCTCTGATACCAATTGAAAGGATCGATGAGGTTAACTAGAGGGGGGTGAATAGGTTAACTACAAATTTTACTTCTTTTTCTTTTAATTGGGTATTGCTCAAATATAAGTTCTCTAGATTATGCAACTACGTGAACAATCCTATATGTTGAGAAAACGACTACTAGCACAAGATATATGAAGTAGTAAGCTAGTAGAAATAAGTAAAGGTAAGTTGAGGAATAACCAACAAGGTGACGCGGAGATTTATCCCGAAGTTCACTTCCCAATGGAAGCTAGTCTCCATTGGAGCGGCGCGGTGTTCACCAAAGTGAAACACCGAGTAGCCTTGATATGGCACACCGTATCTCCTTCGTGTCCTACCACCAATGTGGTGAGGCACGAATCACTATGTTGTCGTTGAGGTTGACAACTAGAACCTTTACAAGGATGAAGCACACTCCACAAGTTGGAGGGTCTTCACCAAATGCACCGAGCCGCCAAGACTTGATGCTTCAATGCCGGGGCACACACCACAACTTAATTGGTGGCTCCCGGCAATGTCTTCGTAGCTCCCAAAGCTCCGAAGGACGACAAGCTCTTAGGGTTCCAATGAACACAAGAGAAACAAGCCGCCTCTCACAAATCAAGGGGGAAAACAAATCGGTTTGGTGGAAGTGTAGATCTAGGTCTTCTCCCTCAAATCCCCTAAGGGCAAAGTGTTTGAGTGGCTAGAGAGAGAGATCTATCGATTTTGAGCTTTGCAACAATGGTGGTGTTCTTTTCTAGTGGTGGTGATTAACTGGAGGTAGGTGGAGGGGTATTTATACCCCTCCCCAAAAGTGACCGTTTGAGGAGAATCATTTCTCCCCGAGAGGCCGGCCTTGTCCCGGCCTTGGTCCCGGCAAGGCCAGCCTACATCTTCGGAGACAGGCAAGTCCGATCTGCATCTTCGGAGGCAGGCAAGACAGCAGTGAGGCCGGCCTTGGGCCGGCTGTAGCGCCCCGACCCCAGAACTATACAGTGAAACGTTGTGTAACCGGTCATGCTACACAATCGAGGGTTACTGGGTTTACCAATCCCAGGCCAAAACTCATTGGCAGGTGTGCTCGGAATGGATCATCGGCACACAACACCTTGATCATGCCATAAGCTCATACATCGCTTTCACGTATAGTAAAGAGACCGAGTGATGTAGCCCCACATGTGGACAACACCATGGACACCATGCCAAATGGCCCAATGACAAGATCAAGAGTCAAGGCTCTTCATGAAAAGGTGACCTCGCTCCTCTCGATGTGTGATCTTGACCTTCCTTTGAATGGTTTGCTACTTCATGCCGGTACCTTGTGCATACTCAGGATCCACCCGGATGATGGCCCACAATGGAGTCAAGGAGATGACCAAGAGAAGGTCCAAGATGATGGAGAAGATGGACAAGAAGAGGAGGGAAGGAGCGAAGACTGGGTGGCCGGCCTCCCAGCCGGCCTAGGCCGGCCCCAAGGCCGGGCTCCAACCCGAGGCGACCGGCCTCCCAGCCGGCCCAGGCCGGTCTCCAGGCCGGGCACCCACCCGAAGCCGCCGGCCTCCATACCGGCCCAGGCCGGCCTCCAGGCCGGGCCACATCCCGACGCCGCCGGCCCACGCGCCGGCCTCCCAGCCGACCTCCAGGCCGGCCTAGGCCGGCCCCCAGGCCGGTCACCCACCTGAGCCGGCCGGCCTCCAGGCCGGCCTAGGCCGGCCCCCAGGCCGGTTCCCCGCCAGAGTCAGCCGGCCTCCAGGCCGGCCTAGGCCGGCCCCCAGGCCGGTTCCCCACCTACCTGCCTCGTTTTGTACTAAGACTATAAATAGCTTTCCCTTTCCCCATTGGAGGGTTAGACTGAATCTGAGACTTGTGAGAGCTATGCTCCTCCTCCCTCGTAGCTAGGGTGCCTCGGTGAGGTAGATCTTGTTGTTGCTACTCTTTCACTGCGGTGTCTCTAGTAGTGCAAACCAATCTTTCACTGCGGTGATTCTATTGGATCGGTGGACCGGCCGGTAAGAGCAATCGGTTTCAACAAGAGTAAGTTTGGCTTTGATTCTTCGATCCAAAGGCTACCTTTTTGAGGGTTTGTTGTTGGGTGTTCTTAGCAGGATTTGCTAGTTATCCTTGTGATTTGCCCACGAATCTCCCTCGTTTCCCCTCGTGTTCTTCGTGTTCATCCCCGTTTCCCCCTCAAATCCGTGAAGATCGGGCCTAGCCCTACATCATTTGGTATCAGAGCAAGGGTTTCCACGGATTTGGGTCGTGTTTCCACCGTTTATTAGCCATTTTCCACCAAAATTTTTCTTTCCCATACCAATTTCGAAAATTCCAAAAAAAATAGCCCATATGGATTTCGTTCGATCTTTCGATTTGGTGAGCGATTTGTGGTTTTGATCCACGGATCTCGTGCTTAAGACCTTTTCCCCACTTTCCGTTGGTGTTTTCCGGAGGCCTTTTCCGCTCCAAGCCCAAGCGTGCCGCGCAAATTCGTCGCCGGCGGTACTACCGTCCGAACGGCCGTTACTACCGCTCGCAATCGGTCTTACCGCCCGTTCGGCCGGTGCTACCGCCGCACGACTATTCACCGACTTCATCTTCGTGTCGCTTCATCGCTACCCTCGACGACATCAAAGGTATAGCTTCCGACACATCCCTTTCCATTTCGCGAAACTTTTTTCCTAGGAGCTAGCTCTTCATAGTGTGAGCATTGCACTTGTGTGACACCAAGTGACCATATCATAATCTTGTGAGCATCTAGTTGTAGCGGACTCGGCTCGGGCAAAAGCATAAAAGCAAAAGAGAAATAGAAAAGATTCAAAAAAAAAAGTAAGCCGAGCCGTGATCCTAGCCATACTCAAGCTCCAATAACCAATAGAGAAATGGGCACACTTGTGCAAATCGGGTGCTCTTTCACATACACTTGAGCTAGTTGTCCTTCGAGAGGTGGTGCGGCACGAGCATAGTCTTCGTTAGGTCCAAGTTGCTCCTCCCTATAGTCGCACCATCCATGTTTGTCTCCACGTGTGAGTCTCTCTTGTTTCTCGGATTGTGTGGTTAGTCTCTTTTGTTTCGTGGTCCTTGTGGTTATCCTCCACTTCTTGCAATAGCCTTTTCGTTGGTTTCGTTTCGATTTCTTGCCACTTTACCATACCCAAGCTCCTCATAAGTGTGTGTGTGGGTCGCTTTTGGATTGCTAATCAAACACTTTTACTCTTGTGACACCATTGTCTCGGACGGCAAGCCCACTTGTCCAATATTATCAACCAAAGGTAAGAGCGGTTTTTAGCCACCAAATATTCCACATATCACTTGTGTTTGCTTCTCATGGCTAGGGAAGAACAAGACACCGACTTCGGCAAACAAGCGGAGGCCCTTAGGCGGTACATGGACGACAACTTCCGTCGGTATGAGGAGCGCCATCAAGCCGCTCAATGTGAAAACAATGAGCGCTTCGCTCAAATCCAAGAGCTCCTCGAGCGAGATCGTCGTCACTCTTCAAGGTCAAGTTCGCGAAGCTCTCGCCACTCCACCGCAAGAAGCCACGCAAGGAGTGAGAATGATCAAGGGCATCAACATCGTCAAGAAGCGCCTCATCCACAAGTGAACTTGGACCATCACCAACACCAAGACCAACATCGTCAAGAAGAGCCGCACCCCCAAGCGATCGTACAACATCAACATCCTCAAGATCGTCATCGACAAGAGATACCAATTCCAAATGCTAACTTGGATCCCCAACACCGCTATGAAGATAATCGACATCATCGTCATGACCTACCTCCACATCGAGCCCGTCGAGTGCCATTGGCTGACAATCATATTGATCTTGAAGACAATGAGGATTATGTGCCGCGCCACCATCAAAGGCATCGTCAGCAAGACCGCCATCGACACCATGATGATGATGATGAGGATGATCGCAAGAACCGTTTCAACCCTCCCAAGCTTGTCATTCCTAAGTTCTATGGCACCAACGACCCGGAAGACTATATTGCATGGGAATCCAAGGTCTCCAAGCTATTTCGAGTCTACAAGGTGCCGCAAGACAAACGAGTTGACCTCGCATCCCTCGAGTTTGAAGGCTATGCGCAACTATGGTGGGAACAACTCCAAGCATCCTTTGAAGACCCAATCGACACATGGAATGACATGAAGAAGGAAATGCACAAGCGCTTTGTGCCACATCATTATGCACGCGATTTGTACAAGAAGCTACAAGAACTCAAGCAAGGTCTCAAGACGGTCGACGAGTACTACAAGGAGATGGAGTCCACTCTCTCCCGTGCACACATTGTAGAGTCCGAGGAACAATCAATGGCACGTTTCTTGAACGGCCTCACGTACCCCATCAAGAAGATAGTGGAATTCCAACCTTATGAGAACCTTGTTGAGCTCGTTCATCAAGCCATGAAGGCCGAGCGCCAAGTCGCCGAAGAGCTCAAGTATGTCAAGGCCAAGTCCTTCTTCGCCACTAGAGCTTCATCATCAACACAACCCATGACTCAAGTCCAAGCCCAAGGCAATGCCAAAAGTTCTACACCGCAACCCACTACCACTTCCAAGAAGACGACGCCCTCACCACAAGCCGTCAAGTCATATATCACTTGCTACAAGTGTGGAGGTCAAGGGCACAAGTCATTTGAATGCACCAACAAGAAGGTGATGATAGTCAATGACAATGGAGACTATGAGTCCATGAGTGAAGATGAGTACCACGTATTGAACAAGGTGGCCACGATGCAAAGCTTGGATGACGACGATGACTACATCTATTGTGATGGTGACCCCAACCCCACTCTAGTTGTCACTCGAGTCTTGACTACAATCAACCAAGGTGATGACGCTCAAAGATGCAACTTGTTCCAAACCAAGGCCGGCATCAACGGCAAATCAATCAAGGTAATCATTGATGGTGGGAGTTGTCACAATTTGGCAAGCAAGGAGCTATGTGAGAAACTCAACTTGACGTACAAGAAGCACCCCAATCCTTACCATGTGCAATGGCTTAGTGACTCCGGCACCGTGAGGATCCAACACACGGTTCAAGTATCCTTCAAGATTGGCTCTTACGAGGACACGGTGGATTGTGATGTGGTACCAATGTCGGTTTGCCACTTACTTCTTGGCCGCCCTTGGCAATTTGACAAGGCCGCTACTCATGATGGGCGCACCAACTACTATAGCTTCAAATGGAACAATAAGATCCTAGTGCTCCGCCCAATGACTCCGAGCCAAATCATCGCCGACAATGCCAAGACAATTGTACGAGCGCAAGATAAACAATCCTCTAGTGAGTTGAGTGGTGAGAGAGCGAACCACATTCACGTGAGTGAGAGCCACAAGCCAAATGTGAGTGAGAAAGGGAAAAGAGTGAGTCCCGGCGTAGTCTTGTTAGCCACCAAAAGTGAGATGAGGGAAGTGAGAGCAAACCCATCCACTTTCCACTTCGTGCTCTTATGCAAAGGAGATGGAAAAGACACTAACGACTTAACCCAAGTTCCTCCGTCTATGTTGTCTATCTTGCAGGAATTCAACGATGTCTTTCCGGATGAGCTACCTCAAGGACTTCCTCCCCTACGTGGCATCGAACATCGCATCGATCTCATTCCCGGCGCCCCTCTACCCAATAGAGCGCCATACCGCACCAACCCCGAGGAGACAAAGGAGATCGAGCGCCAAATTCAAGAACTCCTCGCCAAGGGACATGTTCGTGAAAGCTTGAGTCCGTGCGCCGTTCCGGTCATCCTCGTCCCCAAGCAAGACGACACACTCCGAATGTGCATGGATTGCCGTCCCATCAACAATATCACGGTGAGGTATCGACATCCTATCCCACGACTTGATGACATGCTAGATGAGCTTAGTGGTGCCACTATCTTTTCCAAAATTGATTTAAAAAGTGGCTATCACCAAATCCGTATGCATGAAGGCGATGAATGGAAAACCGCATTTAAAACAAAACTTGGTCTTTATGAGTGGCTTGTCATGCCCTTTGGTCTTTCAAATGCTCCTTCAACATTTATGCGTCTTATGAATCACGTCTTGCGCACTTTCATTGGCAAGTTTGTGGTTGTCTACTTCGATGACATCCTTGTTTATAGCAAATCCTTGCATGAACATGTCGACCATGTGAAGCAAGTTTTGTTGGCCCTTCGGAATGCTTCGCTTTTTGCCAACATCAAGAAATGCACCTTTTGCACCGACAAGCTTGTATTCTTGGGTTATGTGGTTTCTTCAAAAGGGATTGAAGTTGACACCTCTAAGGTTGAGGCAATCACAAATTGGCCACCGCCAACTAATCTTGCTCAACTTCGTAGCGCTCTTGGTTTGTTTGGGTTTTACCGTCGCTTTGTGAAAGATTTTAGCACAATTGCTTGCCCCTTGAATGAGCTTACCAAAAAGAATGTACCCTTCACTTGGGGCAATGCTCAAGAATCGGCTTTCAATGAACTCAAGAAGAGATTGACCAAAGCTCCTTTACTTGCTTTGCCGGATTTCTCCAAAACTTTCGAACTTGAGTGTGACGCTAGTGGCCTTGGCATCGGTGGCGTCCTCATGCAATGTGGCCGTCCCGTTGCCTATTATAGCGAAAAACTTGATGGTGCTCGCCTAAACTACCCAATCTACGACAAGGAACTCTATGCCTTAGTACGTGTTTTGGAAGTGTGGCAACACTACCTTTGGCCCAAAGAGTTTGTTATCCATTCTGATCATGAATCTTTGAAATATTTGAAAACCCAAGCCAATTTGAACAAAAGGCATGCCAAATGGGTTGAATTCATCGAGTCCTTTCCCTATGTGGTGAAGTACAAAAAAGGCAAGGACAATATAGTTGCGGATGCTCTTTCCCGCAAGATGATCTTACTCACCCAACTTGAAATCAATGTTTTGGGTCTTGATGACCTTAAAGAACTCTATGCTTCTGATTCTTTCTTTGGTCCTATCTTTACCAAGTGCACAATTGACAAAGGTTGCGATGATTTCTACTTGCACAAGGGTTTCTTGTTTAAGGCTAACAAACTATGCATTCCCGAGTCCTCGCTCCGTTTGTTACTTCTACAGGAATCACATAGTGGAGGACTCATGGGACACTTTGGACGTGACAAGACACTCGCCATGCTATCTACACACTATTTTTGGCCACGGATGACGCGTGATGTGGAGCGCTTGGTGCGCCGTTGCCCAACTTGCCTCAAAGCTAAGTCTACGTTGAACTCTCATGGTCTTTATATGCCTTTACCAATACCACACACACCTTGGTCCGACATTAGCATGGATTTCGTCTTAGGATTACCTCGCACAAAGAATGGCAAAGATTCAATATTTGTTGTTGTCGATCGCTTCTCTAAAATGGCACACTTTATTCCTTGCAATAAGACCAACGATGCTTCACACATTGCAACTTTGTTCTTTAGGGAAATCGTTCGTCTACATGGAGTGCCGAAGACCATTGTTTCGGACCGCGATGTCAAGTTCACAAGCTACTTTTGGAAGGCATTGATGGCAAAGCTAGGAGTCAAGCTCCTCTTCTCCACCGCTTACCACCCACAAACAGACGGCCAAACCGAGGTGGTGAATCGAAGCTTATCAACTCTCCTTCGCGCATTAATCAAGCCAAACATCAAGGGTTGGGAGGAATGCATACCGCACGCCGAGTTCGCCTACAACCGTGCCTCCCACCGGGCGACCAAGCGAAGCCCGTTTGAGGTTGTCTATGGGTTCAACCCCAACACCGCCCTAGACATCCTACCACTTCCTCTACACGAGCGCACCGACATGGACGTCGACAAAAGAGCCGACTACATGAAGACATTACATGAGTCAACACGAGCAACTCTAGAGGAGCACACAAAGCGCCAAGCCACCAAGATCAACAAGTTGAAGAAGCCCATGGTATTCGAAGAAGGAGACCTTGTGTGGCTACACCTCCGCAAGGACCGTTTTCCGGATGAAAGGAAATCCAAGCTTGCTCCTCGCGGTGACGGACCTTTCAAAGTGCTCAAGCGCATTAACGACAACGCATACAAGATCAACATACCAACCTCAAAGTACTTGGTGCATGACACGTTCAACGTCGCCGACCTATCCCCTTTCCACGGAGATGCAAGCGTTCAAGAGGATGACGAGTCGAAGACGACTCTTTCCGAAGGGGGGGAGATGATGTAGCCCCACATGTGGACAACACCATGGACACCATGCCAAATGGCCCAATGACAAGATCAAGAGTCAAGGCTCTTCATGAAAAGGTGACCTCGCTCCTCTCGATGTGTGATCTTGACCTTCCTTTGAATGGTTTGCTACTTCATGCCGGTACCTTGTGCATACTCAGGATCCACCCGGATGATGGCCCACAATGGAGTCAAGGAGATGACCAAGAGAAGGTCCAAGATGATGGAGAAGATGGACAAGAAGAGGAGGGAAGGAGCGAAGACTGGGTGGCCGGCCTCCCAGCCGGCCTAGGCCGGCCCCAAGGCCGGGCTCCAACCCGAGGCGACCGGCCTCCCAGCCGGCCCAGGCCGGCCTCCAGGCCGGGCACCCACCCGAAGCCGCCGGCCTCCATACCGGCCCAGGCCGGCCTCCAGGCCGGGCCACATCCCGACGCCGCCGGCCCACGCGCCGGCCTCCCAGCCGGCCTCCAGGCCGGCCTAGGCCGGCCCCCAGGCCGGTCACCCACCTGAGCCGGCCGGCCTCCAGGCCGGCCTAGGCCGGCCCCCAGGCCAGTTCCCCGCCAGAGCCAGCCGGCCTCCAGGCCGGCCTAGGCCGGCCCCCAGGCCGGTTCCCCACCTACCTGCCTCGTTTTGTACTAAGACTATAAATAGCTTTCCCTTTCCCCATTGGAGGGTTAGACTGAATCTGAGACTTGTGAGAGCTATGCTCCTCCTCCCTCGTAGCTAGGGTGCCTCGTTGAGGTAGATCTTGTTGTTGCTACTCTTTCACTGCGGTGTCTCTAGTAGTGCAAACCAATCTTTCACTGCGGTGATTCTATTGGATCGGTGGACCGGCCGGTAAGAGCAATCGGTTTCAACAAGAGTAAGTTTGGCTTTGATTCTTCGATCCAAAGGCTACCTTTTTGAGGGTTTGTTGTTGGGTGGAGTTCTTAGCAGGATTTGCTAGTTATCCTTGTGATTTGCCCACGAATCTCCCTCGTTTCCCCTCGTGTTCTTCGTGTTCATCCCCGTTTCCCCCTCAAATCCGTGAAGATCGGGCCTAGCCCTACATCACCGAGACTTGTGGAACAAACTGTCACATTGCAGACTCTACGACACAAAACTCATATAGCAACTCATATATGAGAAAGATACAAATATTACACAACAAAAGGTCACAGACCATCAATTCATCAAGCGGAAGCGAAGTAGTGTTGTCTAGTACAACAAGATCCAAAATATAGGGCCTAAGAGGCCTACACATAAATAAACCCAGCCAGCTTGCTCCACGGTCCCAAGCTGCCACCTGGGAACCCCGGACTACTAGTCGATGTCCACGTAGAACCCACCTAGCTGCTCGGTGTCGTCCTCCTCTGAAATACAAATATAAAGGCAGCAAAGAGAGACTGAGTACGATGTACTCGCAAGTTTAGTAGGGCGATATAGGCCCAATGTTGACGAAGGCTCTAAAGCTGTATAATGTAGCTATTTTCCATAAAGCTAGATTTTTCATTTAAAAGATACAAAGGACACAAGGCATCGTCTATTCAGAATATTTTTCATAAAGGAGATAAGAGAGTAACATTTCATCTTCGGTTCTCGGCGAACCTACTTGTAGCCATAATCACCTCTCATCTCCACCAAAGGAACTCCCTCGAATCACCCTCGAGGAAATGAACCTTTTACACACACGTTGAGTTGCAACCTTTAGCTGCCAAATTAATTAATTACGGTTAAGGTTCTCTATGATCTCGTATATCCGTTCCCAAGTCGTCCATAACCGCGGACACGGCTTTTCGAAAAGATTAAACCCTGCAGGGGTGTACTATTTTACCCATTGGTACCGTCCGGCTCACCTAGTTGGCCCTCTTCCGGGGAAGGCCGGCGAGCGGGCGCGGTTAGACCTTTACAATGCATGAGGCTTACTCAAGGGCCATCAGTGTGCGGAAGGACAGGTTCAGCGCCTCCAACGCCCTGCCCCGCAGCCACATCCTAAACACCACCATCCTCGTTCCTTTTTCCACCCACACACGCCCGCGCAAATGGAAATAGCAAACTAGAGGACCCTTGACAAGCCCCTCACAAATTATTTGGTCAGTAAGGCGCCCATACACCCACCAATGGCAGCACGCTCGATCTTGAGTCTAGAGACAAGAACTCGCACCTAGGGGCAAGAGTGAGGCAAAACACCATCCCCGATGGCAACTCACCCAAGCCTTCTTAGCATTTTAATTAAACACCCCACATATCCACCATGTCCGAAATATTCCATCATCATCAACAATTATGGAATTAAACAACGGACATTGCTAGCATTTGACTAAGCATGGCTAAGCATATAAATACAACAATTATATTCTTGTCTCCGGCCAACACATCAACACTAAGGTTCATAGGTAGGGATTCATGTGATTGGCTCGGGGAAAAACATGCATTCATAGGACACTCTATGTCTTGAGCAAAAATGACATTTGAATCGCATGCAATATTATGGTGGATAAAATAAGTTGATAAAATCATAGGATGCTAGATGCCAAGAAGGTTAGGTTATCTCTTGCCTTGCTGCCGGGGCGTGTAGTACTGCTCGTCGGGGTAAGTAGCGTTAACCTCGACTTTGGAATCTATCGATACCCAAACGAAATACAAAGAATAAATAAATCACAAGAACACAAGGTGCAATGCTCAATCACATGATGACATGTCAAATTGATGCAAAGATATCAACATTTTAATTTATCTAACAAATTAAATGGAGTTCCAAATAATTAGGGCAATTATTTGGAAAACACCCCATATTTAACTTAATGTCCAATTGTAGATAAATGATCACATTATTTAGAATTTTCTCAAATATGCATGAACATGACATGGTTGAAGAGGTTTTGTCCTTCCGATCATTTTGGTACCTCATTTGTAATTTTTGGGTGCACCGACGAATAAATAGCAATTTAAAATACATAATTGAATTAAATTCATTTAATCAATTTATGAATAACATCAAATGAAAATTGGTGATCATGATGTGATACGTACATGGTTTGATAGCATTTGACAGGTTGATCACATTGATATCTTATTCATGACTTTTGGATCAATATTTAATAAGTTATGAATTTTCCTAATTTGGTATTATTTAACCCATTTTAGGAATTCTTAATTAACCAAAAGAATATAACTCCAAAAGAAAGTTACAATGATTCCAATTGGTGGAGTTTGTTTTCCTGAACATTTTGAAATTTGATTCGTCGAATTTGAAGCATTTTTCAATTAGTTATGAATTGTTTTACATTTATTTCAGCTCCAAAAAGAAAAAGAAAAAGCCAGTGAGGCCGGCCTCCAAACCGGCCAGGCCGGGCTCAAGGCCGGGGGGCAGCCCGAAGAGGCCGGCCTTGTGGCTGGCCCAGGCTAGGTGCGAGGCCGGGCCGGTGCCCGAGGGGTCCGGCCTTCTGACCGGCCCAATCCGAGCCCAGGCCGGGGCGAGGCCGGGCAGCAACCCGAGCCGGCCGGCCTTGTGGCCGGTCAGGCCGGGGCCTAGGCCGGGGTGACTGGGCGCAGCGGCACGGCGGTGGCCGACGGTGAATCGGCGGCGCAAGAGGGGAGGGGGAGAGGGGAAACGCGTGAAGAAAAGGCCAACCGGGAGAGAGGCTCACCCGGAGCTCGCGCGCGTGGACGGCGACGGCGCGGAGGGGCGGGGATCTCCGGATCGAGGCCAACGAACGGCGCGGCCAAGGCGGGATGTCGATGACGAATTCGTCGACCTCGGGCCACCCCGGCTCGTTTCCGCCGCAGAGGAGGAAGCAGAGAACGCGGCGGAGCTCGCCACACCCTTCGATTTGTGTGGGGAGGAGCCAAACGACGGCGGCGAGCTCGACTCAGTGGCGGCGATGGAGGAGCTCGGGAGAGGAGAGAGGATGAGGCGAGGGAGCAGCAAGTGGGGGAAAGGGAGCAGGTGCAAGTGGGGGTCCTCGACCACCAGCAGGGCATGGCCAGGAGAGGGTGGGCGGCGGCATGGGTGAGGCAAGCTCGGCGGCATGGCGCCAGTGCCGCCGGCACTGTGGAGGAGATGGCCTTTTTCCAAAAAAAACCCTAGCAACTTTCAAATTAATTGCAAACCGGTCCCCTAGCAGGTTTAGCGATTTAATTTGGGGCACCAGGACATTTTTATAAAATGTGCAAAAATTCCTATAAGCTATATTTAACCTTTAGAACCTCCAAAAAATTTGGTGGTCCAAAATAAAATGTTTTGGTCAACATTTGTTGATAGGGTTTAAATTTGGTCATTTTTGATAAACTGCAAAAAAAAACATTTAGTTGGAGCAATTAACCATTTCCAAAAGTAGTGAATTTAATCATGGAGGCTCCCAACATATTAATGAAGCTCCCCATGATTTTAGTTTGAATTTTTGGAATGTTTAACTTGGTTCCAAAATAGGAATGAATTAAACCAATTTTGGATTCTCAATTTTATTTATTATTTGGCAACATTTGGAAATTGAGAAAATGTTGTAAGATGCAAAATTGGAACTTCCTAAACAATTTGGAAGTTCCTTCAGTGGTTGCCAAGTTGGCCATTGCATTTGGGTTGGAAGTTTAGGAAGGGTTTGCTTCCTTTGTTTTAATTTTCCAAGTGTTGCTTTATTTTAGATTAGCAATTTTTAAATGGATGCCATGATGCAATGCAAAACAAAAAGTGAAAATTTGGCCCATATTTTAGGGTACTAATCTGGGGCTGTTACACCGGCCTTGGCCCGGCCATGGGCTGATGAAGGAGGCCGGCCAGGTGCCTGACGCTCGGCCATGGGCTGATGAAGGAGGCCAGCCAGGGGAAACAAATGGCCATCTTTTTCCGCTAGCCTTTTTCTCCTTTTTGGTGAGAAGCATAATTAAATGAATACATTTCAAACCTGCAACACTTAGCATCATATTAAAATATCACCAGTGTTGTTATCTAACACACAAAACATAGAGAGGTAAATAGATGTTCGTTCACTCGGTATGTCAGAAATGACAAGACGAGGCGTGGCGTCAGTTTGACCGTGCATCGCGAAAATTACGTAGCGCGATGATGGTGGTCTACTCGTTTCCCGTGCGTAGTGGGCGACACGGCCCACGATGTTTGCCCTCCACGTTCGCCACTTGTAGGGTTAGATCTGCACCAGTCCTTGGGATAAATAACGATATACCAGCGGTGAGAAAGGAAATTCTCCATTCTCACCGCCCACCATTGTATTCCTCCTTGCGCTCTACAGCCATCTTGCGAACCGAATAGCCTCCGTTCCCATCCTGCTCGCCATCATGGGAAAGAAGACAAGTGTGAAGCCGGGGAAGAAGACCGCGGGCGCCGCCGCCGCTAGTGCTGGCGCCGCCGATGAGCTGAAGAAGACCCATGGAGACTGGCAACGGTCCTTCGTCACCGAGTGCCAGTTGGACTTGTTGCGGCGAGACGGGCATCTACCGTCGACGGAGAAGATGAAGACACGGGCGCCCAGAGATGAGGTAATCACTCGTCCCAAAGATGGCGAGCATGTATGCTTTGTTGATTTCGTGAAAAGGGGATTCGCGTTCCCTGTTCACAAATTTCTCCGCGGTTTGATGTACGCCTACGGCGTGCAACTCCACGATTTTACTCCCAACGCTATTCTGCACATATCGTGATTCATTGTTCTGTGCGAGTGTTTTCTTGGCATACACCCACACTAGGGCCTGTGGCAGCGGGTCTTCAATGCAAAGCGCAACGTCGGGCCTCGTGGAGTGTACCCTGTTGGGCGCTTTGGTATCCAGACCCCCGGGGACGTCGACTACTTCGACTTGAAGTAGCTCGAGTCTGCGCGGAACTGGAGGAAGAATTGGTTCTATGTCACCGACACGCACGAGCCGGGGCAGCTGTACGGGGTGATGGAGTTCCAAGCCGGCGTCATTGTTGCAAAGAAGAACTCGTGGAAGTGCCAGCCTGATACGCGGGAGGCTAATGAGGCGAAGCCTCTGGTGACACGAGTCCCTGCCCTCTTGAAGACTGCGGGAAAGGAGGTGAACGGAGTTCATCTGATTTACATGTTTGTGAAAAGGCGCGTGCACCCTCTCCAGGCTAGGGTGCACCCTCTTTACGAGTATGAAGGTGTTGCGGACTCGACGCGCTCATCTGCTGAGGAGCTGTCAGCGGGCGAGGTCGAGGCTCGCGTGTGCTCACTAACCACACTGAAGGTTTGGGAGCCGCATGTCTTCGACCCTCCGGTTACCCCGTTCAGCCTTGACCACCAGGTGCCCGAGGTAATGTGTTGTTCAATTTTGTTGATGCAGTCGTCGTTTGCTTCTGTTGCTTATGATTTCCTTTCTGTTTCGTCGACTGAATACTTCTTGTTTTTGCCGTAGGGGTACTCCACCTTTGTCAGCCTGCCGCCGCTGCCCGAGGGCAAAGGGACATTTGTAGCTCCAGACCTGCGGGTGGACTCTGATGAAGAAGATATCTCGGTTGCTTCCACGGCGTCACCAAACGATGGCGGTGCCTAAGAGACGTGAGATGTTGCCGTGGAGACTGGCCGCAAGTGCCATCGCTGTAAAGGGGAAAAGTCAGCGGGGAAGTCGAAGCAGACGATTGGCGTCGAGGACTCGGGTGCCTCCTCGCCTGCCACTCCTGCCGATAGTGGAGCCACGACAGCACATGACTCCCCGGCTCCGTCGCCGCAGAGGACCCGCATTATTGCCGATTGCTTCGATCCAAACAACCTTCTGGACATCGTGAGCTCGTAAGTCTTCCTTTCCTTGTTGTTGTTTTCTTTGCACACATTCTGGCCATCATGGATTGTGTTGACTGCGTGGTTGCCTTAAGCAGGGATTCCTCCGGTGATAAGGTTCCTCCTTCTGCTGCGACCAAGCCCGAGGACGAGTGCGAGAGCGCAGATCCCAGCCAGAGGGAACCGATGGCGCCGCCCAAGTCACCGAGTCACATTGATGCGTCGGGTTCTCCTGCAGCGGCTACCGAAGAGAACGTCCTTGTCACGATCGTCTCTACCCCTCCGTTGTCCTCGACTGAGAATGTAAGTTAATGACGTCTATCACATGTTATCGGGTGCGCAACAGCGCTCCCGACGGGAGTAGCCCCCGAGTCTATATGCGACTAGGTACGGTCGGGTATAGACTCGAGTCTTACATTCCTTTTGTTGACTTTTTGTTTGATCGGGTGCACGGCAGCGCTCCCGATGCGAGTAGCCCTCGAGTCTATGTGCAACTAGGTACAATCGGGCATAGACTCAAGTTCTACACTCCTTATGACCTGCTTTGTAATGTTACAGCCTGTTGTGCTTGATCTGCGGAATGTCGGTCGGCGCTACGCCCTTATGGAAACAGAGATCGCCCGTCTTAACCAGCAGACTGCTAGCCTTCAGGGTAAAGTACAGCTACCCCCTTTTCTTCATTCATAACCTTCTACTATTAGAGTACTGAAATTTTGCTTGTTGCAGAGTCCCTGGTGCAAGTTCAACGCGAGAGGGATGACGTCGTGCAGCAGTCCACTGAGCTAAAGACGAAACTCGAGTCTGCTAAGGGCGATACTTGCGCGAGAGCTGCAAGGGAGGAAGTCGGGGAGCGTGAGAAAGCGTTCGCCCAACGACTTGTTGCGGTCACCAACTCCTATCAGGTATGCCAAATGATACATTGTTCTTTTGTTGAAATAGTGACGCGCTTTTGGTTGCTGAAACTTCTTCTTCTTTCTGTCCAGGGTATTTGGGTGCTCCTGCTGGCTCGAGTGGCCAGGCCTCCCCTGAAGACTTCTACGGTGCCTTAGTGGCTCTTGAGGGTGCCAGTAACCAGGCAGGAGGTCTTCTGCTGAAGGCGAAGGATGCACTTACGTGCTTGCATGGCAGTGTGTTTCCCAAGGGTCAGCCTCCTTCTTCCCTCGGCGAGCTCGTGGACTTGTTTGGCCTGGACACCTCGACTATCAGGTACTTCAGGCGCGAGTGATGACGTGGATCACACGCTCGCTGGGTGTCGGGGGGATGACCCCCGGATGGTCATAGTAATCTACAGAACAAGATTTCAAGGCAATCCGGTTGGATGATCTAGCTGGATCCTTCAGCCGGACCGGCTCAACGCCGGCTGCTCTCAAGCCGGCCAAGGTCGCCGACGGAACGGCATGGCTACAGAGGCGGCCGCAGGCCTCACGTCGCCCACTACGCCACTACGACGGCCTCCATGACGTACAGTGCCGAGTGTGCCGTTGGTCGCCGACCCGCGCCCGCCGCGGCCAGAGCCGACCAGACTGGAGGCGCGCCACCCGGCCTCGCACGTCCCCGACAGCGAGCCGACCAAACCGGCAGCGCGCCACCCAGCCCTGCACGTCCCCGACAGCGGCACCTCCATACCGTGCGGCGCCCACTGCACCTGAAGGAAGAACACTGTGGGAAGGAAGAAGACTGTAGCCGGACCCGCCGGGTCCGGGTCGGGCAGCCGGCCCCCGCCTATCAGCGTGTAATGAGCCGGACCCACCAATGTATAGCACCTCCTCAGGCCTATATAAGGGGGGGGTGCGGCCTCCAGAGAGGGGGGTCGAGCATTCAGTTACTTAGTCGAGGAAACCCTAGACTACTCACCCGGCCACACTAGCTGGATCGTCACATACAGCTCAAGGAGCAAGTTTGTAACATGTCCACCGTGAATAAGCAAAACACAAGCAGGAGTAGGAGTGTTACCTCACCACGAGGGCTCCGAACCTGGGTAAATCGTTTGTTAGTTCATACCTTTGCGCCCAATCCCGCCTGTAGATGTCGTCAGCTGTGCAAGCTGCTCCCACACCTCACAAGCCTACACTTAGGCATATGTCCACACCACAACACTGGGGAACCCCAAGAGGAAGGTATGATGCAGTACAGAAGCAGTTTTCCCTTGATTACAAAATCAAGGTTATCGAATCCAGTAGGACTTGGAGAAGGCTTAACAAGGTGTCAATGGCACCGTTTAACAATAATTGACGTGGACCTGCACACAATCACAAACAAACTACATTGCCCCAACGAAACAGAGAGGTTGTCAATCTCTCTGGCTTGCTGAACACAAAGAATTAAATGTGTGGATGTAAAATATGATGAGAGTGAATTATGACCAGCGAGCAAATGATGATGAAAAGCTATTAAAACGGTTGTAAACAATGTAGGAAAATAGGACTGGGATCCACAGTTCACTAGCGGTGTCTCTCCAGAAGATATACATGATGGGTACACAAATTACAGCATGGCAATTGACAGAATAGTGGGCGCACAACAAGGCTATCATAAAACAATATAGTTCACCGTTTCATCTAATATGGGCATTACGTCAAAATACATAGACCGTTATCCAACTACATCTATGACTAATAATTCACTCTGGGATCGCTATCCAGCATGTCACCCAAAAGTATTAAGTTGCAAGCAACAGATCATTGCAATAAGCAAAGTGCATAATGTAAGCAATGTAAATAACACAAGGAAATCACACCGCTGTTTTCTCCCTAGTGGCAACAGCACATCTCTTGTCTTAATCGTTTCTGTAAACCCAAGCTCAGACAAGAGAGGCATGAACCCACTATCTAGCATAAATACTCCCTCATACAACACTAATAATTACTTGGCCAAAGCATCCACTAGCATTGGAGAGCATGCAAGATCATAGATAAAACACAACACATAGATGAACAAAAGTAATGACTCCCACAATTCATCGAATCCATGCAAACACAATCATGTAGCAGTTATAGATAATATGATCTTGATCATGACAGGCAGCTCACAAGATCTAAGCAATGGAGTATAAGGAGGAGAGACAACCATCTAGCTACTGCTATGGACCCGTAGTCCCGTGGTGGACTACTCACGCATCACTCCGGAGGCAGGCATGGTGGTGTAGATGCCTCCGGTATCGATTCCTCTCTCCGCCAGGGTGCCGGGAAGAGCTGTAGAACCCTCCCGAACTAGGGTTGGAGATGGTGGCGCCCTCGGATGTCTTATGGAAAATATGATCGGGTACTTAGGGTTTTCGGGGCGAAGACCAATTTATAGGCGAAGAGGCGACTCGAGGCGACGAAGGAGGGCACCAGGTGGGCCCCAGGCGCGGCCTATGGTGGGGCCGCGCCTGGAGGGCGTCTGGAGGCTGGGAGCCTCCTCTCCGGGCGTCCATCGGGTTCCGTCTTTGTTAATAGGTAAATTTTTAGCGCGTTCCGAGAAACTTCACAGAACAACTTTTCTGAAACAAAAAGACAGTAGAAAACAGGAACTAGCACTGGGCATCTTGTTAATAGGTTAGTTCCACAAATCATGCCAAAATGATATAAAAACATGTGGCACTGATATATAATCAAGCATGGAACATAAAAAATTATAGATACGTCGGAGACGTATCAGCATCCCCAAGTGATAACAACATAATTTTTGAAGTGACATGCTATCTACACAATCTTGATCATGTAATCATGTAAAGCATATGAACTGAATGCATTGATCCAAAACAAAGGTTCATTGAATGAAACAAACAATGATTAACCAGGTGTATCATCTAAGCAAGAATTTACTAGAAAAGAGTACCTTGGAGATTTAAAAGTATAGCACTTGACAATGATTGATATCTCACAAAGCTATTAGTTCAACAAAGGGGTTTGGCCAACACAAAGTTGGATTTAAGTTTTCAGCAAAAAGCTTCAACTTGCAACTTGTTTATCTCAAGATAAAGTCCATACAAAGTTATCACAGTTAGACACAAAGATAACATGAAGTAAAACATGAACCAAAGTTGATACCAAGTGATTACTTGAGGAGGTTAAGAAGGAAGAGGAAGACTGACTCAACATAAAAGTAAAAGAAAGGCCCTTCATAGAGGGAAGCAGAGATTTAGTCATGTGCTCGAGCTTCTTATTATTTTTTTGAAAAAAGTAAAACAATTTTGAGATATCCATGTTTTCGTCAACGACTTCACAGTAAAGAAACTAGCTAGTCCCCCATTTCAAGCAAGGTTTTTAGACTTTTGAGAGCGGCTGGTTTTAGAGGAATGAGGTCGCTCCTCTTTTCTCCTTTGTTTCACCACTAACCAATGTTTTGACTGATTTCTCAGGGTTTCATTGTGCGGAGGAGAATGGTGAGTTATATTTATATTTTTCTTAAGCCGCTCTCGGGTCAAATTCAAGTGAGGACGTGAACCATCAACACCGGGTGAAAGGGGGGAAATGACCTTGCTTGTCACAGGTTATATCTAACTTCCTACTGCTTCCTCATGAGCTTAAAAACAGAGGCATAAAAAGGAGAATTTTGAAAGTTTAAACATAGCACATGAAAAAATTACTTGGAGTGGCAGGGAAATACCACATGTAGGTAGGTATGGTGGACACAAATGGCAAAGATATTTGGCTCAGGGAGTTGGATGCACGAGAGGTATTCCCTGTCAGTACGGAATTTTTGGCTTAGCAAGATATCAATCAAACACATAACATCAACTTGGTTCAATGAATGACTACAGATATACATCATGCATAACCACTGGACTTCACACCGTCTACCTTGTTAGCCAAACCAACTCTTTGCAAAAAGAATATCTAGACTTTGGGAACTGCCAAGCAGGACAAGCACCACAATTTAAAAGCTTTACAGTAGTTCTTTACTAATCTATTCTTACTAGATGATCCACAAGTTTAAACATTAATCTACTTCATATCTCTAAACAATTGACAAGTATCAAAGATTCAAGACAATGATCTACAAGATGAAGCAGCACTTTTTACACTTCCTACATGATAATTTTCCCTCAACCAAACACCAATCAACTTATTTGAAACAAGACTAAAAGGGTGAAACAACAAGAGCAATACTTCCTAACTACAAAAGCTAACATCTCTGAACAAGAGATGCTTGAAAACAAGAACTGGAAGCACAATAACAAAGGCTAAACACTCAACACATATAAGTGAAGAACAGGAGTGTATAATGAAAAAGCGGAACGTGTCTCTCTCCCAAACAAGCATGCATGGATCCAAATTATTGCAAAAGACCAGAGAACTAAACGCAAACTGACGCTCCAAGAACAACACATAATGTGTAAAGGAATAAAAATATAGTACCATGAGAGAAACCGATAATTGTTGATGAAGAAGGGGATGCCTTGGGCATCTCCAAGCTTAGATGCTTGTGACTTCTTGAATATTTCAGAGGAGGGTCCATGGGGAGCCTCCCGAAGCTTAGGCTTTTATCCCTTCTTGATCTTCCTTCATCACCTCGCACTTGGATACTTGAAAACTTCCTTCACGCAAAACTTATAGCAACTTCATTAGAGGGGTTAGTCCACAAAAACAATATCTTCCTTCAGTTCCAAAGCACATATCATGAACTTATTTTTTTACAACATTAGATACTATCACAAAGGTCTAAGTAAAGCTCCAGCTTTGTAAAGAACTTCACTCTGCCCGTGAAAGAAGCAATGCAAAACTAATGACATAATCTGTCAAAAACAGAACAGACTGTAAAGATGAATTTTTTCGGGGCACTTCTGGACCTCAAATAAAAAAAACTTAAAACTAGAGAAAGGTAGACAAAAGCTCTGATGCTTGCTGTCAAAAAATTTCAGCCACAGACGATGTGGTGTGATTTTTTGGATTTTTGAATAGTGAAGAACAAAAATCTGTTTCTGCACAGCAAACTCACAAATTAGTCTTCCTCTCTTTAGAGGCTATTCTTGGCACCAAAAACCAAAACAAAAAGATACAAGGGAGTTGTTACAGAAGTAAAATCACCCAAAAACTCAAATAAATCAAAAAGAAACAGAAGGTAAAATAAAATGGGTTGCCTCCCATAAGCGCTTTTCTTTAACGCCTTTTAGCTAGGGAAAAAGGGCAAATTCAAGTTTTATCAATAGAGCCCAATTCAAAACCACTTTTTGGCTTACCAATGGAATCAAAAGTTTTATTTATCCTCTTCCTAGGGAAATGTTCCATCCCTTTTTTCATTGGGAATTGAAATTTAATATTGCCCACTCTCATATCAATAACTGCACCAACAGTTCTAAGAAACGGTCTTCCCAAAACAATAGCACAAGGAAGCTTAAAATAAAGATCCATAGTAATGAAATCAACGGGAACATAATTACCATTAACCATGATGAGAACATCATCTATTTTACCCAAAGGTGTATGCGAAGTGGCATCAAGAAAATTCACATTCAAATCACAATCTTTTAGTGGTCCAAGATCAAGGGCATCAAATAACTTTTTTGGCATAATAGAAATACTAGAACCAAGATCACACAAAGAATTACACTCAAAATCATTTACTTTCATTTTAATGGTAGGTTCCCAAGCATCCTCTAATTTCCTAGGAATAGAGAATTTACATTTAAGCTTTTCTTATCCCACCTCAATGAGAGCATTAGTAATATGCTTAGTAAAAGCCAAGTTCATTTTACTAGCATTAGGTGTTTTAGCAAGATTTTGTAAAAACTTTATAACTTCAGTAAGGTTACAATTATCAAAATCAAGATAATTGTCATAAAAAATAACAGGAACATTATCACCTAAAGAATCCATATTATCAAAACTATTTTCAGCATTTTTATCAACAACAGTTTCTGTGTTGACTGAAAGTTTTGGGTTCATTTTAGGTATGGTAGAAATTTGCCCAACTCCAGTTCTTTTACCATTAGCATATTTAGGTGCTATATATTACTCTTGAGCATTCAACATTTTAATATCCTCATTAGTATAAATAGTGCAAACATTAGCAACCTTACTAATTTCAGCAATTTCAGCCTCTTTTTCTTCTCTTTCCCAACTAGCATGTAATTCGGCCAACATTCTTATATTATTATCAATTGTAACTTGTATGGCATTTAAAGTTTTATGTTCCTTAACATCATGAGGCAAAAAATTTATTTTAAGGAAATCAACTTCATGAGATAGACTATCAACTTCAATAACAAGATTATCAAGTTTCTCTAGTTTTTCTTCAACAATTTTATTGAAAGCCTTTTGTGAGGTGATAAAATCTTTAAGCATGCTTTCAAGATTAGAGGACACACCTCTAATATTGTTGTAAGAATTTCCATAAGAATTTCCATAAAGATTAACATTATTCGAAGGATAAGGTTTATAATTATTATTACCAAAGTTGTTCCTACAAGCATTGTTGTTGAAGTTATTTTTAATAAAATTAACATCAACTTGCTCCTCTTGAGAAACCAAAGAAGATAAAGGAACATTATTTGGATCAATAGTAACTTGTTTGCTAGCAAGCATAGACATAATCATATCAACCTGATCACTCAAAGAGGAGATTTCCTCGACAGAATTTACATTCTTACCACTAGGAGCTCTCTCGGTGTGCCATTGCGGATAATTTGCCATCATTTCATCCAAGAGTTTTGTTGCAGCACCTAATATGGTGGACATGAAGGTACCTCTAGCGGCCGAGTCCAATAGGCTCCTTGAAGAAAATTTTAATCCTGCATAAAAAGTTTGGATGACCATCCAAGTAGTCAGTCCATGAGTGGGACAATTTTTAACTAGAGATTTCATTCTTTCCCAAGCTTGAGCAACATGTTCATTATCAAATTGTTTAAAGTTCATAATGTTACTCCTTAGTTGTATAATTTTTGCAGGTGGATAATATTTCCCAATGAAAGCATCTTTGCATTTAGTCCAAGAATCAATACTATTCCTAGGCAAAGACAATAACCAATCTTTAGCACGTCCTCTTAAGGAAAATGGAAAAAGTTTCAGTTTTATGATGTCGCCCTCTACTTCTTTATATTTTTTCATATCACATAACTCAACAAATTTATTTAAATGAGAGGCGGCATCATCACCACTAGCACCAGAAAATTGCTTTTTCATGACAAGATTTAACAGAGCAGGCTTTATCTCATAAAATTCGGCTGTGGAAGCCGGTGGAGCAATAGGTGTGCATATAAAGTCATCATTATTCGTGCTAGTGAAGCCACACAACTTGGTGTTCTCAGCTGAACCCATTTCCACAATATAAAAGCAAGAAACTAAGCAAAACAAAAAGAGACTAGTTGCTGGAATTTTTAATTTTTTTGTGTTTTTCAGTTTTAGAGCAAACGAAAGGCAAAACAAGACTAACAAAAAATGTACTAAGCAAGAAAATAACAAATTAAAGTGAAAGGATGTGTGAAACTCCCCTAGCTGAAGCTTCCAAGTCCCCGGCAACGGCGCCAGAAAAGAAGCTTGATGACGTGCATCACACGTTCGCTGGGGAACCCCAAGAGGAAGGTATGATGCAGTACAGAAGCAGTTTTCCCTTGATTACAAAACCAAGGTTATCGAATCCAGTAGGACTTGGAGAAGTCTTAACAAGGTGTCAATGGCACCGTTTAACAATAATTGACGTGGACCTGCACACAATCACAAACAAACTACATTGCCCCAACGAAACAGAGAGGTTCTCAATCTCTCTGGCTTGCTGAACACAAAGAATTAAATGTGTGGATGTAAAATATGATGAGAGTGAATTATGACCAGCGAGCAAATGATGATGAAAAGCTATTAAAACGGTTGTAAACAATGTAGGAAAATAGGACTGGGATCCACAGTTCACTAGCGGTGTCTCTCCAGAAGATATACATGATGGGTAAACAAATTACAGCATGGCAATTGACAGAATTGTGGGCGCACAACAAGGCTATCATAAAACAATATAGTTCACTGTTTCATCTAATATGGGCATTACGTCAAAATACATAGACCGTTATCCAACTGCATCTATGACTAATAATCCACTCTGGGATCGCTATCCAGCATGTCACCCATAAGTATTAAGTTGCAAGCAACAGATCATTGCAATAAGCAAAGTGCATAATGTAAGCAATGTAAATAACACAAGGAAATCAGACCGCTGTTTTCTCCCTAGTGGCAACAGCAGATCTCTTGTCTTAATCGTTTCTGTCAACCCGAGCTCAGACAAGAGAGGCATGAACCCACTATCTAGCATAAATACTCCCTCATACAACACTAATAATTACTTGGCCAAAGCATCCACTAGCATCGGAGAGCATGCAAGATCATAGATAAAACACAACACATAGATGAACAAAAGTAATGACTCCCACAATTCATCGGATCCATGCAAACACAATCATGTACCAGTTACAGATAATATGATCTTGATCATGATAGGCAGCTCACAAGATCTAAGCAATGGAGTACAAGGAGGAGAGACAACCATCTAGCTACTGCTATGGACCCGTAGTCCCGTGGTGGACTACTCACGCATCACTCCGGAGGAAGGCATGGTGGTGTAGATGCCTCCGGTGCTGATTCCCCTCTCCGGCAGGGTGCCGGGAAGAGCTGCAGAACCCTCCCGAACTAGGATTGGAGATGGCGGCGGCCTCGGATGTCTTCTAGAAAATATGATCGGGTACTTAGGGTTTTCGGGGCGAAGACCAATTTATAGGCGAAGACCAATTTATAGGCGAAGAGGCGACTCGAGGCGACGAAGGAGGGCGCCAGGTGGGCCCCAGGCACGGCCTAGGGTGGGGCCGCGCCTGGAGGGCGTCTAGAGGCTAGGAGCCTCCCCTCCGGGCATCCTTTGGGTTCCGTCTTTGTTTCAACTTGGAAATAAATCACGTAAATTTTCAGCGCGTTCCGAAAAACTTCACATAACAACTTTTCTGAAACAAAAAGACAGCAGAAAACACGAAATGGCACCGGGCATCTTGTTAATAGGTTAGTTCCATAAATCATGCCAAAATGATATAAAAACATTATAAAAACATGTGGCACTGATATATAACCAAGCATGGAATATCAAAAATTATAGATACGTCGGAGACGTATCAGCGAGCATACGGTACGTGGCTCGCATACCAACCTTCTCATGATGCTGGGGCATGGCTTCGAGGGTGACTTTGACAAGGCCGTTTCGGGGTTTCCCCGCGGGTCCGATGGCAAGTTGCTGCCACTTGGCAGTTTCCTTGAGAGATCCTGTGAGCTTGCGCAAAGGCTGACGGAGACCTTGGAGAAGCAAGCTGCCAAGCGTGCGGAGAAGTCGAAGAAGTCTGCAAGCACGCAATAGTTGATAGGCTTGTAGGCTCATAGTACTTTGCAGAAGATGTGTAAAGACTGGATCCTTTGTGTTTTGTCATTGTAATGAATGCTTGCCAGGGGGTCCTTATGATATTGTTGCCTTCTACTTATTCTTTGTGTGCTTGGTTTGGCCGCGCAGTCGCCGAGTCTGCTGAAGGACTAGGGAGAGAGCGCCTTGCAGATGTCTATGCGACTGGCTCTTATGTGCCTTGCTTGTTTTTATGGGCAGGCTGATCCTGTGAGCCTTCCTGAAGTAACTGGAGGTGCACCCACTCAGGTGCGCGGCTCTGAGTCATCCGGTGCGCCCGATGCTCCTGGCGCCCGTGATCACAGCGAGTACAGATACTCGATGCTGCAAACGCGGTGCGTCAGGTTGGAGAAGGATTTGCGGGCCACCCAAGGTGTCCTGGCCGTTCTGAAGTCCAAGCAGCCTCGTCCCGCTGAGCGAGAGGCTTTCCTGCTTGTTGAGCTGGAGAAGACAAGCCGTGACCTTCTTTGTAAGCGACTGCAAGCCCCCGAGCCTTCCTCGTTTTCGTCTTGTTTTGGCTACATTTGTTTGCTCCTCTTGCAGGTGTGCAGCTGGATGCTCGGGCTAAGGCCGACCGGGTGAACGGTCGACTCCACCACGTTGCTGATGACTTGGGACGGGACACCACCTCCTTCTGGTCTGACAGCGCCCGGGGTCGTTTATTGGCTACCTTGCAGGATCGTGTACAGCAAGTAGTTTCCTTCGCGGAATCTTGTAGCTCTGCTTTATCTCTGGTGTACAAGGCCCTGTTTCCGCTGGACGAGCAATCTCAAGGCCTCGCCGCTCTGATGGCGAAATTTCGAAACGGTGAAGCTGCTTGGAAGTTTGTACGCGCTCAGCTCATCACCGGTGCGACATATGTCTTGGCGTTTGTACGCAGACGCCATCCATACATGTGTTTGACTGGGATAGAAGAAATCCCTCCGCGACCTGACAGCGAGCCTACACCGATGGAAGCTCACTATCAGGTTGTAGAGGGCACAGCCATTACCCTGATCAGTAAGTTGGAGCATGATACTGAGTTGCATCTTGATCAGCTAGTGTTGCAGGACCGAAGGTGGAGCCTACAGATAAGTTGTTCTCCGCTGACTTGCGTGAATACTTGTACAATATGTATATTGGGTGATTTGTTGTGAGTGTATGATGCACTCAAAATTTTGTTGTCAATATTTAGCTCTGTAAATCTTCGTGTTTTTGCATACTTTGTTGAGCCTATGCGGCGTAGCCCCCGAGTATCGGGTGCTGCTGAGGCGATTACTTTGTTGAGCATGTACATCGCAGCCCCCGAGTATCGGGTGTCGCTGAGACGATTACTTTGTTGAGCCTGTACAGCGCAACCCCCGAGTATCGGGTGCCGCTGAGGCAATTACTTTGTTGAGCCTGTACAGCGCAGCCCCCAAGTATCGGGTGCCGCTGAGGCCATTACTTTGTTGAGCCTGTACAGTGCAGCCCCCGAGTATCGCGTGCCGCTGAGGCGATGAAAGAACATTTCCTAAACCCTATTTGTTTTGTGTGTTAGTTAACAACACTAATGATTATCTAATATGATGCTAAGTGGTGCAGGTTAATTGACTTTTTTCTACCTCTAGTATTACTCACCAAAAAGCGAAGAAATGGCAAAGTGTTCCTGCTGCAGGAAAATTCCTGGCCGGAGTTTCCGGCCTGTCAGGCCGGAGTCTCCGGCCCCCTGGTTTTTCCTGCCCTCTGGCCAGCGTGTGGTGCGGTACTGGATACCCCTCCGGAGTACCACCGGAGGGTGCCCGGAGTCTTCGAGAGGCCGGAGTATCCGGCCCCTGGTGACCGGAGTCTCCGGCCAGTCCTGCGTCCTCGACAAATCTCCGCCCGGGTGCGGAGTCTCCGTCCTGCACCGGAGACTCCGGTTCCTCTGACCGGAGTCTCCGGCCCTCCCCGATGCAAACAAGGTGTGGGGAGCCTCTGGTGCCAGTCCGGAGGTACCCCGGAAGGAGACCGGAGTCTCCGGCCTGCACCGGAGTCTCCGGCCCACTTAGGCCGGAGTCTCTGGCATAAGTGACCCCCAACGGCTATAATTCTCAGAGGGGTATAAATACCCCTCCACCTACCTCAGGACAGCTAGCTCGTCCAGCATTTATGAACCCTAATTTTTGAGAGCTCAAAATCACAAGATCTCCCAACTCCTCCGTCCAAACGCGTTGATCTTCGGAGGATTGAAGGAGAAGACCCGGATCTACATCTTCACCAAACCGTTCTTCATTTCCCCCTTGTTCACTCGAGGATTCTTGTTTCTAGGGTTAGCTTTGTGTTACCCTAGATTCTTGTGCTTATTTGTTGTTGTATTTGTGACAGTGTTGTTGATTTGGGAGCCCCCAATTCAGTTGTGGGTGTGTGCCCCAAGAACCGTGTAAGGGCTCCGGATTCCGCCTTGAAGGACTCCGAATAGTGGAAGGTGAACCAAGCCTTTGTGGCAAAGTTCATCGGAGAATAGGGTGAGGCCTTTGTGGCGTTGAGTAGGCCTTTGTGGCGAGCTCACACCCCTCCAACGAGACGTACTCCCTTAACAAGGAGGAACTCGGGAATACATCCTTGTCTCCGCGTGCTTCCCTTCGGTTACCTCTTTCCATCTATCTTGTTCTTACATTGTGCTACTTGTTTAATCGTAATTGCCATCTTGTCATATAGGTAAATTCATCGTAGATGCATGTCTAGATAATTTACCGTTTTGCTAAAGCCTAAAATTGAAAAAGATTTAAAATTTGGTGTAGCACCTATTCACCCCCCCCCTCTAGGTGCCCATACGATCCTTTCAGGCGATTACTTTGTTGAGCCTGTACAGCGCAGCCCCCGAGTATCGGATGCCGCTGAGGCGATTACTTTGTTGAGCCTGTACAGCGCAGCCCCCGAGTATCGGGTGCTGCTGAGGTGATTACTTTGTTGAGCCTGTACAACGCAGCCCACGAGTATCATGCCGCTGAGGCGATAATGTTAGAGGAACATTGCACTTTATTTGGGGAGGCATAGCCTCAAGGATTACATCGATGGCTAGATAGCCTTATTGATAGTTGTGCTAAGCATTAAAGCGTCGCAGATGTGCAATGTTCCAGGGGTTGCGGGAGAGTTCGCCGGTCTTCATGTGCTTCAGGTGGTATGCTCCGCTGCCGATAACTTCGGCGATGATGAAGGGTCTCTCCCATGGGAAGGCGAGCTTGTGCACCTTCTTTTGCTTGAGCCGGAGCACCAGGTCGCCCTCAACAAAGGACCTTGTGCGCAGCCGGCGGCTGTGGTAGTTGCGAAGGTTTTGCTGGTAAGTTGATGTGCCGGCAAGTGCGATGTCATGTGCTTCATCCAGCAAGTCAACCTTGTCCTCGAGTGCTGCGCCAGCTTCATCTTCATCGTATGCCACGACACGAGGTGCGTCGAAGCGCAGGTCGTGTGGCATGACGGCCTCTGCCCCGTAGACCATGAAGAATAGTGTATATTGAGTAGATCTGTTGGGCGTGGTGCGCAGGCTCCATAGGACAGAGGGTAGTTCCTCCACCCAGGCGCCCGCCGCACGCTTGAGCGGCACCAGGAGACGCTTCTTCATGCCGCCACAGACGAGGTCGTTCGCCTTTTCCACCTGTCCATTAGATTGTGGGTGGGCGACGGAGGCGTAGTTGAGCTTGATGCCTTGTTCCTTGCAGAAGTCTTGGAACTCCTCGGCGGTGAAATTTGTTCCGTTATCAGTGATGATGCTATGAGGAACGCCGAACCGGAAGATGATGGACTTGAAGAAGTTGATGGCAGAGGTAGCTGCTGAGTTCGTGATTGGCATAGCCTCTATCCACTTTGTGAATTTGTCGACTGCCACCAGGAGATGGCTGTGTCCTCCGCTGGAGGATTTCCTCAGTGGTCCCACCATGTCGAGTCCCAACTGGGTGAATGGCCAGGCGAGGGGGATCGTCTTCAGCTCCGATGCAGGGGCGTGAGGCTTGGTGGCAACTTTCTGGCAGCCGATGCATCGCCTAATGATGTCTTCGGCGTCGTGAAGCGCCGTGGGCTAGTAGAACCCGGAGTGGAGAGCCTTGGCGACAAGGGCCCGGCTACTGGCATGCCACACATGCCAGCGTGGATGTCGAGGAGGATAGCTTTTCCATCCTCGGGTGCGATGCACTTTTGGAGGACACCTGATATGCTGCGTTTGCACAACTCTTCGTTGATTATTGTGAATGCTTTGGCATGGCGTGTGATTCTCCGTGCTTCTATTGTGTCCTCTGGAAGCTCTTGGCGTAGCATGTATGCCAGGAACAAGTGCGTCCAGATCAGCTCGATGAGGAAGACCTCAACCGAAGGTGCGGCTGAGTCAGGTGCCTCAGAACTCGAGCCAGGAGGCTCTACGGTCCCGGGTGCCGATGTAGAGGGAGCCGTAGACTGCGTGGTCTTGATAGACCTCTTGGCGATTCGCTCGAGGAAGACTCCGGGGGGCACCTGAGCCTTCGTGGACCCAATGTTGGCGAGGGTGTCGGCTTCCTTGTTGCTGGCACGCCCAACGTGATGGAGCTCGCAGCCGTCAGAGTGTCCCTCTATGATGTTGTATAGGTTCCGGTAGGCGATCATGTTGTCTGTTGCGGCATCGCACTCCTTCATGGTCTGCTGTACGACTAGGTTGGAGTCCCCGTAGATCATTAGGCGGTCAGCACCGCACTCCTTGGCCATCTTCATGCCGTGTATCAAGGCTTCGTACTCGGCTTCATTGTTGGATGGCTTTTTGAAATCCATCTACAAGACATAGCACAGCTTGTCACCTTTTCGCGATATAAGGATAACATCTGCGCCTGCCCCCTTTTTCCTCTTGGAGCCGTCGAAGTACATGGTCCATGAGCTGGACGTATCTGGGACCGAGGGCAGCTGCATCTCCATCCACTCGGTAGTGAAATCGGGAAAGACCTGTGCCATGATCGATGCTGGATGCTTGTATGTTATGTCCAAAGGGCCTAGCTCGATGCTCCATTTGGCCACCCTGCCGGTTGCCTTGGAGTTATTCAGGATATCAGTGAGTGGTGCCCCGCTCACCACCGTGATCGGATGCTCTTGGAAATAGTGTGCCACCTTGCGTGAAGACATGAAGATGTCATATGCGAGCTTCTGATACTGCGGGTAACTCTGCTTGGACAATGAAAGGACCTCGCTGAGGTAGTACACAGGCATGTGCACTCCATGGGCTCTTCCTTCTTCTGGGCGCTCGACTACCAGTACAGTGCTAACCACCTGATTTGTGGCGGCTATGTAGAGGTACAAAGGTTCCTTCTCCCGAGGAGCTACCAGGACCGGTGGAGTCGACAGCACTCACTTGAGATCCACAAATGCATCCTGGGCCTCCGGCGTCCACTCGAAACGGTATGTTTTCTTCATCAGCTGGTAAAATGGGAGCGCCTTCTCGCCTAGCTTGCTGATGAATCGGCTGAGTGCTGCTACTCGTCCGGAGAGCTGCTGGACGTCCCGAAGCTTTGACGGCTCTGGCATCTTCAGGAGCACCTGGATCTTCTCCGGGTTCGCTTCAATACCGCATGCTGACACGAGGTACCCTAGTAGCTGCCCGGCTTGAACACCGAACTCGCACTTTGTTGGGTTGAGCTTGATGTGGTACCTCTTGAGTGCAGCAAAGGTCTCGCGCAAATCGTTAAGGAGCGTGGCTTCTTTCTTGGTCTTCATGAATATGTCCTCGACGTAAACCTGGATGTTATGTCTGATCTGCTCTTTGAGGCAGCTATGCATCACGCGCTGGTACGTAGCACCCGCGGTCTTGAGCCCGAAGGGCATTGTTGTGTAGCATTAGACACCAAAAGGTGTGATGAATGATGTTTTGTCTTCCTCTTCCTCCTTCATCCTGATCTGGTTGTAGCCTGAGTAGGCATCCAGAAAGGAGAGGTGCTCGCAGCACGCCGTCGAATCGACAATTTGGTCGATGTGTGGTAGGGGGAACTGGTATTTGGGACAGCACTTGTTTAAGGAAGTGAAGTCGACACACATGCGGAGTATGTCTGTATTCTTCTTTGGCACCAGGACTGGGTTAGCTACCCAGTCGGCTTTCTTGATTTCCCGGATGAACTTGGCAGCCAGGAGCCTGCCGATTTCTTGCCCGATGGCGAGGCGCTTCGGCTCGGCGAAGTGGCGCATGGTTTGCTTGACGGGTCTTGCGTTGGGGAGGATTTTGAGGGCGTGCTCGGCAAATTCCCTTGGTATGCCTGGCATGTCGGCGGGACACCAGGCGAATATGTCCCAGATCTCACGCAGGAACTCGACGAGCGTGCCTTCCTATGTGGAAGGCAAGCTCGACGACATGAGAGCCATCTTCTTGGGGTCAGTTGGGTGCACTTGATGTGCCCTTGTGTCGTTGTTCGCGCTGAAGGCCGCCTCAGGTGATGGTTTTTTGGTCTCAGGAAAGAGAGTGTAGTCGTTGGTGAGCGACAGCTCTTGGACCTGCTCCTGTGCCCCGGACGACTCGGAAATCTTGTTAAACTTGCGGTCGCACTCGTCGGACTGCTCGAAGCCTCCGTGGACGGTGATGGTGCCGTCTGTCCGGGAATCTTCAGCTTGAGTTAAGCGTAATGCGGGACTGCCATGAACCGAGCATAGTCTGGCCGCCCGAGGATGACGTGGTACTGCGACTTCCATTCCACCACCTCGAACTCTATCTTCTCCTTCCTGAAGTTTGTCGGTTCGCCGAAGATGACGTCGAGGGTGATTGTTCCCAGGGGGTAAACGGGCCTCCCTGGTACTATGCCGTAGAAGGTGTTTATCGACGGCGCTAGGTTTGTTGTCACTATGTTCATGCCGCACAGCGTGTCAGCGAACATGATGTTGATGCCGCTGCCGCCGTCAATGAAGACGCGGCTCATTGCGAAGCCGCCGATCTGGGCATCGAGTACAAGAGCCGAGTGACCTGGACGCGGCACCCGAGGTGGATGGTCCTCCTGAGAGAAGATGATGCTGGCGTGGGACCACCTAAGGAACTCGGGTAGCGCAGGCGGTGACTTGACGGCGAGGTGCACCTGCCTTGCTATGAGTTTTTTGGTCCCGGTTTGAGGGACATCCCTTCTGTATCATGAACATGCACCTGACAGGGTTCAAGTAGGCTTCCCCCTCTACAGGAGGTTCCTCGACGCACCGCTGGTGTTGGACGGCTCCCTCCAAGTGTCCCGGTGGCGGCAAGGCTGGAGGGACCTGGTGCTCCGATGGCTGGCGCACCTGGTACAACTGGCTGGAGGAGTCGGGCATACTACGCCTACAGCTCTTGGAATTTCTCACAGTCCTTCAGGAGGTGAGTGGATGTGAGGTTGCCATTGTCGTCCCTGTACATGTGAAATCTGCACGGGTCGTTGAGCGTGGGAGGAGGACGTAGCACCCGTCCGTTGCGTGGTTGCCATGGCCGCCATTCGCGCTTCTCGTTCTTATCGTCCTTGTAACCGGTTGTTCGGCCGCCGTGTTCATAACGGCCGCCGTCATGGTTTCTTTGCTCGCAGTTGTCGGGAAAACCCGCCGGTACGAGTTCTGTGCCTTCAGCGTCGTCATAAGCGCGCGCCTTATGCTTACGACGGCGATCGTTGTTGCGGCGACTCCAAGAGCCTTGGTCGCCAGCGTCCACGGGTGTGCCGCTGCGCTCGTTGCGCACAGAGTCTTCACCGTCCGCCCACTCATTGGAGAATTGCATGAGGTGGGCGATAGTCTTGGGATTTACCCTCCCGAGTGAAGCAAAGCGCGCCGTAGGGTTCAAACCCTCCGTCTGAGTCCGAGTCCTCGCTGCTGACCTCTCGAGCGGCTAGTTTGGAGAGGCTCTTGTCAACCTTGCTCTGTGTAATAGCATTGCGCACGTCTTCTCCCTCTGCCAGGCGATAGCGGTCCTCCCGGCCGCGAGTGGCGCGGTTCCTTCAATCGCGTGTAGCGCGGTCCTCCTGATCGCGAGCGGCGCTGTCGTTCCGGCCGCAAACAACATGATCCTCCTAATCATGAGCAACGCGCTTGCTAGGATGGCGGGTCCACGGTTCTTGTCGCGGGCTTCGTCGACGTCGCGGAAGCGTCTTGTGTCCAGCTGCTGCGTCTCCCGCTGGCTTTGGGTCCTTAGGCAGCAGCTCTGCCCCTGCCACGTTGATGAACTTGATTTGTTGGCGGTGCAATGCCGCTCGAGGGTCATCTTCCAAAGGTTGTGTTGACATCAAGTACGTGGCGACTGACATTAGGGTTCTAGTGGCCGTCTTGGGGACATGAATCCCCTCTTTGTCCCAAGATACGAAGGAGTTCTCCACATTGCAGGTGACGTCGTTCCTTGCACCGTCAGGCATGCGCAGGTGCCGGGGGCGGTCATGCGGGTGCAGGGATCGTCCAGAGGATTGGACGGATAGAGCCGCTCGGCGCGCGCTTGATAAGCTGGCGGCCTGCTTTTTGTGCTCCGCGAGCACCCTCTCCTGCTCCTTCAGCTTTTGGCTTTCTTGCCACAACAGGTACTGGTAGCACTGTAGATCTTCGGGCGAGGCGTTCTCTGGTACGACGCCTTCTGCCACGGCCTTGATTGCCTTTTCCCCCATGGCTTGGGTGATGTGGAGTTGTGTTCGTCCGTTCGGCATAGTAACCGTAAACGGGTAAGCGCGCGGCGCAGGTGGAGCAGGTGGAGCGCTTGGCGACGGAGCTGCTGCCCCCGCGGTCACGCCCTGCATCATGTAGACTTGAATGGGAGGGGCGCGCGGAGTCTCCCGCACGCTAGGAGCGTCGGAGTCGGCGCTGTACGCGGACTCGAAGGTTGTCTGGGTTCCATTGTGGGAGTACACAAGACTTGATGGCGAAGTCGATGAAGGCGAGGGCGCGGCCGCTGATTCGGCCGTGCGCGTGAGGTCGATGGTTGGTGTAGATCGCAATGTCACAGTCGAGGGCGACGCGGGTTCGTCGTGCGGTTCGCTCGGGAGTTCAGCGAAGGAGAGCGCAGCGCCCGGCGTCGCAGTCGACGAAAAAGCGGGCGCCGCCGCCGCCAAACGGGGCGTGTCTATGAGGCGAAGCATGCCCCACTGGTTGATGTAGAAGCGTAGATCGCCGAAGCTTATATCCACGCCCGAGTGTAGATCCGCAAAATCCGAAAGTGTGACCGGCGAGTGCGAGTTGAATCCCAGCGAGCCGAAGAAGATCAGCTGTTGCAGAACCGGCGAGTCGCCGATTGTTGGTGATGAAGCTGCCGAATCCGTGGATCCAGCACTAGTCTTTCCCAGATACGGCGCCAATTGACGTGGGGTTACCACGCCAAATCCCTCGGATGACATCCTTGGGTTTCGTGAGATGAGGAAGAAGGTGGTAGTTCTGGTGGAAACGTCGGCTGATAAGCAAGATTTACCCAGGTTCAGGCCCCCGAAGGTAAAAGCCCTACGTCCTGCTTGTCTGATATTGATTTGCGAGATTACAAGGGAGCTACAATGGCGAGATCGCTGGATGCAATCTCGCTAGGGTTTCCGGTGATCAGGGTGTGCGTAACCTAGGTCGGCGGCCCTCCCAGCCTTTATGTAGGAGGCTAAGTCCCGGGAGTTTGCTACCGACTAGGTTTTACAATGAGGGAAAGTTACGACCGACCTAGGGTTTCTCGTATCTTGGGATGTCATCTTTGTCGTGGGCCTTCACTATGGGCTTGCCACCACGAGCCGTAACTTGTATATGCATCAGGTACCTTAACCGTGGTACACCCGAAGGGTACACCCACGTAAGCGGGGTTGGAGCGCAAACCCTTAGGATGAAAGGTTTTTCTGAAGAGTGGCGTGCTTTAATTCATTCTTTTGTCTCGGGTGGAAGCGTTGCCATTAAAGTTAATGATGATATTGGCAATTACTTCCAAACAAAAAAGGGACTTAGGCAGGGTGATCCGCTATCACCCATTCTTTTTAATATTGTGGCGGATATGCTTGCTATTTTGATTGAGCGGGCAAAGTCCGAGGGTCAAATTGAAGGAATAATTTCGCATCTAGTTGATGACGGCTTATCTATCCTGCAATATGCCGATGATACAATCCTCTTTATGGAGCATGACATCGAGAAAGCTAAGAACTTGAAGTTAATACTATCAGCGTTCGAGCAATTATCGGGTCTTAAGATTAATTTCCATAAAAGTGAGTTGTTTTGTTTCGGTGAGGCTCAAGATTTTTCGGCTGAGTACGCTGAATTATTTGGCTGTGAGCGTGGACAATTTCCTATCAGATATTTGGGTATTCCGATTCATTATCGGAGGCTTACAAATGTTGAATGGAAGATTGTCGAGGAAAGGCTCCAAGCTAGATTAAACAGCTGGAAAGGTAAATTACTATCTCTAGGTGGGAGATTAGTTCTCATTAATTCAGTACTTTCAAACATGGTACTGTATATGATTTCTTTTTTCCAACTGCCTAAAGGAGTCTTAAAAAGATTGGATTATTTCCGGTCAAGATTCTTTTGGTAAGGGGATAGTGAGAAGAGAAAATATCGTCTGGCTAAATGGAGTGTGGTTTGCAGCCCGAAAGATCATGGAGGTCTTGGAATCCATGATCTGGAGGTTAAAAACAGAGCCCTTCTAGGCAAATGGCTCTTCAAGCTATTGTCTGAAGATGGGGTCTGGCAAACCCTCCTTCGGAGAAAGTATATTGGATCAAGAGCGTTATCCCAGATTTATTGGAAACCTGGTGACTCGCATTTCTGGGCTGGTCTTATGGCCACAAAGAAATTTTTCTTTCCTTTTGGGTCTTTCTCCATTAAGGATGGTTCGGAAATTCGTTTCTGGGAGGATAAATGGCTGGGTAATGCCACACTCCGAGAACAGTATCCGGCTTTGTACAACATTGTGCGTAACAAAAGCGACACTATCGCTAAGGTGTTGGAGACTTCCCCGCCGAATGTTTCGTTCAGAAGAAGTTTATTGGGGCCTAGACAAGCGTCCTGGAATGCTTTGCTACAACGCTTAACTTCGGTTCGGCTAACGCAAGGCCCCGATAAATTTCGATGGACTCTAAAAGAGGATGGTAAATTCTCTGTGGATTCCATGTACAAAGTTTTAATGCGTCCTGCTGTTCCAGTCGATAATAACAAGCAGATTTGGAAGATGAAGATACCATTAAAAACTAAGGTTTATGCGTGGTATCTTCGTCGTGGGGTAATCCTCACTAAGGATAACCTTGCAAAGCGGAATTGGCAAGGAAGTAAAAAGTGTATGTTTTGCCATCATGATGAAACTATTAAACACCTATTCTTCCAATGTAATTTTGCAAACTCTATATGGTCAATCATCCAAATTGGCTCTAACTTATATCCACCAACAAGCATTGCAAATATTTTTGGCAATTGGCTTAATGGGGTGGATCGTAGGTTTAAGCTTCTTATTAGGGTGGGAGCGATTGCCGTTTTATGGTCGCTTTGGCTATGTAGAAATGACAAGGTTTTCAACGCTAAAAATGTGTCTCTCATGCAGGTCATCTATCGTTGCACAAGTACTATCCGGTCGTGGGCGGTTCTACAGCGTGTGGAGCACCGTGGCCTTTTCTTGGACGTGGCCATGAGATTCGAGACAGCGGCGAGAGACTTCCTTTCTCGGCATGGATGGCAGCATAATCTCCGGATTGGTTCCCCTGTGCCCTAGGCGTTTTTTACAATTTCTCATTATGATATGTAATACGCCTTTTTGCTTTTTTTTGTGTTTTCTAGACTTCTCAGACTTCTTTGTGGCTGTGTGCATCTTTGTTATGCAGAGTCCGGGTGTAATGCTTAACTTTTAAGTAATAAAAACTCCCATTATCGAAAAAAAAGCGGGGTTGGAGCTGCCTCAGTAGTCGCCATGCTTGGAGCTAGACTCACACTCCTACACCCCGCCACTGCCTCCCACATCTACGAAGCTTAGGTCGCCTTCGCGTCGCCGCCATGCTCACAGGCGCCAGGGTGCCATGTCGAGAGCAAGGTGGAGCGCGGGAGAGAGAAGGGGCGAGAGCGGTCTGAACGGGTCCGGTTCAAACCATGTCCGCGCCATTCACGACCGTCAACGGCCATCCGCGTCTGACCGTCACCCACCTGCCACGTAGGCCTGACACCAGGACCCACCGGTCAGAAATTCACTTATCGCATCATGGTGATTTTTTTAAGCCCTAACCCGAAATGTGGTGGTGTTTTTCGATTTTCTCAGTCTGCTAAAGATCTTGTATCTCTGCTCGTTCGGCTGGGTCAAATGTCCCGATCTAGAAAACTGTAGCTAGCTTCACGACTAGACGGCTGCTTCTGCCTCTGGTCCATTTGAAGCGCGCGGAGAGACAAGAAAGAGAGAGACGCTTCTAATCTCCGCCGAAGTCGCCTCCCAAATCTGGGGAGTGTCGTAAGCTAGTAGGCGACGACGGAGAGATGAGGGAGGCGGAAGCCGCGTCGGCGAGACAGCGGACGCTGGTGCTGGTGAACCTGGCGTCGGTGCTGGAGAAGGCGGACGAGGTGCTGCTCCCGGCGGTGTACCGGGAGGTGGGCCTCGCGCTGGGCGTGTCCCCGACGGCGCTCGGGTCCCTCACCGTCTGCCGCGCGCTCGTCCAGGCCCTCTCTTTCCCCCTCGCCGCCTACGCCTCGGCGCGCCACGACCGCGCACGCGTCATCGCCGTCGGCGCCTTCCTCTGGGCCGCCGCTACCTTCCTCGTCGCCATCTCTGGCACCTACCTCCAGGTGAGCAGCAGCTCACACCCTCCTCTCTCTCTCACTGACAACGTGTGACCCACACCGGAGCTCTCTTTCAGATTTGCACGCACCTATCACCAAAATGGTAGTAGCGGTTATCCGAATATTCTACTCTAATTTCGTCTCACAAACAAAAAAAAAATGTCTCCTGCGCCTATGCCGCCCACATGTCAGTGACCTGGTTTCTGGCGCGCGTGAGCAGATGGCCATCTCGCGGGGGCTCAACGGCATTGGTCTCGCGCTGGTCATCCCGGCGATCAGCTCGCTCGTCGCCGACTACACCGACGACCACACTAGGGGCGCAGCCTTCGGGTGGCTCCAGATGACCTGCAACCTTGGCTCCATCTTGGGGGGCTCGTTCGGGGTGCTCCTCGCGCCGATCACCTTCCTCGGCGTCGCCGGCTGGCGGCTCGCGTTCCACATCGTGGGCATCATCAGTGTAGTCCTCGGAGTTCTCATGTGGTTCTTTGCCGCCGACCCGATCGCCAAGTCCAAGAACGCGGTATCCGCAAAAGAGGAGGCCAAGGAGCTGCTCCACGTCGCCAGGGGCGTCATCGCCGTACCCACTTTTCAGGTGATCGTCGCTCAGGGGATCGCCGGTTTAATATCGTGGTCAGCGCTCAACTTCTCTGCCATGTGGCTGGAGCTCGCGGGTTTCACGCATTGGGAGACCAGCATTATCACGGGGCTCTACCTGTTCGCCACTGCTCTCGGCGCGCTCTTTGGGGGATTCATGGGGGACACTGTCTCGAGGCGGTTCCCTAACACTGGAAGGATTGCACTGGCGCAGATAAGCTCTGCGTCGGCGCTTCCGCTCGGTGCCATCCTGCTGCTCGCGTTGCCCAACAACCCATCGACCGGCGTCGCGCACGCGGTTGTGTTCTTCATCATGGGATTCGCCATTTCCTGGAATGCCGCATCCACAAACAAGTACGACCTTCATCTCCATCAGAATACTGTCCTGCAAACTGGCAAATCTCTTAATTCTGTTATTTCCTTGTGCTATGCAGCCCCATTTTCGCTGAGATTGTGCCAGAGAAGGCAAGAACAACAGTTTACGCGCTGGACAAGTGCTTTGAATCAGTGTTTGCTTCATTTGCGCCTCTCGTTGTCGGTATCTTAGCAGAGCAAGTATTTGGCTATAAGCCAGTTTCTTCTGAATCTAGTGTGCAGACGGACAGAGAGAATGCAGGTGCATTGGCGAAGGCGATGTACACAGAGATCGCGGTGCCCATGGCCATCTGTTGCTTGACCTACGGATTCTTGTACTACACTTACCCCCGAGACAGAGACAGCGTGAAAAGGGGCCTTCTGATGGCATCAGATGACCAATACTGCCAGGAAGCCGGTGACAGTGAATCAAGTGCAGTTCGTATACACGAAGATGAAGAATCTCATGCCAGTTCCTTAAATCAGAGGCTCATATCTACAAGCGAGTAGCAGCCAAAGAGAGACACATAAGAAGAGCAAAAGAACTTAATGTACACATTTTGCATTTGGCCATAGGTTTTGGATGCTCCTACAATGGAACGAATTTGCATGCCCCGAACTTTTATTTCATTTACTGTGCAAGCAATTCACTTGTGACATTCATTTGTTATTCTGAAAATTAATGTGGCTTAATTCATTTCAAATTATTATTGTACGTAAATGCAGGCGCCATAATTAACTTAGGAGTAAATTATTTAAAATTTTCATGGTGGAATAAATTATAGGCCAGTGATATAAAGGGATTCTTAGGAGTGTCATGTTGGGAATGTTTTTTCTCTCATATATCTCTGTCACTTCTCAGCACATTGTGATCAATCGGTGAATATATTTATCATCGTATCTCAGTCTGTACAAAAATTATTTTTTCAGGCAAATCGACTGAGATCATTATCGCCTAATTTTTCTCTATATATAGTAACATTATAGTAAATGGAAAATGTATTTGTACATGTCATGTGCGTATGGGAGCTATTTTGTTCAAACAAGATTTCGCTTTGATATTCGAAAAAAGTTGTTGGGTAGCTATTACTTTTCTGCAATTTCGGCCCCCAAATTGTTGGTTTCATGCCCATCTATACAATATGCCTTTCTTTATCTACGGGCCGACTCTGAGGCTTACTGCCTAGCATATGTGTTGGTGTGCTAGGCAACCAGGGTTCAAGGAAACTCGGTATCGTCCGAGCAATTTGCACCGTCGTTTCGTTACATGTTCTAAATTTTTTTTTTCTATTTTTTTCATTATAATAGTTCCATGTGATTTGTTTTTTATTTCAATCGTCTAAACTTTTTTGTTCCACATAGAGCTCAATCTATAACGCATGAGCGCTAGGGAGGAGAACCCGGTTTCGAGACTCACCACCTAGCTTAATTTAGAAAAAAGGGTGTTCCTCCCTCTGTTGGTTCATTTTCTTTATCTACATGCCCATCTAGCCAATAGGCCTTTTTTTATCGATAGCGGTGAGAGACATCGTCTCAAAACTAAGCATGTTGCTACTTATTCCCTCATGATTAGGGTTTTTGTTCCCTCATCGACTTCCATGCCCGGCTACAGCTCAATTGTCATCGCATCTCACTCTGTACATTACATATACTATCAACATATCGATTAAAATTATTTTGAGGCGAATCAACTGAGATCATTATCGCCTAATTTTTTCCATAATTAGTAGCATTATGTTAAACAAAGATGTATTTATACATGTAGATGTGCGCATGAGAGTTGTTTTTTTCAAAACAAGATGTCGCTTTGATATTCGAAAAAAGTTGTCGGGAGCTATTACTTCTTTTCTTTTCTGCATTTTTGGCCCCAAAATGATGGTTTGATGCCCATCTATACAATATGCCTTTCTTTATCTACAAGCCGACCCTGGGGCTTACTACCTAGCACATGTGTTGGTGTGCTAGGCAACCGGGGTTCGAGGAAACTTCTCGGTATCGCCCGAGCAATTTGCACTGTCGTTTCGCTTAAGGTTTTTAGTCGCAGGCTCAGCCCATTTACTAGTTTGCTCACCCGTTGAACGTTGAACGATCATGTGTCTTCATCAGATGCTTCTAGTTCAGCCAATCAGAGCGGAGGACGCAGATCATGCTTCTGCTTGGCCAATCACGGTAAAGCTTTGCTTCTTTCCGATTGTTTCCTTAAGCTTATGCTTCTGCTTTTTTTCTACTTTTATTTTCCTTAGTATGTTTTCAAGATTTTTTATTTCTTTTTCCATTTCTTATTTACCTTTTTAAATCATGTTTCCATTTTTCACAGTTATTTTTCTGTCTAGCTTAAAAGGATTATTTTTACTTCCATAGTGAGGATGTGTTACATGGTTGCTAACTCTTTTTTATTCCACATATAGTTGTGATTTGTTCCGCGGGTACTAATAGCTTGTTCCACTCTGTCGAAAATTATATTCGCAGCTAGTCATGATTGTGTTCCTCATGTGTCCAAACTTTGTTCCTTCAGGACTAAATTTTGTTCCTCTTGTAAGCATGATTTCTTCCAAGTTTCTAAAAATTATGTTTTTATTTCTTTTTAATTATGTTTCCTTTTTCATTAGAATAGTTCCATGTAATTTGTTCTAGACAATTTTATTTCCAATCGTCTAAACTTTTTGTTCCACATAGATGAAATTTTTGTTCCTAGGAAAAATTTTTTTCAAAATTTTGTTCTACTGATAGTTGTGAATTGTTCCACGGATATTAAAATCCGGTTCCGCTAGTAGTCATGATTTATTTCTCATACGTTAAAATTATAGCATTTATTTTTATTGTTTAGCTTGCACATGTTATTTGTTTGGTATTAAAATTTTGTCCCATCTTATCCAAATAAATTACTCGTGCATTAAGAAGTCGTGATTTGTTCCATTTGTCCTAAATTTCATTTTACTCCGTCTACATTTTTGTACCTTTTATAATCGTGATTTATTCCTCGAGTGCGGAATTTTTGTTCCATTTAGTCTAAAACTTTAGTCCGTCTAAATTGTGATTTGGTTCCATGTGTACTAAATATTGTTTCTCCTAGTTTAAAGTTGTGTTCCGCTAGTTACTGGGATTTGTTGCCCATGTGCTAAAACTTGGTTCCATATGGCCTAAAATGTTGTTCCTCTTATACTCGTTATGGTCCAATTTTTTTGTTCCACTTGCAATTGGTTTTGTTTTGATACCTAAATTTTGTTCCGTCTAGTCTAAAATATGTTCTGCAAGGAGTCGTGTTTCATTTGACGTGAAATAAACTTTGGTTTCTTTTTAACCTGATTTTTTGTTCTCCCGTGCATGTTGTGACAGCAGCGCCCACGTCCAAGTATGCATGCTAGTATGCTACTCCGTACAGAGTGGAGATTTCGTGCTCCCGGACACCAGTGATCATGGTGTTTTAAAAAATTCGAAAATACTATTTGTGAGTTTCAAAAAAATGTGAAAATAATCATAGATGTAGCTAATGGTGTATTCCACAAACCTACAAAAAAATCAACTTAAAATATTTTGTGTACTGTTCTACACAAAAATGACAAATTTTTAGATCTAAGTATGTACATTTTCAAATCACCAAATTTTATCAGATTTGTCATTTTTCTGTAGCTCGTAATATTAAGTATTTGAACTTGATATTTTACACGTTTATAGGATACACTATTGGCTACATCTGGAATTTTTTTCATATTTTTTTTTAAACTCGTAAATACAATTTTCGATTTTTTTTTACTGGTAGGAGCACTGGTGCTCAGGAGCCACTGGTACTTTCTGACTCCGTACATTGCTACTCACACCCACTTGCGCACTGCTAGCACAACGTTTGCATTCGTGTGCACACCCTGTTGCACCTAATAGCGCAATGCATCGTCGGCATGCATGCTGACAGAGTGACAGCAGCTGCTAAGCATGCTGCTACTTATTCCCTCACGATTAGACTTCCATGTCCGGCTACAGCTACCGAACTCCACCGCGTTTGGTGCTCGTTTTTTCATTCGTAAAGTTGATTGAACTGATGTCCCGGGATAGCCTTTCGTTGTTCCTAGGTTCCGATCGCGGTGGAGGCCAAAACCCTAGATCGGTTTTCCGACCTTGGGGCTGCTGATAATGGAACCTCAACCTTCTGGCTCCGGAATCAAGAAGTCTGCTGAAGATGGCATCGACGATGTGATGGAACGCCTTGGCCTGTGTGACGACGATCTGGATGATGTGGTCTTCGAGGACGAAGCGCCACCGTTTGAAGAGGAGGCAATGAGGGGCCTGCAATAGCACGAATTTCATACATATTCAGAGTATAGCCAGTTGTGGTTTTACAAAAACATGCGCGGTCTAGGACCGAGCACAGGAGTAAGGTTTCGTGCAATCGGTGACAATCTATACATATTGCAGTTCTTCTGTCAGGGCGACTGGGAAAAAGTAATTGAAGCAGTGTCGTGGGCGTTTCGCACTAAGAATATTCAGATATTGGAATAGCATGGGTTCACAAAGTTCTCTACGATTGAATCTCGAATTCTAGGATCACAAGAATATCGTAAGAAACGAGAAAAAACAATTCAAATCACAGCCGTCTCGACGTGCAATGAACTGCCTAGCCATATTAATAGTTAAAAGAGACCAGAGGGAAGAACACCTCAGCTTAGTTTTATCGAAGAATTCGTGAGTAATAACTAGCGACTTGGCGAGCCATATTATGCTTCAGTACCAGCAGTACTACCAACTACCCACCACGAAGTCACAGCTCACAGTGACTCCTTTCAAAGCTCCACGTCTTCAATGAAACATCTACATACAAAAACAGTGCACAAATTTTGCAAGCTTAAAGATCTGTGCTGGCCCCCGCAAAGAAAAGGTCTCTGCTGCTATGCACAAATAAATTGATATGATCAGTCTCACAAGTCACAACGTATTACGTATGCAGACATCACCAGTCCCTTTGAACGTAACTAACCACACAAAGACCTGCAGTTACAAAATCGAGCATTTAGAAAAGAGATAGGAGGGAGATAAACTGAAGTATAATTCTTACAATTAAATAATCAAAAACTGTATTCACGACTTACACAGTTACACTACACGGTTAACTTTTAGAAGAGACTGCAATTATTTGACTAGCTTGATTTAGTTGCAGAGAACATTATATAAAATCCATTTCTGACAAATGTGAAATCAACCAGACCACATGCTCTGCAAAGATCTTCAAGCTCCCCTTCTGATAAGAAGATATTACTGCCAGTGATTTGACCAATATACTACAAGATAGTTTCAACAATGGGTTAATACTAAACATGGTCTGACAAAGGTGAATCCACAAATAGCGGCACAGGATTCTCCAAAGCTTAATCCTCCATCTATAATTCCGGAGTGATGAACAAATATCATGATTGTCAACCAAATTAATCTGTACTATCTTTTGAAACACAATTATTTGTGGATGATAAACAGTCAGGATGATTACCGGGCGTCCAATCCTCAATACTGGAATAGCTGGTGGCAGAACGTCTGCTATGAAAGTAGAAGCCACCAAAATACCCCCAGGGCGAAGGACTCGGCTAATTTCCGCAACCTATAAAAAGATCAACAAAACAATATTTTACCTTTTGACACTGCTTCACATAGGGCAGGAAGCGAATATCATAAAGCTAGATCTCCCTAATGTGATATATACAGGAAAGTTTAGATAAAGAATATTGTTGCTGCAAAGTTACTTAGCTTGCATACAGAAGTGTGAATGTGCTATGATTGTTTCGGAAACTAATTCCTAGTTCTCCACTACATTCGTCCTGTGAAGCTTAATAAACTTGTAATAATGAAACCATGAATTAGATTTCTCGCACCTTAGCCATTTCTTATTTTAATTTTGTGTGAGTGCAGTTGCAAGTAGGTGGACTATCAAAAATTGGAGCAAATGCATATGGGTATGACAGCGTACAAGTGCATGTTCCCCTTGTAGGCTTATATTGCTATACTGCTATATGCTTCCCAGTTAGCGTGATGCAAATACATAAACATCTTTTTTTTCGAAAAGGGGAATAGCCCTTCAGCCTCTGCATCGAAACGATGGACATAGCGCTTTTATTGCAAAGTTCAGAAAGATATGAAGTAAACAAACCTGAGGCCAAATGCCTCGTGACAGAACCTCCACTAGTCTACCACTAACCCAACTGTAAAATATAAAAACAAATGGAAAATACACAATTTCTAGGCAAAGCTTTGAAAAAGGAAAGGCTGCACGTGCGCCGATGTTCGCATGTATTAATATTGTACGCAAGAATGCGGAGTAACTAAGTTGGTATGTCAATATACAAAATACATATAAGAAGAAAAGCATGTTTTTTTGCAGACATCAGCTTGCAGTTTAAATAGGAATCTTACAGCACAAGCTGGGGATGGCCAACAATGAATTGCGGCACCAGCATGCACAGCATCAATTGAACCGCTCACAAAAGGGAGTCTGGATATATCAGCTCTGACCAAGGCTAATCTCCTAAAACAGAGTGATATAACATCAGAGTACTGCATTCGACGTTAGAGCTGACCAATAATCTTCCAAAGGAGACAAATGACAACTTATAATTCATAGCTCATCATGACAAATGAGTTACAGAAAGAAACTTGCAGATCAGGGGAACTTTAGGCATACTCATCAGAAATGTTTTCCTGCTTGATGAATTCATTGCACTGCTTCAACATATTCTCTGAGAAATCCAGTGCCACGACAAGAGAGTATAGCCCACTCTTGACAAACAATCTTGAAAATAAGCCACTTCCACAACTTGCATCAACTATAACACCTCCTGTTTTTGGCTTCAAATAAGTTTTAGCCATGTCAAACTGCAATTTCATTCACATATTTAAAAAGAATTCCAGAAATTATACTTACAAGCAGAAATGGTACAGAAATGCTTATGTATATAAATATACATATAACGCAAATTGAATCTGACTCAAAATTTTATGCCCACTTACAAACTGGCCCGGCCGCAGCCTGTCCTAAGCCCAACTGACCACAAAAATGAATAGGGTTGTGGCCCTGCCCTTAGAGCTCACTACCTCACTGGGCCAGGGCCAGTCTGAATGCAAGCATGTTCTGCATTTTTCATGCCAGACCAAACCCAGGTAATGCCCGGGTCTATCAATACATATCATGAAAATATATTTGAGAACAATTGGTTGTAGGCTTGTATCTTACTAACTACACTAGAGAATTGACAACATAGGGATGTCTAATGTATATTCAGTAATGTATTGGTTTTCCTCATAAGCCAGAAAATGACTAGTCAGTAATGTATGCACTGTAAAGATGATTGTGAGGGCAATTATTTCCCAAATGTAATTGAACATTCTCATGAAAACAAGAATAGTTGAGAAACATGACCTCTCTCTCAAGGCCTGGGAAACCACCCCATATGAAATTTTGGCGCCATCCTCTCTCATAAAGAAATGATACCAGTGGGGTCCTGTTCGAATAATTAATCATTCGTAGGGAATAGTCTGAATAGAATTAGTTAGCAAATGCACATTCAGTCGTCACCCAGACAAAATCGTTCAATATTTATTAACATCAACAAACCTTGACACCAGTCACGTAACAGAGCCCCGAGCAGAACCATTTCGAATGCTAAAACAACAATTTTTTGTGAGGTGTATTCGAGCTATTTTCAAGGTATGGTAGAGGCTTCGAGGTTTCTTGCACTGCTTGTGACATAGTCGTGAGACATGGTTTCAGCAGTTAATTTGCATTATGCTGGAGTATGGTTTATGATGAAAGTTTGATAGATGATGCCAATATTCAGAATACATTACTGTCTAACCTTACAGTATGCTAGTTTCTAAGCTTCTCGGCCTAACTAACTTCAAAATAAATAACGAATTTCACCTGAAAAGTTCAGTTGCTGCCGGCATGGACTCGGAGTACTCAGTAGAACCAACTGCCACAGTCAGATCCCAGTAGTCATCCTTATTGTAGTACACTTTCTTGCAAGTAGAACATTCAAGGCTAGAGTCGAATCTGGTTGGCCTGGAAAGGAACCGACGAACAATCAAACGGGGATACCCACCGATTAGCCCACTGGATATGCCGCTGACACGAATATGGCAAGACCCCACTTACGCGGACTGATGATCGATCGAGCTTACGAGCGGGTAATAGCAGATTGGGCAGGCCAATTTGCTCAGCTCGGGCTCCGGCTCCGCTTCCACCCAAGGTTCCTGCACAGCTTGTTCAGTGATCGAATTTCATCCGGCTCCGCTTCCACCAAAGGAGCGAACAAGCAGGCCTGTAACCTGCTCGACGGAATGCGCCAACGGGACGAATACTCACCGCAACAGCCTGGTCGGGGTCAGGCACCACGGTAGTGAAGGAGGAGAAGGCGCTGGCATGCAGGGCAGAGCGCGGGAGCATCTTCCCGGAGGCGGAGGTGGCGGCTCGTCGAGGCGCTGCGAGGCAGGGGGCAGCAAGAGGGCACCTGACGAAGCCGCGCAGCGCAACGATTGCGGCGGCGGAGATGACCGGGCTTTGGATTGCCGTCATCGTGGAGACCGGGTGCCGACGCGTGGGAGAGGAGCAGGAGGCAAAAACTGAATTAAAATCGGAGAGCAGGGGTGTGCGGCGTGCCATGCTCCCAGGAAGGCATTGTGCGTTGCCAGCGTGTGTACCTGATTTGCGAGCATATCGAGTGGCCATACAGATAGCTGGCCAAACAGGCGGCCCGTTAGCCATGATTACTAAACGTGCCGTGTCGGGCCGGCCCATGGATTGCAAATTCAACCTCGACATGGTCTACCGGCACTAATTCGGCCCGATGGGTTGGGATAGGCACGGCCCACCAGCACTATTACGACCCGAAATTCAAAAAATAGCTAAAAATTAAAAAATAGCAATTATGCCGTGTCGGGCCGGCCCACGGGCTGTGAAACGAAGTCGGACACGAGTACTACCGGGCCCATGCCGTGCCTCGGCCCGATTATCACAGGCGGGGACCTTATCGGGTCGTGCTTAAAAATTCGTGCCTCGGGCCGGCCCGTGAAACACGGCCCGTTTGGCCAGCTATAGCCATACTACACATGTTTTTTTTTTTTTGAAAGCACGGCCATACTACACATGTTGTGATTGTTTTACAATGCACTATGCAATTGTCAAAAATAAAGCACACTAAACATAATTTTCAAAAAATATCTTGACGGGATTCTGGTGAATTGACACATGTCCGACAACTGAGATGGTGGAAATTACTTTTTGCCAACTGAAATGGTGAAATTCCGTCAAGTGTATATGTATCAAGAACTCTTCTTTTAACTACTCTTTCCAATTGAGATTCAAATAGTGCTTGTCAATCTTTTCAAAAGGGTTCTATTGGACTGATTAAACGACCGGTAGAGATATCGATTTTATTAAGACTTGAGTTTTTTTTTACTTGTAATAAGAGTTGAGTTGGTTCAAGCAATAAATCCTTCAATTTTATGGGTTGTTTTTCAAGGCTACAATTCCATAGAATTTATAGCAAAAGATGGGTTCTCTTGGAAATTTATTTATGTTTGTGACACCTAACACACACACATACACACACACCAGATGTGTGTAGAAAGTTTAAGTGTTTTCCATGTGGTGTGACTAATCTGTTCATATTAATAGTTCATGTTTTTTTATTCGTCTTGTGATATTTTGTTCTTGTGTTCTTCCAATTCATGTGAAACAAAGAAGCTGGTTGAGAGGGATTAAAAAGAAAACTAATAAAATTATAGCGGGTCTTTGTGCTTTAGTTTGGACTATCTAGAATGCACACGATAACTTTATCTTTAACAAGTTTGGAGTTGTTCATCTTTTTCAGGTTATCCATATAGTTATGCACTAGATCCGTATGTGGTATTTTCAGCAGTCGCGGCGGAGGAGCAAGAGCACAGAGTAATTGACTACCTGATGTATATAGTCGTCCTCATTGCACGTTTTTGCTTGATGATTTTTGTTTCGGCCTTGTGTGATCCATAAGTTGAAATAAGAATATTACTTGTTGTTTGAGACTTCTTAATAAAAAGGTTAAGTGAATCTACTATGCAAGTTCTTGCCCTTTTTCAAAAAGGAAAAATTTCTACCTTTTTTACAACTTAAAACCTCTTTATTTCATATCAAATAGAGTTACATCACAAACCAAAACAGGAATTGTAGAGGGAGGAGGATCTCAATCCTTTTGCTAATCGAGCTAATTCATGTGCAACTATATTCAGCCCTCTTGGCTCATGAATGGACTCAACTTTTAGCAATTCGGTCAAAAAATGATAACAATCGTCCGCTATTGCGATACCATGCGAATAGGCGTCGTATTCGTCATATCCACCACATCCAAGCAATAACCCAGGATTATTCTGTTGGAGCCCAAAGACTGAGTAGGCAGAATACAATTCTTCAGAACATAAGTTTCGGCGGTTGAAACAACCTAGACGAATTTCAATTTATAATTGCGTGCGGCTATAGATCTCCCGGAAGAACCATGTACTACGTATCATTTTTCCAGTGGTGGACTGGTGGCTCTATAGAGTCAGCATCGAAGGAAGCATCTACATTCACTTTGACGTGATCCGATGGAGCAGACCATCATCCTCTCTTCTTAGGTTTAGCAAAATGGGCAACTCTGAAATTTCCAGTTAATGCTACTCTCGTTGTGGACGATCTTCCAGGGGATTGAATTTTCTCCCCAACATGCCAAAGCATAAAGCTCAGGTTGTAGTCATTTTTATCATGAGATGTGTGTAGATTCTCATATATCGTGCCTACGGCGACTGGATCGAAATTCTCAAATCTGGACTTTTCCCCAAAAGTAACAGAAGGCCTAGCTTAATTTTGACGGGAAATAGAAGCACTAATTTTGTGCAATGCCCTTACTTAGATTGCAAGATGATGAGATGCTTGAAACGGGATGAGCAAAAGCGGGGAACATAAAATGGCCCTGAGTCAAAGGAATCCTGGTACATACACCACTCCCCCTGCTCAAACCCTAGCCGCCGTCGGCGCCGCCGCCAGAGCGCGCCGCTCCTCCCTTCCCTCCTCTCCTTCCCCTGTCTCGCCCCCGCGCGGGTGAGCAGGGGAGCCCTCACCCACCGTCGCCCCTCTCTCCCCTTTCCCCCTCCCCTCCTACCGCCGTCGGGCCGGGCTGCCGGGCCTCGCCTGCGTGGCTCCGGTGCTGGCGGCGGCAGGATGGCCTTTCCCCGCGTGTGGTCGAGCTGGCGGTGCGGCGCACAGCTGCACACGACGGTGCTCCTCGTCCCGACCTCGGCCCGGTGAGCTTTGGGCGGCTTTGGCTGCGAGCTCCGGGCGGCTTTGACGGCGATGGCGCGGCCGTTGGCGGCGGCGAGTCCCGCTTGCTGTGCGCGGCCGGCTGGTCACCGGCGGGTGGCCGACATTGTCCCTGTGCTCGGATCTGGGCCCATTTGGGCCTAATCTGGGCCGGGCCGGGCGTGGAGGGGGCTCTCTCGGGAGACAAAGGAATAGGAGCTTATGCAGGTGACGGTGGCGTCGGTGGCGCCCTTGCCGCAGTGCGGCAGCAGGGCTTTACGGGCCCCTTTGGGCTCGGCCGGGCCAGTGAGGGCTCGGCCGGGCCAGTGAGGGCCCGGCCTGCCTTGCTACTGCATCCAGTCGGCTACCGCCGTCGGGTGGTGGAGGTAGGTCCCTCCCGCGTGCCGCTATGCCGCTGACCCTCGTCGGGCTCCTTTCTCTCGAGTCTTCCGGCCTTGCAACATGGGCCGCGGTGAGACGACGGGGATGACTGCAAGACCGTGGTGGCATGCGTTGGTGGACGGCAAGTTTGGCGGAGCTATACAGAGCGTCTGGGGGTGTGGTTCTGGAGTTCGGGAGAAATCCCTGCCGGCTCGGCACTGACGCGGTGACGCCTGCGGGTGTCGCCATCCTTCTTGAAGGGCGTCGGGGCACTTCTTTCCCACTCCCGAGCATACCAGGGGAAACCCTAGGACACATCCGGGGGAAACCCTAGGAACTGTCCGGGCAGCAGCGTCGTCGTCGTCGCTCCCTTCTTGGAGGTGTTGCTTGGTATGAGACGCTGTGGAGTGCTAGGAGCATGGTGGTAATTCTCCGGAGGGCGCAACGGTTGCGAATCATCTTTGTTTTTCGTCGAACCGCCGAAGTCGGCTTTGTTTTCTCTTTTTTGTTCTCTTTTCTTTCTTTTGGGCATAAGTGTGTTGTTTGCCCCAGCAGTGACCTTACGGTTGTATCGGATGGCTGCTATATTTATATAGCTGGGTGAAAGCCTGTTTCGTGGCGAAAGCGGGGAACATTGCTCTTGCTTCTGTACATGGCACAAAAAGAAAAACCTCTCCTATGCGCTAGAGACTAGAGCAGTAGATTTTGCGCCGTTTGACGTTTGTCTCCACGATTCGGAGGAGACCGCACCATGTTGTCATGTGACCTTGTACCGGCCGTGCCAAACCCCACCCCAGCGACGCCCGTCCCTCTCCAGCTCTCCTTCCTCCTCCAGCCGAGCAGCGGTGGGGTAGTTCGCTCCCCACTCGCACACTCTTCTCCTCGCTCGCCCCTTTTCGCTTCCAATTTATATACTCCAAAAATGCCTTAACCCCTCCTCACTCTTCCCGGATCTAGTACCGCCGCCGCACCGCTGCATCTTTGCCGTATCTCGTCCCCACCGCCAAAACCCCGACCAGATCTTCCGCCCCTGTCCTGCCAGAGATGGCGGCTTGGTCGCCGCCGAGGCCAGTGCTGATGCTCCTGCTCCTCGCCCTGCTCTGCTCCCACATTGCTCCCTCCTCCTCGGCCGCGCCGGCAGCGAAGCCCAAGGCCTCCGGCGGCCGCAAGGCGCTCGTGTCGTCCGACGCTGACGAAGGGGACGAGCCAGTCAAGGCGCCCAAGACCACCCTGGCTGCCACCGCCGCCGGTAAGATCAAGAAGAAGCTCCCCTCCGACGGCAAGAACCAGACCAAGGTTGTTGTGAAAGGCAAGAAATCGGAGCCGGCCACGACAGCCAAGGGCACCACCAAGAAGACTGCCACGAACGCGGGCGGCGATGTGGCCGTTCCCAAGCCAAAGGTCCCGAAGCTGGACAAGGCGGCCGCCGCGAAACCGGACAAGGGCGCCTCCGTCAAGCTGGAGAAAGCGGCCGCCGCGAAGCCGGACAAGGCGACCACCGCGAAGCCCAAGAGCACCGATTCCGCCAAGTCCACAAAGATGGGCGCGGGCAAGCCGGTGAAATCTGAGGGAGGCGCCTCCAAGGCGAAGAAACCGTCCAATTCGACGGTGGATGCTGGCGGCAAGCCGGCCAAATCGACCAAGAAGACGCAGGACGTGAAGGCGAACGCGAAGGTGAATACGGCCGTGAGCAAAGGGGCGGCCGGGGTGGAGGAGGACGTGGTGTTGGGGGAGGAGGCGGAGGGAACGGAGGACTTCATGTCCGAGTTCCGGGGCCTTCCGGCGCGGCTGCACGAGACGCTCATGCCGGACCTGGCGCGGCTGTCGTACACGTCCAAGGCGTACCTGTCGGCCGCCAACGCGGGGATCGCCGGCGGCGTGCGGCCGATCCTGGGGGGGCGGTGGGCGGCGGCGGCGGCGTCCGCGGCGTCGGTGGCCCTGCTGCTGCTGCCTCTGTTCATGCTCACGGCGCTGGTGCGGCGCATGGGCCCGTACCTGCCGCTCCTCCACCGCGCGCTGCTGCTCTCTCAGGCGTATCTCGCAATCTACTTCGCCACGCTCGCGCTCGCCGCCGCCGCCTCGGGACTGGAGCCGCTCCGCTTCTTCCACGCCGCCTCACCAGCGGCGTACGCCTGGACACAGGCCGCGCAGTCTCTCGGCTTCATGGGCTACCTCGTGCTCCAGATGGTGGACCTCGTCGCCATCTTCTCCGGGGCCGCCGCGCCCGAGGAGGACAGCGGTGCGGACGCCACCAAGGCGCTCGGCCTTGCCCAGATGGTGGTGGGGCTGGCGGTCGGCCTTCACTACTACGCCGCCGTGTTCCACCGCGCCGCTGCCGGCGAGGCCCCACGCGCGAATTGGCGCGTGTATGCCGTGTATGCCGCGTGTTTTGTGATCATCTGCGCCTGCGCGCGTGCCGAGAAGAGGAAGAAGGCCTACCTGGCCGGCATCGACGGCGCTGACGAGGAGTGGAAGAAGAGCTGAGCGATCGAAACGTTAGGGGTTTATGTGCAAACTTTACAATATAGGGAAAGCCAAAGGGCATCGATGTAAGAAGGCTGCAAATTTAGGTAGGAGGAAAATGGGAAGATCAAATGCGAACAAGCGGAGAAAGCTATTTTTCCACATTATGTTATTTTTTTCTCATTTGAATCGGTTTAACTCTTCTTGAGTGCAGAATATATTTTGTACTCCTAAATTATGGAGGCCCGAGTATAACATTTTTTAATATTGAAATCATAAGTTAGAATCAAGCTGGTACACGAGTTTACACTGGACTCGCCCTGTTTAGCTCTTATAGCATCTCCAACGGACCGGGTTAATTTGGAGTTGCGGAGTCGAACACCATGTGCGGTGACACGTTTTCCTCTTCCTCGTTCTATGTGTATGAACACTAAAAAAACTATTGCGAAAAGCGGCAGTATTGATGTTTTGACTATCCCTATGACCCCTCTGCGTCGTCTCCTCTAGGCGACGGGAGGGGCGATCCCTAGCCCACCGCCGCCGCCTTCCCTCCCCGCCTCTCTCCCTCGCCGTCCCCCGAGGTGGCTGCCGGACTAAGGCCGGGCACCGGTGAAGGGGGCGGCGGGGATCAACCTGCTGCGATCTCGCGCCGCCGTTTTGTAACATCCCTAACTTGGTAATGAAAAATACGAAGAATTTTTCCATTTTTTGCATTCATGTTTGCATCACGGCATATCTTTAAATTGCTTGTGTTAACAAACGACATTGAAAAACATGGTTAAAAGGAAATCCCAACCTTCCCCAAACTCTAAACTTGTATTGCAAGCTTGGTACAACCCTTCTCATAACAGGTGGCCTTGTGTTTCAACAAGTTCACTCTTTTGCAACGGAACCAAATGTTTGGCCTCCAATTTGTTTCAACTTCAACTCCAATTGTGGTTCCTAGCCTTGGTTATTGGTAAGCCACGTCGTGATGCTCAAAGGCCAAGTACATGTATGTTGAGCTAGTTTAACTTGTGGAAAAGCTCCCAGAATTTTTGCATATTTTCTGGAGTTGTTTTGGAGCCCTTTCAAATTCTGGCTTTTCTGCCAAAACTGTGGTCATCCGGAATGACCCGGAATTTTCCGGATCAATTCCGGGCCAGTCGGAATTTTCCGGACCCATCCGGAAAATTCCGAATGAAGCACAGTGACGATGGACACTGGCGCCATGCCGCCGATGCCACCTGCTCCCCTGCCCATGCCGCTCGACGCCGTGGCCCCCCTGCGAGGTCAAAGACGCACGCCTCGACGCCCTAGACCTCACCTGCTCCCTTTCCCCTCTCCTCTCTCCCTCTCGTGCGTCCGCCCGAGCTCCCCGCGGGCACACCCCATTGCCGCCGTAGCCGAGCTCGCCGCCGTCGCTTCGGAGCTCCCCGTGTAGATTGAAGCGGACAGGGAGCTTCGCCTCGTCGTCCTCCCCCTCCTGGAGCAAAGAATCGAGCCGGGGTGCCCCGGTCCCGACGTTTTCATCCTCGCCGTCCTCACCGCAGCCGCCGCCGCCGGAGCCCGATTCCGACGACTCCGTCCACCTCCACTGCAGTCGAGCACCCATACGTGTCCAGGGTGAGCCCCGCGCCCTTTTGGCACTCTCCCGCGTCCCTCTCCCCTTTCGTTCTTGCTCGCGTCGAGCGAGTCCCCGCCGCCGCCGTCGTTTTCTTCCCAGGATCGAGCCATCCGGAATCGCCCGGATTATTCCGGATCGATTCCGGGTAACTCGGAAAATTCCGGACCTTTCCGGACGAATTCCGAAACCCTTACAGAAAGTTTTGGAGGTCACCTCGGATTTGGCTCGGAATGAGCCCGGATTATTCCGGACCATCCGGAATATTCCGGCCCAATCCGGATGAATTCCGAACCAAGCTGAAAACTTGTGAACTATGTAATTTGACTTCTTTTCGTTAAATCTTGCAAATGGTGTACCATTTTTTATCAGTGTTTCAGATGCTATCTAAATATGCTAGTATCACCTCATGACAACAACTTGCCCTTTTATGTTATTTCTCTACTTGGTTAAAAGATATAAATCCAAAGAAGTATTTAAATTGCTAGTTATTCCTCGGTACTCCGAAAATTACAAATAAAATACCAAAATGATCGGAAGAACGAAACCTATCCATTCTTGTCATGTTCATGCATATTTGAGCCACCTTTATAATAATTTAATATTTCATAAAGAATGTGGCCACTAAGATAAATATGGGGTTGGTTCCAAATAATTGCACTAATTATTTGGCTCCTCATTTAAATTTGCTTTCAATTTATATAATGATATCTTTGCATCAACTTGACATGTCATCATGTGATTGAGCATTGCATCTTGAGTTCGTGTGATTTATGTGTTCTTTGCTTTTTCTTTTGGGCATCGATAGATTCCGGAGTCGAGGTTACCGATAACTACCCCGACGATCAATACTTCACGCCCGGGCAGCAAGGCAAGAGATAACCTAACCTTCTTGGCATCTAGCATCCTATGCTTTTATCAAATTATTTTATCCACCATAATATTGCATGCGGTTCAAATGTCTTTTGGGTAAATAATAGGGAATCCTATGAATGCATGTTTTCCCCGAGCCAATCACATGTACCCCTACCTATGAACCCTAGTGTTGATGTGTTGGCCGGATACAATTATAATTGTTGGTTATATGCTTAGCCATGCTTAGAAATGCTTAGTTGAAATGCTAGTAATGTCCGTTATTGAATTCCATATTTATTGATGATGATGGAATGATTCGGGCATGGTGGATGAATGTAAGGCTTAAGTAAATTGCTAAAGGCTTGGATGAGTTGCCCTCGGGGAGGGTGGTTTGCCTCATTCTTGCCGCCTAGGCTGAGAGTGCTTTTAGCTAGAACCAAAAAAACGAGCGTGCTTCCGGAGGTGGGGGCATATGGAACCCCCTTTGACCGAATAAGTTGTGAGGGGCTTGTCAAGGGTCCTCTAGTTCGAGTTTTCCATTTGCGCGTGAGTTGTGTGGGTGGAAAAAGGAACGAGGATGGTGGTGTTTAGGAATGTGGCCGCGGGGCAGGGCGCTGGGAGCGCTTAACCTGTCCTTCCGCACACTGATGGTCCTTGAGTAAGCCTCATGCAATGTAAAGGTCTAACCGCGCCCGTGCGCCGGCCTTCCCCGGAAGAGGGCCACATAGGTGAGCCGGACGGTACCGATGGGTAAATTAGTACACCCCTGCAGGGTTTAATCTTTTCGAAAAGCCGTGTCCACGGTTATGGACAAATTCTTGGGAAAGGCGGATTAGCTCATAGATAATGTTAACCTAATTGATATGGCAGCTAAAGGTTGCATAATCACGTGTGTTAAAGGTTCACTTCCTCGAGGGTGATTCGAGGGGGTGCCTTGGTGGAGATGAGAGTGGTTGGTTACTAAAGGGTTCGATGAGAACCGATGATGATAATGATACTCTCTTACCCCTTTATCAAAATATTCTGAGTAGACGAATGCCAAGTGTCTTTATATTTCGGTTTATGAAATCTGGCTTTATGCAAAATAACTACATATAAAGCTTTAGAGCCTCCGTCAGTCATTGGGCCTATATCGCCCTACTAACTTGCGAGTACATCGTACTCAGTCTCTCTTTGCTGCCTCTATGTATTTGTATTTCAGAGGAGGACGACGCCGAGCGACTAGGTGGTTTCTTCTTGGACGTCGACTACTAGTTTGGGGTTCCCAGGTAGCAGCTTGGGACCGTGGAACAAGCTGGCTGGGATGATGTTTATTGTAGGCCTCTTAGGCCATATATTTGCTTCTTGTTGTTAGACAACACTACCCGCTTCCGCTTGTTGAATTCTAGGATCTGTGATCCTTTTGCCTTGTAATATTTGTATTTCTCCTCGTTATATGAGTTGCCATATAAATGTTTTGTGTCGTAGAGTCATGCTTTGTGCCAGTTCTGTTCCACAAGTCTCGATCTTTGTATTATACATTGATGGTTGTGTTGTTTACATAGCCTCTCTGTATAATTCCGGGGTCGGGGTCTTACAAGTTGGAGGATGCGGCTGCACTGGATCGAGATCGGATCCTGGGCGGCGGCCCCGGATCGGTGGTGGCGGCGCATCACCTCTAGCGGTGGTGGGTCGTCTTCCTCGGCCACGTCTTCCCCGGATCGCTGCTGCATGGTGGCGGCGGTACGTGGTGACGCCGGGCTTGCGGGACGGCGATCGACGTCGGTCTTCAACGAAGTATGGCACGGCTGTTGGCGCGTGCTCCCTGTGAGCTGACGATGGCGACGCCCGTGGGCGCCGTACACCTCGGTGGAGGCATCGTTCGAGGGATCAACACTTCATCAACACATGCTGTGAATCTCCGGGGGAAACCCCAGATCTTCAGATCAGTCGATGGCGGCGCGTTGAGCGTCTTTCCCCTCCATGGAGGCATCGTCTTGGAGATCCTATTTTTGTTGCAGCTGATGTTTATCGTGTCTCCTAGCTTGGAATGCTCCTGGGGAAACCCTAGATTCGGGTTCCCGGATCGGACGACAACAGCACTCGACGCCGTCATCCCTCTTGGGGGGGTCGTTTTCGGAGCAGCTTCTGGCCGGAGGGTTTAGGTGGTGGTGCAGCGTGCATCGACCGCATCAATGGCAATGGCCCTTGGCAGCGAGGCGCTGCAGAGTATCGACGTCAGGTGCATGACGATGGACGGGAGCAGGGAGGTGGCGCTGTTTGGCATCGTGGTGACGTCGATAGCAGACCTGGCAAGGGTCTTCGCATCATTCTACATACAAGCTGGAGGTGGGTTGGTGGAAGATGGAGGAGGCGATGGCCGGAGTGTGTGCACAGGCGCTATCTCTGGAGTCGTCGGGGAGCCGGCGATGGCTGAGGACGAGGAACAAGTCCCCGTTTTTATGTATCGTTTGTGCTAGTTGTGGTGTTTCCACTGTTTGGTGACTTCAGCTTGTATATTCGTTCGTTGTAAGACTCTTTGCCAGTTTATGTTGAACAAAAGAAATAAAGTAGCCGTATGCATCTTTTCGATGCAGAGGCTGGGATAACCCCATTTCTAAAAAAAAGTGAAATAAAGAAGTACAAAGGACACAAAACTGGAATAATAAAAGAGAAAAGAGGCGAGAAGGCAACGTCTGGACCTAAGAGCAACTCCAGCCGTCCCCCCGAGAGCCCCCCCAGGACCCCCTTTTTGACGCCGGCGGATCATTTTTCCCGTAGTCGCCCCCCCAGCGCCCCCCCAAGGCCTCTTTTTTCGCCGGATTTGGCCCAATTTTTATCCGGCGTCCCAGGCCGAACCCAGCGCCCCGGGTTCGGCCTGGGGACGCCGGCGAAAGGGAAAATGGCGCGAAACGGCGCAGAACCGAGGGAAACCGCGCGAAGCTCCGGCGGGCCCGCCCTGTCAGCGGCACAACCGTTTCGTCGTCCTCATCGCCTCGCCTTCCGCGTCGCATTACTGCTCTGCCGCCGGTCAGGCGTACCGCCGTCGAGTCAAATCGGCCACGCGGCGGAGTTAGGCGCGCCGTAGTTATTACTGCCCCGCCCTCTCCCCCGCCGGTATTTATTTACTGCACCCGCACACCGCCGATCACACACTCGCCGCACTTCCTCACCGAGCATACACCCTCGCCGCGCTTCCTCTCGATCACCGAGCGCACACCACACCCAATGGCTAGCGGCGCGGCGGCGAACGGCTTCGGCCGGAACTGTCTTAAGGAGCGGGAGGCACGCCTCCTTCACGAGGCGGGCTACCCATGCCCACCCGCCATGAAGCTCCCCGGAGGAGGATGGCGGCTCAGCCAGATGGGGATCCCGATCCCCCCCATCCCCACCGCCGACCGGCGGTGGGCCGAGATCTATGCCGTCCGCGATGAGCTGACGGCGGAGCAGCAGGAGGATCCCGCCTGGCACCCGGAGAACTCCTCGACGTGGGTGCCTTTCTTCGAGGACCGCCACGAGCGGCAGCTCAACGACTTCCCCGGCCCGAAGGACCTCGCCCCTCCCGCAACAACAGCGAGGGCCGGAAGGACTGGTGGGGAGTCCCCGGCCGCTCCCTCCAGGCCGTCCTCGACCACATCGAGGGCGGTAACGAGCCGCCGCTGCAGGGCCCGGCGAGGAGGGGACGGCGGCACGGATGGGAGCCGAGGAGGATGGCGTGCTCGTCCTCCTCCTCGACGCCGCTCGCCAGCATCATCAAGCAAGAGCCGGCGGCGCCCTCGCGCGGCATCGTCATCAGGGAGCCGGGCACCGGCGGCGGGAGCGGGAGCTCCTCCCGCCTACTGACGCCGAAGCGGGAGCCCGGCACCGGCGTCGTCGGCCGCGCCCTGAAGAAGGCCTTCAGAAAGAAGGCCGTTGTTAAGGAGGAGCCCTACGACGAGGAGGCCGCGATGGCGGCCGCCCTGGCGGCCAGCCTCGACGACGTCCCTCCGGCGCCGGAGGATTTCGCCTGTGCGTGGTCGGCCCGCGACCACGAGCGGGAGGAGGAGGAGCGCAAACGGCGAGTCGAGGCCGAGCAGCGGGAGGCCTTCAAGCGCTACGGGCGCCACAGCCGTCGTGCCTCGCCGGAGGTCGTCGTCCTGGACGACGACGACGAGGAGGCCGGCACCAGCACCAGCCGGTGGCTGACGCCGAAGCAGGAGCCAAGCACCGGCGGCGACGGCGAGGCCGGGCGTGCCCCTGCTGCTCCTCCGAGCTATGGCGGCGGCGGCGACTCCGACGACGGGGAGGACTACACCATCTTCTACAGCCGCCTCGGGCTGTAGACGCCGCCGCAGTTTTTTTTTCTTTTTTTAGTTTTATTGTAAAATATCGCCAAATATCGCTAATTATCACCGAATATTATGAAGTTTCGTCGAATTTTATGAAGTTTCGTCGAATTTGATGAAATTACGTCTTGTTTTCGCCGTACCGTCTGGGGGTCACGACTGGGAACCACTCCAACCGCATGCCATTTTTTTTCGCCGGCGCCCCCCCAGCAGGGCCAAAAAAACGCCGACAATTCGGCCTGGGGGGGCCAACGGCTGGAGTTGCTCTAAGAGAGAGGGCAGAGCAACAAACATGACAACACACTTACACACCCGAGAATAAAAAGGACATGCTACAATAGGGGAGAATACAACGAGAAGAAGGACATGTCCTATTAACTAAAAGGTCATTAAAATAGCCAACACGAAGGAGGGTGTCATTTTCCATCATCATCTGAGCAATCAAGCCAGATTCACTATGAAGATGATCCTCTGCTCGCCACCCAACATCCTTAAATAAAGGAAGGAAGGGTGTTAAAGGCAATGAGGTGATTCTAGATGGATCGAACTCACTAACCCGACTTCAAATGGCAGCATTAGCTTCTTCCGTAACTTAGCTGGCATGTAAGCTCAAAGTGCACCTCTTGGTAGTAGCAAGAAGCAACAAGGAGTAGCCACCACCACCGTGGACCTCAACCCGGCAAGCCGCACCAAACCGAGACATCAAGAACCAACGAGGGGTCGGTCAGTCAAGACGACCCCTCCAAGGCATGAAGACGGTAACCTAAGGCGTCACCGTTGTCGGGGCCAACCAGAGTTAGTGCATGGATTTGGACACTACAACATCTCACCAGCCCTACCAACGTAGAGCCTCACCAATCTCCTGTTGTCACTACATCTCCGCTCTCGAGGTTAGATTGTGGCTAGCGGATACACCCCCCAGTGAGGTCAGTCACACGTACCGTTACGGAGGCCGACAACCATCGAGGACACCGCCCGGAGCCCGTGAGCTACAGCACCCGCCTCCGGGAGCCCTCACAGCTGAGCCATGTCACGTGCTTGCGCCCACATCCAGTGAGCGACACGCCACCGAGCCCGAACCTCACCGATAGCACCAGCGTCGACCGCGGCCTGCGAGGACCAAGACCGGGCTCTCACAGAAGCCCACAACCAGAAGGATGCGATTTTGGTGACGCCCACCTTCACCATGACCAAACCAGCGCACGCTGAGGACTGCATCCATCGCCGCGAGCTAGGATGCCTCCCCGCAACTGCCACCGTCTCGGTATTTCGTGGAGGCTTCACCGGCCAACCCCTTTGGTGGCGGGGACTCAAGGGGAGATGAGGAGGGGGAGGGTTGAGCAGCCGATGTCGTTAGTGAGAGCAATACCGGAGGTCGCGCGATTGATAATGAAGTGAAAGAACTTAATATAAAACAGTAAATACAACAAATGCAAGATTATAGAAGAAATGAAGAAATAGAAAGAAACCACAAGTACACGAAAAGTAACAGATAGGTACCGCCGCAATGCAGTAGTAGTGACTGCACTGCACTCGCCGTGTGGACGAAGAACAATTTTTGGCATTGACCTGTGACAGGATTGGGGCCGGAAACATGTCGGCCTCCATGCCTGGCTGCCAGAATTTGGTTAGGTCAGTCGCATTTGCTGCCCGTGACTCACTTACTGCTTCTAATCCCTAGTGTGGTGGCGAGGGAAACATCCACAGAATAGCAGAGCACCCAACAATAATGTTATGACCACCCTACCCTACCCTTAAATTATTGACCTGGGAGTGGAGAGTCATAAATAGGTTGGCCCAAGGTCACCTTCCTGGCCGTGCATTCCGTTCCATGCCATTGGCATGGCTGCATGCGGTCCATGGGTTTTGGCTCGCGCGGCATGTGGTATCAGGCTGATCCCTCGAATCAAATCCCTTCTAAGAGCATCTCTTCCCGGGTTCTAAACGAAAGCCCCTAAACAATGCCTTCAACTTTAGGCGACCCTCGCGGTGCCGAACACTGTCCGGTCCGCGCCTCCGACAGATATAGCCCGCCCGTCATAAACACGAAACGAACCGGCGAAACGCAGACACACGGTAGTGCTTCAGCGATGCAGGCGCCGAATCATTTCAGTGGCGAGTCGTCGCATCGTTGCACGGGCCGTCAGGCGGCGCATCGTTTCAGTGGCTAGGTGGGCGGCGCAGTGAAGCGTCGCCTCGTAGAAGCGCCGCAGAGCCCACACGACATCATGCATGTCGTCTTTGCGTTAATGGTGACGGCCTTTCCACTTCTTTGACCGGCTTTAAAAATCCACCACCGGCCCTCCTCCTTTCCCTCCACTCACACAGCCAGGATGCACCATCGCGGATCAGGTTACCAGCCGACGGCGGAGGACCACGAGCGTCGTCGCCGCCTTGACGCGGCTTCGTTGCTCCGGTGCCAACGCCGCAACGAACAACGCCGGATTCAGGGGATCCAGATTGCGGCGGCTCGAGCTGTGGCGCCGCCACCACCACCACCCCTTCCGCCTCCACCCCCGCAGGCCGACGACCGTCGTCCGCTGACGGTGGAGGAGACGGAGCAGCTCATGCGCGACTACCTCCCTCTGCCCGCCGACCGTCGCCTGTCAGATGGCTGGCTGGTCAACCTGGACAACATCCCGGTAGCGCCGCCCCTGACCAGGCAGGCGAGGCTGGAGTACATCCAGTCGGTATGGCAGGCGGAGGTCGCCGGCTGAAAGGATCGCATGGGCACCTAGAGGGGGGGGGGGGTGAATAGGTGCTACACCAAATTTTAATTCTCTTTCAATTTAGGTTTGACACAAAGGTAAATTCTCTAGATATGCAACTACGGTGAATTTACGTATATGACAAGCTAACAACTAGCACTAGGCAATTATCACGATACAAGTAAGAACTACGAGGGGAAAAGATAACCGAAAGTAGAAGCACGCGGAGACAAGGATGTATTCTCGAGTTCCTCCTTGTTAAGGGAGTACGTCTCGTTGGAGGGGTATGAGCTCGCCACAAAGGCCTACTCAAGATCCCTCAAAAGGCCTCACCCTATTCTCCGATTAACCTCACCACAAGGGTTAGGTTCACCTTCCACTCTCGGAATCCTTCAAGGCGGAATCCGGAGCCTTTACAACGTTCTTGGGGCACACACCCACAACTTAATCGGGGGCTCCCAAATCAACAAATCTGTCACAATTACAACAAGTAGTAAGCAAGACGAATCTAGAGATTACAAGTAAACCCTAGAAACGAAATCCCTCAAGTGAATGAGGGGGAAATGAAGAACGGCTTGGTGAAGATGTAGATCCGGGCCTTCTCCTTCAATCCTCCGAATATCAACGAGTTTGGATTGAGGAATTGGGAGATCTAGTTGATTTGAGCTCTGAGAAATTAGGGTTCATTTAATTCTGGTCGAGCTAGCTGGCTGGAGGTAGGTGGAGGGGTATTTATACCCCTATAAAAAATCTGCCTGTTGGACTTCACTTAGACCGGAGATGCCGAAGACTCCGGTGTAAACCGGAGACTCCGCCCAACTCCGGAAGCTTTGAGTCTCCTGGCCAGACCGGAGATTCCGGTCTCCTTGGGGGCGGAGAATCCGGCAAGGCCGGAGACTCCGGGGTCCTTCCGGTGTACCTCCGGTGAACCATCCAGTACCGCACCACACTTGCGTCTTCAAGGACTCGAGATAGACAGACCGGAGACTCCGGGGTTCAGAGGCCGGAGACTCCGGCCACCCTGGAAACTTCGGGCACCGTCCGGGGTACCTCCGGACAGGAGTCCAGAGGCGCACCACACTTTGGCACAAGGCAGGGAAATCCAGGGACCGGAGACTCCGGCCTGAGATTGACCTGCAATAAGAGAACTCTGCCAAATCTTCCTTTTTGGTGGTGGATGCTCAGGGTAAAATTATGTCAATAATCCTGCAGCACTTAGCATCACATTAGATAGTCACTAGTGTTGTTAACTAACACACAAAACCAACTAGGGTTTAGGAAATGTTGTTTCAATCTCCCCCTTTTTGGAGTTAGATGACAACACACGGATTTGCAATAAAAATCATATCATGTAGACGACAAAAGATAGCTCCCCCTAAATGTGTGCATATCAACGACTTGCATATGAGAAGGGATGCACACATATAGGAGAAGGATACCATATCGGGGATATACCCAATAAGGGTATCATCGACATGTACATATTCCAGTATACCAGGGTGGCCCACAGGTGGTAATGCCGGCTGGCTTACCGGGCGGCCCAGTATGCTGAAGCGCAAGAAGAAGGCAAAGCCGGCTAAGGAGGATCCAGGACGAAGGCCCAGTAACCATCCGGCTTGGTGAACAAGACGAAGACAACGAAGCCGTGTTAGTTTAGGACTCCTGTTAACTTAGTCGGTGCACCTTCCTTGTAAGCCCTAGGTCCGGCCGCCTTTATAAGCCGGTCTACGGGACGCCTTAGAGGAGACTCTGAGACCCAAGCCTTTCAGGCTATACACACCATCATTGTAATCGGCTCATATTGTCTTATAGTGATTTATATCAGCACGTAGGATCATGCCATCGTCGTGTGATCCGAAGCTGGGTAAACTGTGTATAATCCCGTCACCGGAATCCCGCTACGTTCCTCCCCCCACGTCTTCTCTCTACCGTCAACGTGTATACCTAGCCGGATGGCACCACTATCCCGACCAGATTTGACAATACCACGACAGTTGACGCCCACAGTGGGGCAAGAGGTGTGAAGGCGATGATCCGGGCGGGATCTTCATCATCATCATCCATCAAACCGATCCGGCCATCTCATACGATTTGACTTGCTAGATCAGTTCATCTACGCACGATCTGACAGCCGGCTTACCCGTGCTAGCGAGCGCCTCGATCCTGTCTGCCGATCGACGCGTCCGCCATCGACAATTAATATCGGTTAGATCGCATCTGGCAAATCATCCGCCTGGCGCATCGTCTCCAGATTATATCTGGACGACTCTTTGTCTTCGACACGATGGATATCATCATCAACGACAGCAACTTCATCGACCCTCACCACGCCAGGCAGCCAGTTTGTACGCAGACTTCTTCATGATCACGTGCTGGTTGCACAAGGCTTCGGGGCTTTCCCATCAAGAAAAGGAAACGCAATAACAACTACAAGTTGGACAATTCCCGAGAAGACCAGCTCCAAGCAAAAAAGATGACTCAGCGTACGATACGTGAAGTTCAGCTCCAAGCAAGAAAGATGATTCAGCTGCTTGCTTGATACTAGCTCATACATGGCGGTTCGGACGCGCGGACGTCCCGGGAGAATTTTACTATGTCGACGCCTCCGTTACTCCCAGTGTCCGGCTTCGTACTGAAGTTTGGCCTAGGCGAATCATCGAGGCTACGTCCTGTTTTCTTCTGACGTCTGCTCTAGGCGAATTTATCATCGCTGATGTTTTTCCGACGTACTTATCGTCACGTTCAGGCTTAATCGCCGACGTGGCATGTTGCCTTTTTGGCGTACTTATTGTCGCGTTCCGGCTTAATCACCGACGCGGCATGTTGCCTTTTCGGCATATTTATCGTCGCGTTTCGGCTTAATCGTCAACGCGGCCCGTCGCCTTTCGGCGTAATTATCGTTGTGTCCAGCTTAATTGCTAACAGTACATGCCGTCTCTCTGACGTATTTATCATCGCGTTTCGGCTTAATTGCCAGTGCGGCATGGCGTCTTTTGGCGTACCCGTCGTCGTGTTCCAGCTTAATTGCTGACGTGGCACGATGTATTGATCGTCGTTATTCCGGCTTACGTGACAACCCGACAATACTCAATTTTTTTTCTCTCTTTCTCCTCATTTCGACGAGTTCATCGTCATCTACGCCACGTCCGGTTTAGGCGGATCCATCGTGGCCTACTCGTCGTCGCGGTCCGATTTAATTGTTGTCGCGGCCTGCTCATTGCCACATCCCAGCCTGCGCGTCATCAACGCCAAGAGTACCAAAAAGTTAAGTTTTTTCAGCAATTCTCTCGTTAACATTATATATTGATGTAGGGCTAGGCCCGATCGTCACGGATTTGAGGGGAAAAGGGGATGAATACGAAGAACACGGAGGGGTAGCGAGGGAGATTCGTGGGCAAAACACAAGGATAACTAGCAAATCCTACTGAGAACTCCACCCAACAACAAACCCTCAAAAAGGTAGCCTTTGGATCGAAAAATCAAAGCCAAACTTACTCTTGTTGAAACCGATTGCTCTTACCGGCCGGTCCACCGATCCAATAGAATCACCGCAGTGAAAGATTGGTTTGCACTACTAGAGACACCGCAGTGAAAGAGTAGCAACAACAAGATCTACCTCAACGAGGAACCCTAGCTACGAGGGAGGAGGAGCATAGCTCACACAAGTCTCAAATTCAGTCTAACCCTGGAACGGGAAAGGGGAAAGCTATTTATAGTCTTAGTACAAAACAGGGCAGGAAGGTGGGGAACCGGCCTGGGGGCCGGCCTGGAGGCCGGCGGGTGCTGTCGGGTGGCCGGCCTGGAAACTGGCCTAGGCCGGCCTGGAGGCCGGCAGGAACAGGAGGCTGCGGCTGGCGCAGGTGGGGCTCCGGCCTGGGGGCCGGCCCAGGCCGGCTGGGAGGCCGGTGGCCTCTGGTGGGTGGCCGGCCTGGAGACCGGCCCGGGCCGGCTGGGAGGCCGGCGGTCTCGGCAGGGTGGCCGGCCTGGGATCCGGCCTAGGCTGGCTGGGAGGCCGGCCAGCACTGGAGGGGTGCCGGCCTGGGGGCCGGCCTAGGCCGGGCTGGAGGCCGGTCTGCCTGTCTTCGCCTCCTTCTTCTTCTCGTTGTCCATCCTTTGGGGCCTTCTCTTGGTCACCTTCTCCATCATCTTGGACCTCTTCTCGACTCCATTGTGGGACATCATCCGGTTGGATCCTGAGTATGCACAAGGTACCGGCATGAAGTAGCAAACCATTCAAAGGGAGGTCGAGATCACACGTCGAGAGGAGCGAGGTCACCTTTTCATGAAGAGCCTTTACTCTTGATCTTATCATTGGGCCAATCGGCGTGGTGTCCATGGTGTTGTCAACATGTGGGGCTACATCATCTCCCCCCCCCCTTCGGAAAGAGTCGTCTTCGACTCGTCATCCTCTTGAACGCTTGCATCTCCGTGGAAAGGGGATAGGTCGGCGACGTTGAACGTGTCATGCACCAAGTACTTGGAGGTTGGGATATCGATCTTGTAGGCGTTGTCGTTGATGCGCTTGAGCACTTTGAAAGGCCCGTCACCGCGAGGAGCAAGCTTGGATTTTCTTTCATCTGGAAAACGGTCCTTGCGGAGGTGTAGCCACACAAGATCTCCTTCTTCGAATATCATGGGCTTCTTCAACTTGTTGATCTTGGTAGCTTGGCGCTTGGTGTGCTCCTCTAGAGTTGCTCGAGTTGACTCATGTAATGACTTCATGTAGTCAGCTCTCTTGTCGACGTTCATGTCGGTGTGCTCGTGTAGAGGGAGTGGGAGGATGTCTAGGGCGGTGTTGGGGTTGAACCCATAGACAACCTCGAACGGGCTTCGCTTGGTCGCCCGGTGGGAGGCACGGTTGTAGGCTAACTCGGCGTGCGGTATGCATTCCTCCCAACCTTTGATGTTTGGCTTGATTAATGCGCGAAGGAGAGTTGATAAGCTTCGATTCACCACCTCAGTTTGGCCATCGGTTTGTGGGTGGTAAGCGGTGGAGAAAAGGAGCTTGACTCCTAGCTTTGCCATCAATGCCTTCCAAAAGTAGCTTGTGAACTTGACATCGCGGTCCGAAACAATGGTCTTCGGCACTCCATGTAGGCGAACGATTTCCCTAAAGAACAAAGTTGCAATGTGTGAAGCATTGTTGGTCTTATTGCAAGGAATAAAGTGTGCCATTTTAGAGAAGCGATCGACAACAACAAATATTGAATCTTTGCCATTTTTTGTTCGAGGTAATCCTAAGACGAAATCCATGGTAATGTCGGACCAAGGTGTGTGTGGTATTGGTAGAGGCATATAAAGACCATGAGAGTTCAACGTGGACTTAGCTTTGAGGCAAGTTGGGCAACGGCGCACCAAGCGCTCCACATCACATGTCATCCGTGGCCAAAAGTAGTGTGTAGATAGCATGGCGAGTGTCTTGTCACGTCCAAAGTGTCCCATGAGGCCTCCACTATGTGATTCCTGTAAAAGCAACAAACGGAGCGAGGACTCGGGAATGCATAGTTTGTTAGCCTTAAACAAGAAACCCTTGTGCAAGTAGAAATCATCGCATCCTTTGTCAATTGTGCACTTGGTAAAGATAGGACCAAAGAAAAAATCGGAAGCATAGAGTTCTTTAAGGTCATCAAGACCCAAAACGTTGATTTCAAGTTGGGTGAGTAAGATCATCTTGCGGGAAAGAGCATCCGCAACTATATTGTCCTTGCCTTTTTTGTACTTCACCACATAGGGAAAAGACTCGATGAATTCAACCCATTTGGCATGCCTTTTGTTCAAATTGGCTTGGGTTTTCAAATATTTCAATGATTCATGGTCGGAATGGATAACAAACTCTTTGGGCCAAGGTAGTGTTGCCACACTTCCAAAACACGGACTAAGGCATAGAGTTCCTTGTCGTAGATTGGGTAGTTTAGGCGAGCACCATCAAGTTTTTCGCTATAATAGGCAATGGGACGGCCACATTGCATGAGGACGCCACCGATGCCAAGGCCACTAGCATCACACTCAAGTTCAAAGGTTTTGGAGAAATCCGGCAAAGCAAGTAAAGGAGCTTCGATCAATCTCTTCTTGAGTTCATTGAAAGCCGATTCTTGAGCATTGCCCCAAATGAAGGGTACATTCTTTTTGGTAAGCTCATTCAAGGGCAAGCAATTGTGCTAAAATCTTTCACAAAGCGACGGTAAAACCCAAACAAACCAAGAGCGCTACGAAGTTGAGAAAGATTAGTTGGCGGTGGCCAATTTGTGATTGCCTCAATCTTAGAAGTGTCAACTTCAATCCCTTTCGAAGAAACTACATAACCCAAAAACACAAGCTTGTCGGTGTAAAAGGTGCATTTCTTGAGGTTGGCAAAAAGCGAAGCATTACGAAGGGCCAACAAAACTTGCTTCACATGGTCGACATGTTCATGCAAGGATTTGCTATAAACAAGGATATCATCAAAGTAGACAACCACAAACTTGCCAATGAAAGTGCGCAAGACGTGATTCATAAGACGCATAAATGTTGAAGGAGCATTGGAAAGACCAAAGGGCATGACAAGCCACTCGTAAAGACCAAGTTTTGTTTTAAATGCGGTTTTCCATTCATCTCCTTCATGCATACGGATTTGGTGATAGCCACTTTTCAAATCAATTTTGCAGAAGATAGTGGCACCACTAAGCTCATCCAGCATGTCATCAAGTCGTGGGATAGGGTGTCGATACCTCACCGTGATATTATTGATGGGACGGCAATCCATGCACATTCAGAGTGTGTCGTCTTGCTTGGGGACGAGGATGACCGGAACGGCGCACAGACTCAAGCTTTCACGAACATGTCCCTTGGCGAGAAGTTCTTGAATTTGGCGCTCGATCTCCTTTGTCTCCTCGGGGTTGGTGCGGTATGGCGCTCTATTGGGTAGAGGGGCGCCGGGAATGAGATCGATGCGATGCTCGATTCCACGTAGGGGAGGAAGTCCTTGAGGAAGCTCATCCGGAAAGACATCTTTGAATTCCTGCAAGATAGACAACATAGACGGAGGAACTTGGGTTAAGTCGTTAGTGTCTTTGCCATCTCCTTTGCATAAGAGCACGAAGTGGAAAGTGGATGGGTTTGCTCTCACTTCCCTCATCTCACTTTTGGTGGCTAACAAGACTACGCTGGGACTCACTCTTTTCCCTTTCTCACTCATATTTGGCTTGTGGCTCTCACTCAAGTGAATGTGGTTCGCTCTCTCACCACTCAACTCACTAGGAGATTGTTTTTCTTGTGCTCTTACAATTGTCTTGGCATTATCGGCGATAATTTGGCTTGGAGTCATTGGGCGGAGCACTAGGATCTTATTGTTCCATTTGAAGCTATAGTAGTTGGTGCGCCCATCATGAGTAGCGGCCTTGTCAAATTGCCAAGGGCGGCCAAGAAGTAAGTGGCAAACCGACATTGGTACCACATCACAATCCACCGTGTCCTCGTAAGAGCCAATCTTGAAGGATACTTGAACCATGTGTTGGATCTTCACGGTGCCGGAGTCACTAAGCCATTGCACATGGTAAGGATTGGGGTGCTTCTTGTACGTCAAGTTGAGTTTCTCACATAGCTCCTTGCTTGCCAAGTTGTGACAACTCTCACCATCAATGATTACCTTGATTGATTTGCCGTTGATGCCGGCCTTGGTTTGGAACAAGTTGCATCTTTGAGCGTCATCACCTTGGTTGATTGTAGTCAAAACTCGAGTGACAACTAGAGTGGGGTTGGGGTCACCATCACAATAGATGTAGTCATCGGCGTCATCCAAGCTTTGCATCGTGGCCACCTTGTTCAATGCGTGGTACTCATCTTCACTCATAGACTCATAGTCTCCATTTTCATTGACGATCATCACCTTCTTGTTGGTGCACTCAAATGACTTGTGTCCTTGACCTCCACACTTGTAGCAAGTGATATATGACTTGGTGGCTTGGGGTGAGGGCGACGTCTTCTTGGAGGTTGTAGTGGGTTGCGGTGTAGGACTTTTGATATTGCCTTGAGCTTGGACTTGAGTGATGGGTTGTGTTGATGAAGAAGCTCTAGTGGCGAAGAAGGACTTGGCCTTGACATACTTGAGTTCTTCGGCGACTTGGCGCTCGGCCTTCATGGCTTGATGAACTAGCTCAACAAGTTTCTCATAAGGTTGGAATTCCACTATCTTCTTTATTGGGTACGTGAGGACGTTCAAGAATCGTGCCATTGATTGTTCCTCGGACTCAACAATGTGTGCGCGGGAGAGAGTTGACTCCATCTCCTTGTAGTACTCGTCGACCGTCTTGAGGCCTTGTTTGAGCTCTTGTAGCTTCTTGTATAAATCTCGCGCATAATGATGTGGCACAAAGCGCTTGTGCATTTCCTTCTTCATGTCATTCCATGTGTCGATTGGGTCTTCAAAGGAGGCTTGGAGTTGTTCCCACCATAGTTGCGCATAGCCTTCGAACTCGAGGGATGCGAGGTCAACTCGTTTGTCTTGCGGCACCTTGTAGACTCGAAATAGCTTGGAGACCTTGGATTCCCATGCCATGTAGTCCTCCGGGTCGTTGGTGCCATGGAACTTAGGAATGACGAGCTTGGGAGGATTGAAGCGGTTTTTGTGATCATCCTCATCATCATCATCATGGTGGCGATGGCGGTCTCGGTGACGATGCCTTGGGTGGTGGCGTGGAAGATAATCCTCATCATCTTCAAGATCAACATGATTGTCGGCCAATGGCACTCGTTGGGCGCGATGTGGAGGTATGTCATGACGATGATGTCGATTATCCTCGTGTCGGTGTGGAGGATCCAAGTTAGCATTTGGGATTGGGATGACTTGACGATGGCGATCTTGATGGTGTTGGGGGTCCAAGTTCGCTTGAGGGTGAGGCGCTTCCTGGCGATGTTGGTCTTGGTGTTGTTGCGGATCCATGTTCGCTTGTTGATGAGGCATCTCGAGGCGATGGCAGCCGTTGTGTGGACCTTGACCAACGTCGCTTGGAACTTTGCTTCTTGCGTCGGAACGGTGTGAGGACCTTGAGCTTGATCTTGAGGAGTGCCGGTGTCGTCTTTCGAGAAGCAGCTCCTCGAGACGAATGGAACGCTCATTTCTCTCGCGTTGGGCGTCTTGTAGTTGAGCGAAACGCTCAGCGTTTTCACGTTGCGCGGCATGATGGCGCTCCTCATAGCGGCGTAAGTTGTCGTCGATGTACCTCTTGAGAGCCTCCTCTTGCTTGCTCATTCCGGCGTCTTGTTCGTCCCTAGCCATGATAAGAAAACACAAGTGATATGTGGAATATGTTGTGGCTAAAAACCGCTCTTACCTTTGGTTGATAGTATTGGACAAGTGGGCTTGCCGTCCGAGACAATGGTGTCACAAGAGTAAGAGTGTTTGATTAGCAATCCAAAAGCGACCCACACACACACTTATGAGGAGCTTAGGTATGGTAAAGTGGCAAGAAATCGAAACGAAACCAACGAAAAGGCTATTGCAATAAGTGGAGGATAACCACAAAGATCAAGAAACAAAAGAGACACACACGTGGAGACAAACGTGGATGGTGCGACTATAGGGATGAGCAACTTGGACCTAACGAAGACTATGCTCATGCCGCACCACCTCTCGAAGGACAACTAGCTCAAGTGTATGGGAAGGAGCACCCGATTTGCACAAGTGTACCCATTTCTCTATTGGTTATTGGAGCTTGAGGATGACTAGGATCACGGCTCGGCTTTTCTCTTTTTTTTTGAATCTTTTCTATTTCTCTTTTGCTTTATGCTTTTGCCCGAGCCGAGTCCGCTACAACTAGATGCTCACAAGATTATGATATGGTCACTTGGTGTCACACTAGTGCAATGCTCACACTATGAAGAGCTAGCTCCTAAGAAAAAGTTTCGCGAAATGGAAAGGGATGTGTCGGAAGCTATACCTTTGATGCCGTCGAGGTAGCGATGAAGCGACACGAAGATGAAGTCGGTGAATAGTCGTGCGGCGGTAGCACTGGCCGAACGGGCGGTAGGACCGATTGCGGGCAGTAGTAACGGCCGTTCGGACAGTAGTACCGCCGGCGACGAATTGCGCGGCACGCTTGGGCTTGGAGCGGAAAAGGCCTCCGGAAAACACCAACGGAAAGTGGGGAAAAGGTCTTAAGCACGAGATCCGTGGATCAAAACCACAAATCGCTCACCAAATCGAAAGATCGAACGAAATCCATATGGGCTATTTTTTTTTTGAATTTTCGAAATTGGTATGGGAAAGAAAAATTTTGGTGGAAAAATGGCTAATAAAAGGTGGAAACACGATCCAAATCCGTGGAAACCCTTGCTCTTGATACCAAATGATGTAGGGCTAGGCCCGATCTTCACGGATTTGAGGGGAAAGGGGATGAACACGAAGAACACGGAGGGGTAGCGAGGGAGATTCGTGGGCAAAACACAAGGATAACTAGCAAATCCTACTGAGAACTCCACCCAACAACAAACCCTCAAAAAGGTAGCCTTTGGATCGAAGAATCAAAGCCAAACTTACTCTTGTTGAAACCGATTGCTCTTACCGGCCGGTCCACCGATCCAATAGAATCACCGCAGTGAAAGATTGGTTTGCACTACTAGAGACACCGCAGTGAAAGAGTAGCAACAACAAGATCTACCTCAATGAGGAACCCTAGCTACGAGGGAGGAGGAGCATAGCTCACACAAGTCTCAAATTCAGTCTAACCCTGGAATGGGGAAAGGGGAAAGCTATTTATAGTCTTAGTACAAAACATGGCAGTAAGGTGGGGAACCGGCCTGGGGGACGGCCTAGGCCGGCCTAGAGGCCGGCAGGAACAGGAGGCTGCGGCTGGCGCAGGTGGGGCTCCGGCCTGGGGGCCGGCCCAGGCCGGCTGAGAGGCCGGTGGCCTCTGGTGGGTGGCCGGCCTGGAGACTGGCCCGGGCCGGCTGGGAGGCCGGCGGTCTCGGCAGGGTGGCCGGCCTGGGATCCGGCCTAGGCCGGCTGGGAGGCCGGCCAGCACTGGAGGGGTGCCGGCCTGGGAGCCGGCCTAGGCCGGGCTGGAGGCCGGTCTGCCTATCTTCGCCTCCTTCTTCTTCTCGTTGTCCATCCTTTGGGGCCTTCTCTTGGTCACCTTCTCCATCATCTTGGACCTCTTCTCGACTCCATTGTGGGACATCATCCGGTTGGATCCTGAGTATGCACAAGGTACCGACATGAAGTAGCAAACCATTCAAAGGGAGGTCGAGATCACACATCGAGAGGAGCGAGGTCACCTTTTCATGAAGAGCCTTTACTCTTGATCTTGTCATTGGGCCAATCGGTGTGGTGTCCATGGTGTTGTCCACATGTGGGGCTACATCATATATGCTCATGAAATAAATTCTAGTTCGCTCTTTGAGATCATGCCATCTTTTATTTCCCGATGATCATATATACTGAGCTATCAATGTCAACCCGAATTTGCTTTCTGCTAGTGGTTATGTTTCTGATGCTTTTTGGCCATGTTACCTTACAAACTAATGTTTTGTCCGCCTAAAAGTATTCATCTGATCGCTTATGTGCTGGGTTGCCTAAGTAGGTGTTTCGGCACCAAAAGCCAGCGCTTGTTCTGGGTCTAAACAGCTTGGTATTGCATCCCTGTTGCCCAGCAAACGTTCCGTGCTAGAGGTTTGCTAACACACGAAATATGGCTAAAGTGCATAAGCCAGAAAACTTAAGGGCGGACCGCAGATAATCTGCAAACCAAAGTTTTGGTTGAAAAAACTATCGGCTTAGGCCTTACAATTGTTCTGCTTGCATTAAAAGTACAGCTTAATGCAGTTATTGTCTATTCTACAGGTGGTTTATTGTTGCTTCATCAAGGACGTCTCCTGCAAGCCGACTCGTCTTCAGCCGCTTCCTGGGTTTAAAACAGATTGGCATCACGCACTGTTACCCGGCAAGATGTTTTCATTCAGCCGCCTCTTGGGTTTTAAACAGATTGGCATTGCGCCCTGTTACCCGGTGAGATGTTCTCATCAAGCCTCATGCCGACATGAGCCTCAAGGGCTATAGCTCGGGGGCTGCGTCGAGTCTTATGCCGCCATAATTCATAAGCCGACATGAGCCTCAGGGGCTATAACCATTGGATCTACAATGACGCAAGTTCTGCTGAGCATCGACCCGACTTTCGAGTACTTCGATTCGACGCTCGGGGGCTACAGCCATCGGATTTTCTGAGTCTCATGCCGCCTTACTTCATAAGCTGACATGAGTCTCGGGGGCTATATCCACCAGGACATGGAAGCTTTTTTCCTGATCAACTTTTTGGAATAAACTCGGTTCTGAAACATGCAAATTGACTGTGTTCCCAATGGAATAAAGCTAGCACCAGCGGGCACAGCTCAATTCTGAAAGCAGACCGGACGCGGTCTACTTCAGAAGCATGGAAATCGGATGAGTTCCACTGGACACAAGCCGGCACGATAAAAAATCGATCAGCCCGGATGTCCTGGTCAATCCGTGTTAAACGGAAATTAAGACGATGGCAGTTCGGCCGTACATGTCGGATTAATTTCTTCGGCAAAGCTTCAAGTTCTACGTCGGTCTAAACAAGACAAGACAATAAAGGCGAAACTACTTCAAGCCCGTCGGAGAAGCCGGCCGCTGGAGAACTCAAAACTTTCCGGGGGCTAATGTCGGGGATATACCCAATAGGGGTATCATTGACATGTACATTTTCCAGTATACCAAGGTGGCCCACAGGTGGTAATGCCGACTGGCTTACCGGGCGACCCAATATGCTGAAGCGCAAGGAGAAGGTAAAACCGGCTAAGGAGGATCCAAGACGAATGCCCAGTAACCATCCGGCTTGGTGAACAGGACGAAGACAACGAAGCCGTGTTAGTCTAGGACTCCTGTTACCTTAGTCGGTGCACCTTCCTTGTAAGCCCTAGGTCCGGCCGCCTTTATAAGCCGACCTACGAGACGCCTTATAGGAGACTTTGAGACCCAAGCCTTTCAGGCTATACACACCATCATTGTAATCGGCTCATATTGCCTTATAGTGATTTATAGCAGCACGTAGGATCACGCCACCGTCGTGTGATCCGAAGCTAGGTAAACTGTGTGTAATCCCGTCACCGCAATACCGCTACGTTCCTCCCCCCACGTCTTCTCTCCACCGTCGGCGTGTATACCTAGCCGGATGGCACCCCTGTCCCGGCCAGATTTGACAATACCACGACATACCACATAATAATTATGACATGATATATAGACAAGAATTTTGCAAGACAAAGAGACATGTCATTAGATAGGTTGAGATTTGTGATAAAAATCATACCTTATGCATAAGGATAAATAGATAGTTCCAATGCATATCTCACCCCACAAATATCTCAACCATAGATAATATCCGAAATCATGTCTCCTCAATAATTAACAAAGGCACCAAGATCCACATATCACATAAAGATACAAATAAAGTTCAACAAACATAGCACATAAAGTTCAACAAGCTAAAGATAAATGGACACAAGCTCTCAAGAAATGGTAAAAGCAAATCCCGACCCATGCAAATCCCACGGATAACCTACTAGAACTTTTCTCCCGCTTTGGCATCGAGACACCAAAAAGGAAGAAAAGCGATGCTACCAAGACCCATAAAGTCACTCGGAGTCCTCCTCAGTGGCATCTCCATCATCATCACCCTCTTCGTCATTGTCATCATTATGCTCCGAACCACTCACTTCATCATCATCATCTTCAACCTCCTTCTCACCCATAGGTACCTTGCCGGTGTTGCACGAAGAAGACGGCATAGAGGACACATCTTCAAAATCAAAATAGCCCACGGGAATTGCTTGGTATGCCACCGGTCATAGCTCACGGTCTTCTCACTCCCGGATGATTCCTCAGGTGGATTTTCTTCAACATATGGGGGAGGAGTCTTATCCGTCTTCTTACCCAACTCCTTGTACAATTTGTGTTGATTAGAGATAATCAACTTCCTTTCCTTGTAGGCTTGGTGGTTCTCCTTGTGAAGGCACACATTCATGCGAATCATCACCCTTTGGAACCAAGTGAGCTTCTTCATCTCCTTGGTCACATTCTCCTTGCCCTTGCTAATCCATGAGGGAGGGTCGACATTCTTACTTCTCCTCGGTATGGGTGCCACATCTTCTTCTTCGTCACTAGAAGCAAAAGGGACTCGTGAAGGAGCACTTGAGGAAGAAGGCTTGTCATGCTTGAGAATTTGAAGAGTGCCGGTCTTGTGCAAGGTGAAGTGCTCTTGATTAAGAGATGGTAACCGGTCGAGAATTAGCTTCATCACATACGGTGCATAAATAGGAGTCTTCTTCTCATGGACGGCCCAATGAAGCTCACACTTGAGGAAGTCCATGACATCAATCTCAAACCCTTGGCAATTCACACCAGCATTAAGAACATCATAAGATTGAAGGAGAAGATTTACCAACCCACCACGAATAGCATCTAAATTTCCGGCTTGAGGGGCAATATTGTATTGAAACATGCGAAGAAGGATGTTGAAGGTGGGTAGCAAGTCCTTGTTTGTACCTAAGGAGGCCTTGTTGAGATAAAGAGGAGCAAACCGACCCTTCTCATAGTGCAGACCCTCCACATGCATTATCCTCCATTTAGACTCATCACCACTGCGAAACCCATACCCAAGCAACTCACCAAAGCGCGTCATAGTGGACTCGCACCGGATAGGCCCGGTCATCCAAGTCAAAGTGACATCGGCATCCTTCCCAAACTGAATGGTGGCAAAGAATTGATGCACAAGATTGATATCAAAGTGTTGTTGAGTGGACATGAGCTTCTCAAGCCCAAGCTTCCGGGAAATCCATACGGCCTCTTGAAAGTACGGCTTAGTGCTTAAGGAGGTGAGATTGAGCACCTTTTTCTCACAAATGGCCTTGGTCGTGGACAATTTTGCATATATCTCTGTCATCACAAGTTCTCGTTCTTTCCTCCAAAAGAGCGGATTGTTGGAGTCTTGAGACATGCCAAAGAACGACTGCTCCCTCATACAACGAAACTCTACCTTGCCCAAGTCAAGCACAGAGGTAATGTTCTCATAACGAGCCTTCTTAGCCCTCTCATTTGCAAGAAATTTAGCCTCAGCCTTTTACTGTTCAGCAGCTTCCCTGGCCGCTCTAGCAGTAGCACCTCTATCACGCTGCACAACACGGCCATCCTCTGTCACGTCAAGATAGGCCCGAGAGCCCCTTTTTTCTTTCCGAGTTGGTTTATTGGAGTTGTGAGCGGGATTCTTGTACCTCCTGTTATCTATGAAAAAGGAGATAGAGGATAGCATGGGAATAAGCATACATGTCCAGGAGAGGAAAAAGAAAAAACAATTGGAGAGTTGAAAGCATCAGAAATTGATCTACACCGGAGTTTCCAGTCTCAGGGGCCGGAGATTCCGGCCACACCGGACACCGGAGTCTCCGGTCTTGGACAGACAGGAGTCTCCGGCCCTGAGGCTGGAAACCTAGGGTTAGGTCAAAATTGTTTCAAAAGACTCTAAAATTGTTACATCTAGATGAAAAAGTGCAAGCTAAAGGATTCTAGACCAAAATGAACAAAAGTACAGCCCTCAATCCATCAACTAGGAAAACCTAGGGGGAAGGAGAGAGGAAGATACATTGGCCCTTCATGGTGGAGACCAACAATGGAGAGGTGGAGGGGGCCGGCGGCACGGCGGAATCTGGCGGTTGGGGGGCGGCCGGAGTGCACCTCCAAGCAGGGGTGGCGGTAGGGGCGAGTTTTGGGGTCGGGGTGGAGAGGGAGTTGTGATTCAACCCCCCACCCTGCTCCCCTTTAGAACCCTACGAAAACTGCCGAGACCGGAGTCTCCGGCCTAAGCACACCGGAGTCTCCGGCCTAAGCACACCAGAGTCTCCGTGGCTTAGGGCGGAGACTTAGGTCAGACCGGAGTCTCCGGTGCTACACACCGGAGTCTCCGGCCCCCACTGCTCAGAAATGCAATTTATGGTGTTAGACATGTATGTGGCAAGAGGTGCAAGTTTTTGGGACAAGATGGGGCTTGGGAAAGATTTCACAAACTGGGATGGTACATCACACTCAACTTGCAAGAAGCAGATTCAATAAATGCCAAGATTGAGTGAGTTTCCCATAAGAACAAATAGGTTTGCAATAAAGGCCAATAAAACACCAAAGGAACCAACTCTTCATAAAGAAGAGGTCGGTGGCCTAGGCCACCATGTAAGAGTTTATGGCATGATACCGCGAAGATATATCTTGGGTTCATAACCAATACTCGTCATTTAAGCTCACAATTCATGAATTGAAAATAGAGACAAATGAATTTTTTACTTTAGGCATATTGGGGGGAGGGAGAGCCCAATTTATTAGGACAACACTCCCCCTAAATTCATTCCTACACCTAAACCAAATATATAGTCAACCTATAGATGTGTGTGCAAGATGGTCAAGTCAAGCTCCTTGAATCCACGATATTTAGCCCATTCCTCAAATAAGTGAATCTTGCTTCATCAAGTGGCTTCGTGAATATATCGGCAAGTTGGTCTTTGGTTGGCACATAAGCTAGCTCAATATCTCCACGAGCAACATGATCCCGAATGAAGTGATGACGAATGTCAATAAGCTTGGTTCTTGAATGTTGCACCGGGTTGTAGGCGATCTTAATGGCCACTACAAGAAATATGTCAACCTCATTATCCTTATTCTATATCCTTGTTCTACTACTGAAATGAAAATGGTTAGGCATGTTTTCTTCTCTTGTGCTCCATTTGTTATGATGTGATTCACCGACAATGATGCATCTACTATTTCTTAGTAAGATATGTATCCATCCCTGGATGCCTTTAGTTATTGTTGGAAGATAAAATTAAATGGAACATTGAGGGTTGTTTCTAATTCGGTTATGCTAGAATAAATGAGTAATGCATCAACTCGAACCCTGAGCCAAAAACTATGGCGGCTCTTGTTATATGATCATTATAGTTTGTACAATGCTATTGCTTGACTTGAAATAAATAACCCTACATTGTTTTGAATGTTTTATTATTGATAGTTTGCTAAGAGGTGCACATTGCTAATTTTTGTTGACCTGAATCTATTATGCCCCTTATTAGTACTTAGTTGTCGCGCAGGAGCAATATCTTTGATGCTTACTGACCCCTACCTTTGTTCTTGCAGACCTGAAGTGTAGCGCCCCGACCCTAGAACTATACAGTGAAGCGTTGTGCAACCGGTCATGCTACACAATCGAAGGTTACTGGGTTTACCAATCCCAGGCCAAAACTCATTGGCAGGAGTGCTCGGAATGGATCATCGGCACACAACACCTCGATCATGCCATAAGCTCAAACATCGCTATCACGTATAGTAAAGAGACCGAGACTTGTGGAACAACTGGCACATTGCAGACTCTACGAGACAAAAGCATATAGCAACTCATATAAGAGAAGATACAAATATTACACACAAAAGGGATCACTGATCCAACAATTCATCATGCGGAAACGGGTAGTGTTGTCTAACAACAAGATGCAAATATGGCCTAAGAGGCCTACAGATAAACGAATCCCAGCCAGCTTGTTCCACGGTCCCAAGCTGCCACCTGGGAACCCCGGACTACTAGTCGACGTCCACGAAGAACCCACCTAGCTGCTCGGTGTCGTCCTCCTCTGAAATACAAATATAAAGGCAGCAAAGAGAGACTGAGTACGACGTACTTGCAAGTTTAGTAGGGCGATATAGGCCCGATGCTGACGGAGGCTCTAAAGCTGTATAATGTAGCTAATTTGCATAAAGCTAGATTTTCATTTTAAAAGATATAAAAGACACAAGGCATCGTCTATTCAGAATAGTTTTCATAAAGGGGATAAGAGAGTAAACTTTTCATCTTCGGTTCTCAACGAACCAACTTGTAACCAACCCATCTCTCATCTCCACCAAAGGCACTCCCTCGAATCACCCTCGAGGAAATGAACCTTTAACACACGTTGATTATGCAACCTTTAGCTGCCATATCAATTAGGTTATGGTTCTCTATGATCTTATCGTCTATTCCCAAGCCGTCCATAACCGTGGACACGGCTTTTCAAAAAGATTAAACCCTGCAGGGGTGTACTAATTTACCCATTGGTACCGTCCGGCTCACCTAATTGGCCCTCTTTCGGGGAAGGCCGGCGAGCGGGCGCGGTTAAACCTTTACCTCGCATGAGACTATCCAAGAGTCATCTGTGGCCACAGGGCAAGTTTACCCAGCCTATTTCAGCCCCTGCCCCATCTCCATGTCCTAAACACAAATCCTCATCAACATCTTCTTTTCCACTCACACGCAAATGGAAAACTGAACTAGAGGACCCTTGGATACGCCCGCACAAGTTATTCAGTTAGTAAGGCGCCCATACACCAATGGCAGCACGCTCGTCTTGGTTCAAGAGGTAAAGAACTCGCACCTAGGGGCAAGAGTAAGGCAAAACACCATCCCCGATGGTATCTCACCCAAGCCTTTTTAGCATTTTAATTTAGCACCCCACATGTCCACCATGTCCGAAACATTCCATCAACATCAACAATTATGGAATTAAACAACAGACATAACTAGCATTTAACTAAGCATGTCTAAGCATAGCTAAGCATATAAATACAACAATTAAATTCTTGTCTCCGGCCAACACATCAAACCTAGGGTTCATAGGTAGGGATACATGTGATTGGCTCGGGGAATAACATGGATTCATAGGATACTCTAGTATTGATCAAAAATTAACTTTGGAATCTCATGCAATATATTATGGTGGATAAAATAAGTTTATAAAACATTAGGATGCTAAATGCTAAGAAGGATAGGTTATCTCTTGCCTTGCTGCCGGGGAGTGTAGTACGGCTCGTCGAGGTAGGTAGGGGTGACCTCAACTCCGGAATCTATCGATACCCAAAAATAATACAAAAGAACAAATAAATCACACGAACACAAGGTGCAATGCCCAATCACATGATGACATGTCAAATGGAGAGCCAAATAATTAGTGCAATTATTTGGCAGCAACCCCATATTTATCTTAGTGACCACAATATTTATAAATCATTACATTATTAGAGAAGTGGCTCAATATGCATGAACATTACATGAATGGGTTGGGTTTGTCCTTCCGATCATTTTGGTATTTTATTTGTAATTTTCTGAGTACCGTAGAATAAATAGCGAATTAAATAATTAATTAAATTTAATTCTTTTAATCTAATTATGAATAACATCAAAGAAATATTTGTGATCATGAGTTGATATTAGTAGGGTTTTATTGCATTTGAAGTGTTGATCACATTGGTATTTTATTCATAATTTTTGGATCAATATTTAATAAGTTATGATTTTCCCAAATTAGGTATTATTTGAACCCTCTTTGGAATTCATATATGGACGGCAAGAATATAAATTCAAAAGACAAATACAATTATTCTATCTTGTAGAGTTTATTTTTCTGAACATTCTGAAATTTGGTTTGTCAAATTTGAACCAATATTCAATCTGTTATTAATTATTTAAAATTGTTTCAAACTAAAAAGGGAAAACAATTTCCCTGGCAGGCCGGCCTCAAGCCGGCCAGGCCGGGATGCAGGCCGGGCACCAGCCCGAAACCTCCGGCCTTTGGCCGGCCCAGGCTGGGCTCCCATGCCGGGAGAGTGGCCGAAGCGTCCGGCCCGTGGCCGGCCCAAGCCGAACGCGAGGCCGGTTCCAGGCCGGGCAGCCGGGCCACGAACGCGACATCTGGCGGGGAATCGGCCGGCGGCGACGTGGTTTGGGCGGCGCTACGCGGTCAAGCGTGTGTGCAAACGTGCGCCGGGCGGGGGCGGTGCTCTAGCACGTGCGGGTGGACGGAGGGGAGGCATCGGACGACGTGCGCGACAGCGCAAGACCGCGGCGGACGGCCGGCGGCATCCGCACGGATGCGACGATGAAGAGGGGGAGGAGGGGGAGAAGATGTCCCCGGGATGCTCGAGCTCACCAGGGAGGCATGGTTGGACACGGGGCGGTCGGAGGAGGTCGGGAGCGGCCGGAATTTGGCGAAGACTTCGACGGCGAGCGGCGAGCGGCGGACGACGTCGGAAGGGGACCGAGCGATTAGCTCGCGTCCGACCCTCCCATCAATCGGGCGTCGGCGGGGAAGCTAGAGGGCGGCCAGGCGATGGTCCCAGTGCGGCCAGCTCTTCCTGGGGCTGACGGAGACGACGGCGAGGCGATGGCGGACGACGGCGAGGCGATGGCGGACGACGGCGAGGCGATGGCGGACGACGGCGGCTACGCAGCGGCGGAGAGAGGCTAGGGTTAGGGTTACGGGTGCAGGAAAAGGGAGGGGATCGAGTGAGGGAGCAAGTGGGCGTCGGGAGGTCCTCTTGACCACCAGGGAGGCACGGCAGGGAGGGCCCCGACGGCGGCATGGGCGTCGGCCAGCTCGGCGTCATGGAGCCAGTGCGCCATGGCGCCACAGTGGCGATGAGATTTTTTTGAAAACCTCGTGGCAACTTTTGAATAAATTGCAAAATGGTCCAGCAGCAGACTTTAGCAATTTAATTGAGGCACCAGGACATTTTTATAAAATGTGCAAAAATTCATATAGGCTCTATTTAACCTTTAGAACCTCCACAAAATTTGGTGGTCCAAAATAAAATGTTTTGGGCAACATTTGTTCACAGCTTTTAAATATAGTCATTTTTTACAATTTCCAATTTGTATTTATTTGAAGCACTTAAACATTTCCAAAAATACTGAAAATATTCATGGAGGCTCTAACATTAACATTGAAGCTCCCAATGATTTTAGTTTGAATTTTTGGAATGTTTAGTTTGGTTTCAAAAATAGAAATTGAATTGAACCAATTTGAATTCTCAAATTCATTTATTATTTGACAATATTTAGAATTTGAGAATTGGTTTCAACAAGTAAACTTGGAACTTCCTAAACCATTTGGAAGTCCAAGAATGATTTGGTAAACCATTTGGAAGTCCAAGAATGATTTGGTTTGCTAAGTTGAGCATTTGCATTGGTTTGGATGTTGGGAAGTTTGCCTCCCCATTTCAATTTGTTTCCAATTGGATGTTAGAATTAGCAATTGCATATGGATGCTATGATGCAAAACAAGAAATGCAAAAAGTGGAAAAATTCTTTGTATTTTTCATTACCAGGCTGGGGCTGTTACAATTCTACCCCCCCTTACAGGAATCTCGTCCCGAGATTCTAGGCTTGAGTGAAGAAGGCGGGATATTCCTGTCGAAGACTAGTTTCTCGCTCCCAAGTCGCTTCTTCTTTGGAATGATTAGACCATTGGATTTTGAGTAACTTGATGGTCTTGTTGCGGGTTTTCCTCTCCGCTTCATCCAAGATGCGGATAGGATGCTCGCGATAGGTCAAATCCTCTTGAATGTCCAACGCCTCATGATCAACCCCACGGATGGGATCCTTGAAGCAACGACGGAGTTGGGAAACATGGAACACATCATGCACATCCGGGAAGTTGGAAGGCAACTCAAGTTGATAGGAGAGATCTCCTCGCTTGGCTAGGACGGTGAAAGGGACAACATAGCGAGGTGCCAATTTGCCCTTGATTCCGAAGCGACGAACGCCTCGGAGAGGAGAGACTCGAAGATAGGCCTTGTCACCAATTTCATAGTGGACCTCTTGATGGTGCTTGTCATAACAGCTTTTCTGCCGGGATTGAGCAGCCTTGAGATTATCCCGAATGATACGGACCTTCTCCTCGGCTTCATTGATCACATCAGGACCGAAGAGTGACCTCTCTCCGGTTTCAGACCAATTGAGAGGAGTTCGGCATTTTCTCCCATACAGGACCTCAAAGGGAGCCATTTGCAAACTGGCTTGGTAGCTATTGTTGTAGGAGAACACGGCGAGGGGGGGGGGTACTTTTCCCAACCCTTGCCGAAGGAGATAACACAAGCCCGAAGCATATCCTCAAGAACTTGGTTCACCCTTTCGGTTTGGCCATCGGTTTGAGGGTGATAGGCAGTGCTGAAGTTGAGACGGGTTCCAAGAGCCGTTTGGAAACTTTGCCAAAATTTGGACACAAAAAGGCTTCCACGGTCTGAGATGATCCGCAATGGAACCCCATGCAAAGGAACAATCCGGGACATATACAAGTCAGCAAGTTGGCTTGCTCGAATATCATCACGGACCGGAAGGAAGTGGGCGACCTTTGACAAACGGTCGATGATGACCCAGATAGCATTGTTACCCTTTTGTGATCTTGGAAAACCGGTGATGAAATCCATACCCACTTCATCCCACTTCCACTCGGGAATGGCTATGGGGCGAAGGGTACCAGCTGGCCTTTGATGTTCAGCCTTCACCCGGCGACAGACGTCGCATTCAGCAACATACTCGGCGATCTCGCGCTTCATGCAAGACCACCAGAATTGAGGGCGCGGATCTTGATACATTTTTGTGCTACCCGGATGAATAGAGATGGGTGACTCGTGAGCTTCTGAGAGGATCAATTCTTTTATGTTCCCACTCTTGGGCACCACTAAACGGTCACCGAAATAGACAACACCATTGTCATCAACCGAGAAACAATTGACCTTCCCATTAGCTATCTTCTCTTTGATCTCGAGGATTTCGGCATCATTTTGCTGGGCGGCCTTGATATCATCCTCGAGAGTGGATTTGATCTCGAGGTTAGCTAGATATCCGGAGGGAACAATCTCCAGATTTAACCGAGCAAATTCCTCGTGGAGAGCCGGTTGTGCCTTTTCAACCATCACGGTGTTACAATAGGCCTTGCGACTCAAAGCATCAGCCACGACATTGGCCTTGCCGGGATGATAGTTGAGGGTCACATCATAGTCTTTTATTAATTCCAACCATCTTCTCTGCCTCAAGTTCAGATCCGGCTGGGTGAAGAGATATTTTAGACTTTGATGGTCGGAGTAGATCTCGCAACGGTTGCCCAATAGGTAGGGCCTCCATTGCTTCAGAGCATGTACCACGTCGGCAAGCTCCAAATCATGAGTTGGATAATTTTGCTCATGTGGTTTGAGTTGACGGGAAGCATAAGCGACAACATGGCCTTCTTGCATCAACACACAGCCCAAACCCTGGAGGGATGCATCACAATAGATGACAAAGTCCTTGTCTGTGTCGGGAAGGACAAGCACCGGCGTGGTGGTGAGCTTGACCCTGAGAGTTTGGAAACTTTCTTCAGCCTTGTCTGACCACACAATTTTTTTATTCTTCTTGAGAAGGTCAGTCAGTGCCTTGGCTATCTTGGAAATGCCCTCGATGAATCGGCGGTAATAACCCGCCAACCCGAGGAAGCTTCGGATATCCTTGACGGACTTGGGAGTTGTCCAATCCAGGATTGCCTGAATCTTGTCTGGTATCACCGCTACTCCAGCAGCTGACACCACGTGACCAAGAAAAATGAGCTCCTTTAGCCAAAACTCACACTTGGAGAACTTGGCATAGAGGCGGTGATCTTGAAGCTTGGTCAGGACTAGTCGAAGATGCTCAGCATGTTCTTCTTCGGTTTTGGAGTAGACAAGGATGTCATCGATGTAAATGATGACAAACTTGTCGAGGTACTCGTGGAAAATGGAGTTCATCAGCCTCATGAATGTAGCCGGAGCATTTGTGAGGCTGAAGGACATGACGGTGTACTCATATAACCCATAGCGGGTAGTGAAAGCCGTCTTTGGAATATCCTCCTTTCTGATTTTTATCTGATGGTAGCCTGACCTCAGATCCATCTTGGAGAATACCGTTGCACCAGCTAGTTGATCGAATAGGTCAGTTATTCGAGGAATGGGATACTTGTTCTTGATGGTCACCGCATTCAGAGGGCGGTAATCAACAACCAGCCGAGGAACATTGGTATCCCACTTCTTGACAAAGATGACCAGGCAGCCCCAAGGTGAGCTACTCGGCCGGATGAATTCCTTTTCTAGCAGCTCATCAAGTTGCTTCTTTAGTTCAGTTAGCTCGTCCGTTGGCATGCGGTAGGGCCTTTTGGAAACTGGGGCGGTTCCCGGAACCAACTCGATCACAAACTCCACGCTGCGATCCGGTGGCATGCCAGGCAATTCCTCCGGAAACACATCGGGGAAATCACACACCACAGCAACTTCATGCATTTCGGGCGGAGTGGTTCCTTCCAGGAAGCATAAGCTGATCTCCGGTGAGAGGGGAGTGGTTGCAGACGGAGCTGCGGACGAAGGTGACCAATAACTCACCAGTCCGATGGTTGGGTGGATTACGGTGACAGACTTGGCAGCACAGTCCAGGTTGGCCTGATATTTGACTAGCCAATCCATCCCCAGAATTACATCAAGCCCATCTGACTTCAGTGCTATCAGCTGGAACGGAAAGGACCAATAGCCTATAGTGATCTGGACTTCCGGAGCAATCCATTTAGTGTACCAACTAGAGCCTGGGGTCTTGACCACTAATGGGGAGTCCATGTTCACAAATGGAATTTGATGGTTGTGTGCAAAAGCTATTGATATGAATGAATGCGATGCTCCAGAATCAAACAAGACTGAAGCAGGGTAATCATTGATTCGAAGCGTACCCATGAGAACTCCGGGGTCCTCCTCAACTCCTTCAGCCGAGACGTGGTTCGGGCGACCACGGCTGACGGTTGTGGCCTTGGCGGCTGGGGTAGAGGGTGCTTGTGCAGGTGCTGCGGTAGCCGGTGCCTTCTGGGGACACTCCCTAGAGTAGTTCCCCGGCTGGCCCCAAGCGAAGCAAGTGAGCCTCGGCGGTGGTCGAGGCAGCTGAGGGCGGAAACCACTTCCAGCCACACCCAAGGTCGAGGTAGCTGGGCGAGGCGGAGGTGGCCTGAACCCTGTAGGCTTTGGCGCGAAAGGTGCCTTAGGCACAGCGCTGAAGGGCACAAATAGCTGACGCTTCTTGCCCTCAGAAGAAGAGGAGCTCTGGTTGTTGGTGGAAGCTGGCCTCTTGGAAGCCACCAGCTCCTTCTTACCCTGCTCCATAGTGAGAGCCTGGTTGTAGAGATCCTGGTAGGACTGGAACTTGAAGGGTAGGAGCTCATATCGGAGGCGAGGGGCGAGCCCCTTGCGGAAGAGGTATTGCTTGTCCTCATCATTTGTCATGTCCCGAGGAGCGTAACGAGAGAGGTGGTTGAACTCACGCCCATAGGACTGGATGTCCATGCATCCCTAGGTTAGATCCAGGAACTCCCTCCTCTTGAGGTCCATGACGGGCTTGGGGATGTACGCCGCACGGAAAGCGGCGCGGAAATACTCCCAAGTGAAGACATGGCCCGCGGCAAACATTGCCATGTGGCTCTCCCACCATGAGCCGGCGGCTCCATTCAGCAGATAGGTGGCGAAATTGACTTGTTCCGCCACCGGAACGTGAAGAGCGGCAAACTTGCGCTCGAGAGCCCGGAGCCAATCATCCGCATCAAGTGGCTCCTTAGCTTCGGTGAAGGTAGGAGGTTGGGACCGCAAGAACTCGGTGAGAGTGGTGCAGTCATTGTTCCTCCTGGCCCCTTGCTGCACCAGCTGCTCGAGCAAATGCTCGTTGCGCAGGCGGTTTTGCTCGATGGCCATCAGAACCTCCGCCATTGAGGGTGGCGGCGGTGCATCAGGATTGCTTTGTTCCCCACGACGGGTAGGAGCCATTCTGAAGAATTGGAACAATGACATAGTTAGTAAACACCTTCGACAGATAGGATAGATCATTAGGGTGCTTCCAGATATAGATATTGAAGATGGCAACACTAAAACAGATTTAGGCAACCACGGTGACATCACGTCATCGCGGCGATAGCAAACAGATACAACGGACTCGAGTCGACTCTAGACGGTAGAAACCCAAACCCCGAGAACCTAAACATCGACACCAAGCATAAAACAAATAGAGATAAGAGTCAGAGTAGAGCGAGTTGGATGAGGAGTAAAAAGAACCCTAAGAAGGTTTTCACAACTCATTTTTAGGTTATAAATAATTTTCAACTAGACTCGACATCGAAAAATAGAAATGGTTTCCTACAGGCAGTCCTACTCTGATACCAACTTGTAGCGCCCCGACCCCAGAACTATACAGTGAAGCGTTGTGCAACCGGTCATGCTACACAATCGAAGGTTACTGGGTTTACCAATCCCAGGCCAAAACTCATTGGCAGGTGTGCTCGGAATGGATCATCGGCACACAACACCTCGATCATGCCATAAGCTCAGACATCGCTATCACGTATAGTAAAGAGACCGAGACTTGTGGAACAACTGGCACATTGCAGACTCTACGACACAAAAGCATATAGCAACTCATATAAGAGAAGATACAAATATTACACACAAAAGGGATCACTGATCCAACAATTCATCAAGCGGAAACGGGTAGTGTTGTCTAACAACAAGATGCAAATATGGCCTAAGAGGCCTACAGATAAACGAATCCCAGCCAGCTTGTTCCACGGTCCCAAGCTGCCACCTGGGAACCCCGGACTACTAGTCGACGTCCACGAAGAACCCACCTAGCTGCTCGGTGTCGTCCTCCTCTGAAATACAAATATAAAGGCAGCAAAGAGAGACTGAGTACGACGTACTCGCAAGTTTAGTAGGGCGATATAGGCCCGATGCTGACGGAGGCTCTAAAGCAGTATAATGTAGCTAATTTGCATAAAGCTAGATTTTCATTTTAAAAGATATAAAAGACACAAGGCATCGTCTATTCAGAATAGTTTTCATAAAGGGGATAAGAGAGTAAACTTTTCATCTTCGGTTCTCAACGAACCAACTTGTAACCAACCCATCTCTCATCTCCACCAAAGACACTCCCTCGAATCACCCTCGAGGAAATGAACCTTTAACACACGTTGATTATGCAACCTTTAGCTACCATATCAATTAGGTTATGGTTCTCTATGATCTTATCGTCTATTCCCAAGTCGTCCATAACCGTGGACACGGCTTTTTGAAAAGATTAAACCCTGCAGGGGTGTACTAATTTACCCATTGGTACCGTCCGGCTCACCTAATTGGCCCTCTTCCCGGGGAAGGCCGGCGAGCAGGCGCGGTTAAACCTTTACCTCGCATGAGACTATCCAAGAGTCATCTGTGGCCACAGGGCAAGTTTACCCAGCCTATTTCAGCCCCTGCCCCATCGCCATGTCCTAAACACAAATCCTCATCAACATCTTCTTTTCCACTCACACGCAAATGGAAAACTGAACTAGAGGACCCTTGGATACGCCCGCACAAGTTATTCAGTTAGTAAGGCGTCCATATACCCACCAATGGCAGCACGCTCGTCTTGGTTCAAGAGGTAAAGAACTCGCACCTAGGGGCAAGAGTGAGGCAAAACACCATCCCCGATGGCATCTGACCCAAGCCTTTTTAGCATTTTAATTTAGCACCCCACATGTCCACCATGTCCGAAACATTCCATCAACATCAACAATTATGGAATTAAACAACGGACATAACTAGCATTTAACTAAGCATGTCTAAGCATATAAATACAACAATTAAATTCTTGTCTCCGGCCAACACATCAAACCTAGGGTTCATAGGTAGGGATACATGTGATTGGCTCGGGGAATAACATGCATTCATAGGATACTCTAGTATTGATCAAAAATTAACTTTGGAATCGCATGCAATATATTATGGTGGATAAAATAAGTTTATAAACATTAGGATGCTAAATGCCAAGAAGGATAGGTTATCTCTTGCCTTGCTGCCGGGGAGTGTAGTACGGCTCGTCGAGGTAAGGTAGGGGTGACCTCAACTCCGGAATCTATCGATACCCAAAAATAATACAAAAGAACAAATAGATCACACGAACACAAGGTGCAATGCCCAATCACATGATGACATGTCAAATTGATACAAGGATACCATCATATAAATTTAATAGCAAAATTAAATGGAGAGCCAAATAATTAGTGCAATTATTTGGTAGCAACCCCATATTTATCTTAGTGACCACAATATTTATAAATCATTACATTATTAGAGAAGTGGCTCAATATGCATGAACATGACATGAATGGGTTGGGTTTGTCCTTCCGATCATTTTGGTACTTTATTTGTAATTTTCTGAGTACTGTAGAATAAATAGTGAATTAAATAATTAATTGAATTTTATTCTTTTAATCAAATTATGAATAACATCAAAGAAATATTTGTGATCATGAGTTGATATTAGCAGGGTATGATTGCATTTGAAGTGTTGATCACATTGGTATTTTATTCATAATTTTTGGATCAATATTTAATAAGTTATGATTTTCCCAAATTAGGTATTATTTGAACCCTCTTTGGAATTCATATATGGACGGCAAGAATATAAATTCAAAAGACAAATACAATTATTCTATCTTGTAGAGTTTATTTTTCTGAACATTCTGAAATTTGGTTTGTCAAATTTGAACCAATATTCAATCTGTTATTAATTATTTAAAATTATTTCAAACTAAAAAGGGAAAACAATTTCCCTGGCAGGCTGGCCTCAAGCCGGCCAGGCCGGGCTGCAGGCCGGGCACCAGCCCGAAACCTCCGGCCTTTGGCCGGCCCAGGCTGGGCTCCCAGGCCGGGAGAGTGGCGGAAGCGTCCGGCCCGTGGCCGGCCCAAGCCGAACGCGAGGCCGGTTCCAGGCCGGGCAGCCGGGGCACGAACGCGGTGACATCCAGCGGGGAATCGGCCGGCGGCGACGTGGTTTGGGCGGCGCTACGCGGTCAAGCATGTGTGCAAACATGCACCAGGCGGGGGCGGTGCTCTAGCGCGTGCGGGTGGACGGAGGGGAGGCGTCGGACGTGTGCGTGCACGACAGCGCAAGGTCGCGGCGGACGGCCGGCGGCATCCGCACGGATGCGACGATGAAGAGGGGGAGGAGGGGGGAGAAGATGTCCCCGGGATGCTCGAGCTCACCAGGGAGGCGTGGCTGGACACGGGGCGGTCGGAGGAGGTCGGGGGCGGCCGAAATTTGGCGAAGACTTCGACGGCGAGCGGCGGACGGCGTCGGAAGGGGACCGAGCGATTAGCTCGTGTCCGGCCCTCCCATCAAGCGGGCGTCGGCGGGGAAGCTAGAGGGCGGCTAGGGACGATCCCAGTGCGGTCAGCTCTTCCCGGGGCTGACGGAGACGATTGCGGACGACGGCGGCTACGCATCGGTGGAGAGAGGCTAGGGTTAGGGTTACGGGTGCAGGAAAAGGGAGGGGATCGAGTGAGGGAGCAGGTGGGCGTCGGGAGGTCCTCTTGACCACCAGGGAGGCACGGCAGGGAGGTCCCCGACGGCGGCATGGGCGTCGGCCAGCTCGGCGGCATGGCGCCAGTGCGCCATGGCGCCACAGTGGCGATGAGATTTTTCTGAAAACCCCCTGGCAACTTTTGAATAAATTGCAAAATGGTCCAGCAGCAGACTTTAGCGATTTAATTGAGGCACCAGGACATTTTTATAAACTGTGCAAAAATTCATATAGGCTCTATTTAACCTTTAGAACCTCCACAAAATTTGGTGGTCCAAAATAAAATGTTTTGGGCAACATTTGTTCACAGCTTTTAAATATAGTCATTTTTGACAATTTCCAATTTGTATTTATTTGAAGCACTTAAACATTTCCAAAAATACTGAAAATATTCATGGAGGCTCTAACATTAACATTGAAGCTCCCCATGATTTTAGTTTGAATTTTTGGAATGTTTAATTTGGTTTAAAAAATAGAAATTGAATTGAACCAATTTGAATTCTCAAATTCATTTCTTATTTGACAATATTTAGAATTTGAGAATTGGTTTCAACAAGTAAACTTGGAACTTCCTAAACCATTTGGAAGTCCAAGAATGATTTGGTTTCCTAAGTTGAGCATTTGCATTGGTTTGGATGTTGGGAAGTTTGCCTCCCCATTTCAATTTGTTTCCAATTGGATGTTAGAATTAGCAATTGCATATGGATGCTATGATGCAAAACAAGAAATGCAAAAAGTGGATTTTTTTTCGTATTTTTCATTACCAGGCTGGGGTTGTTACATGAAGGAGCCCTGATGCTGATGCTATATAGTGTGCTGAAGCACATCAACCCTGACCAAGTTACTAGATTCATCTTATTTGTACGCGACAAGGAGCATCAAGTGCTGCTCAATAGGACAGTGGAAGCACAAGAAAGATGGCTCACTTGCTGGGGTTGTTTGGTGCCGAGGTTCTATGATGTATGAACCTACTGGTAAGTTTTGACCTGATGGCATGATGTGTTTGTAATGGTGAACCTGGGTCTTGGATGGGTGAAGTTTATTGGTGGTAATTGGTAAACCTGATGGTCACCATGATATTTGTGTGATGGTGAACATGTAATGTTATTTGAATCTTGAATATGTTGTCAACCTGGAATATGATGTCAGTTATCTGATGATGTGTTATCTGATGATTTAAACTCCTGTAATATCTTCTGTAATTCCATTTTACTATATTGAAAACGAAATTTAATTTCAAGCTGAAATTTGAATTTCTGTTTATACGAAAATGATTTTGGACAGTCAGTGTGCAACTGGGCTGAATGCATTCTCATGAAATAATTGGGCTGATGCCCAACTACCATTGAACTCTATTCTGTAATAAAATAAATAAAATTTCTAAAGGAATCTAGAAAATAAGCCAGAACCAGTAAATAAATTGGATTATTGAAAGGCCAAAGCCTTGTTATAAATGGACCGTAAAAAAGCTCCGGCCCACAAACTAAATTGGTTTAAATGTTGACTTTGGTCTGTTAATCCGACCAGAAAATATAGAAAAAAATAATAAAATGGGCCCATTATTGGGCTGGCCCATATAGAGGAGCAGTATATATTGGGCTGATTCTGGATTATGACCTTCTTATTTGGTCATAATTTTGCCACGTAGGATTGGCCATGTAGGATCTGATGTGGCCACGACAGAGAGTGCATGACTAAAAAGATTAGTCATAAATGTTATGACCCTCTAATTTGGTCATAGAAGGTTATGACCATTTCACTAAGAAGGTCATGATCGACCGTTTTAGTCGCTCAGTTTGTGACCATCGGTTTTTGGTCACAGAGGGGTCATGAATGGAACTTTGTGACTTTTTAGTGACTAAAATGAAGAGTCACCAGTCAGCATATTTCTTGTAGTGGGCACTCCCATTGTCACACAAAAGAGGCACTTTCTCACAATTGACACCGTATTCCTTTAAAGTTTGCCTCATCCATAACAATTGAGTGCATTCACTAGCGGCGGCCACATACTCGGCTTCGGCGGTGGAGAGAGAAATGCAATTTTGCTTCTTAGAAGACCAACTCACGAAGGACCTACCAAGAAATTCACAAGCCCCGGAAGTTGATTTCCTATATATCATCTTGATCACCGGCCTAATCCGAATCCGTGTACCCACAAAGAGTGAAAGATGAATCTCTTGGGTACCACAATCCAAACCTTGGGGTATGAATCAAATATCGTAGTATTCTCTTGACCGCCACCATGTGGCTTTCCTTAGGAGAGGCTTGATACATTGCACACACACCTACACTCAATGCAATATCGGGTCTAGATGTACAAAGGTAAAGCAACGAACCAATCATGGAGCGGTAGAGCTTTTGATCCACATCTATACCCTCTGGGTTAAGTTGTAGATGGCATTTGGTATCCGTGGGAGTCTTCTTCTCCTTAGCATCCACCATATTAAACCTCTTGAGCATGTCTTGAATATACTTTGCTTGGCTAATGAAAGTCCCTCTTCTCAATTGCTTGATCTCAAATCCAAGAAAGAACTTCAATTCACCCATCATGGACATCTCAAACCTATCGGTCATAAGCTTTGAAAATTCATCATTAAAAGCTTTGTTAGATGATCCAAAGATAATATCATCAACATATAGTTGGCATACGAAAAGCTCCCCTTTAACCCTCTTGGTAAAAAGAGTGGGATCAATTTGCCCAACTTCAAATCCACGGTCTAACAATAACTCTCTAAGATGCTCATACCACGCACGTGGGGCTTGTATAAGTCCATAGAGCGCCTTATCAAGCTTGTAGACATGGTTAGGGAAGTTGAGGTCCTCGAACCCCGGGGGTTGCTTAACGAACACCAACTCCTTTAAGGGACCATTGAGAAAAGCACTTTTAACATCCATTTGTTGCAATTTAAAGTTATAACGGGATGCGTACGCAAGAAGGATACGGATGGACTCAAGGCGAGCCACGGGAGCATAGGTCTCTGATACGTCTCAAACGTATCTATAATTTTTGAGTGATCCATGCTAGTTTTGTGATATTGTCACATGTTTTTACTATCATTTATATCATTTTTATGCATTTTGTCGGACTAACCTATTGACAAGATGCCAAGTGCGAGTTCCCTGTTTTTGCTGTCTTTTTGTTTCAGAAATTTACTTCTGGAAATATTCTCGGAATTGGACGAAAATTTACGGGAAATTTTTATTTGCCACGACGAAGTACCAGTCCGAAGGAGAGCCGGAGGGGAGGCCCACAGGGCAGAGGCACCCCCCTGCCGCGACCTGGGGGTCACCCGCGGGTGGAGCCCGCCCCTGCCCGTGGGACCTCGCCTTGATGCCCTCCAATGCCTATAAATTTCCTTTTACCCTAAAAACGTCGAGGCGGCCATTATTTTTCCAGAAACTCGACCCCGACGCGCCGTCACCGAAAAACCTAGTTCGGGGTCCAATCTGAAGCTGATCCTGGCACTCTGCTGGATGGGAGTTCGATCCCGGAGGGCTCTTCATCGTCATGCCTTCCTCCGGGATGATTTGTGAGTAGTCTCACCTTGGACTACGGGTCCGTGGCAGTAGCTATTTGGTAGTCTCTCTCTCTCTTGTGCTTCATGTCTTATGATCTTGTGAGCTGCCTAACATGATCAAGATCGATTATTGTAATGCTATGTGATGTGTTTGCTGGGATCCGATGGATTATGAAGTTATGTTCAGATTGTGCATGATTCTTATATGAGTAATTTATGTTCTTGCATGCTCTCCGATGTGCATAGTTACTTTGGCCAAGTGATTGTGTGTATCTCCAAGAGAGGGTATTTATGCTAGATAGTGGGTTCATGCCCCCTTTTGTTCCTGGGCACGAGTGACAGGAACGTCTAAGGGCGAGGGTGTGCTGTTGCTACTAAGGGTAAAACAACGGTGTTAATGTCTCTTTTGATATTAGTATTGCTTACTTCATGCACTTTACTTAATGCAATTGTCTGTTGCTTGCAACTTAATACCGTTGGGTGACAGGCTGGATAACGATCCCACGGTGGACTTTTTAGACAAAGACGCAGTTGGACTCAACGGTCTTTGTTCCTTGTCGTGATGCCTCCGTAAATATTATCATGTCCTTTTTGTCATAGCTAAATTGGGTTTGTGTCATGATCTTGTCAATTGCCTAGCTGTAATTCGTTCACCCATCACATGCATATTTTATTTACTTGAGAGACTCCACTAGTGAACCCATGGCCCCCGGTCCATATTTTTACACCGTTTACAACCTCATTTACTTACTTTTAATCATCATTATTCCTCAGGTCACTTTTCATATTTTATCTATTTCATCATACAATTAACCGCTTTGTTTTCTGCGAGACCGGAGAGATTGACAACCTTTCCGCCATTGGGGGCAAAGTATTTTGGTTGAGTGTGTGCAGGTCCACGTCTGTTGAAGGTCAAGCGCCAGAGATCTTCAACATTCACCTCGTTGTTTATTTCAAAGTCCTACTGGTTCGATAAACCTCGGTTCGTTAAACGAGGGAAAATTGCTACTAGCTGCAATTCCGCCTTCGCTTGGGGCACCACCCAACTTATTTTAATACAGCAGCAGTCTCTCCAAAATCAATGCCTTCAACTTGAGAGTACCCTTGAGCCACTAATCTGGCCTTGTTCCTCACAACCATGCCATGTTCATCTTGTTTGTTCTTGAAAATCCATTTTGTGCCAATAACATTGCAGCACTCCTTTGGCTTCTCAACTAACTTCCAAACTTTATTGTGCTCGAAATTGTTGAGCTCTTCATGCATGGCTTCCAACCAATCCGGATCTTCAAGAGCTTCAAACACTTTCTTCGGTTCCACCATGGCAATGTGAGCTTGATGATCACTAAAGTTTATCAATTGCCTCCGGGTAGACACCTTGCCTCTCACATCACCAATCACCTTCTCAAGAGTATGCTCACGAATTTCCATGGTTCTTGCAACTCTAGCTCGACGACTTGCTTCGATACCCTCATTGCATCTTGGAGGTATCACTTGATCATCTTGATCATTTGTGTCCCCGTCTTGACCGGTGTGTTGATCTTGGTCCTCAAAATGCATAGCTTCATCACTGGAAGAGAGAGATGGACCAAAATCCTGACCAGTGCTGCCTTCAGCTTGAAGTAGACCAGAGTCTCTGGCCCGGGGTACCGGAATCTCCGGCCCACCGGAATCTCCGGTCAAGATGACCGGAGTCTCCGGTCTGGCGACTTGATTCTGATCAGATTGTTGAGGGTCTTGTGCTTGTCTTTGGTCAGGTGCATCATTGGCTTCAGCAGCAGTTGCTTGTAATTCTGATGAAGATGAGGGCTCCACTTGAGTAGAGCATTGTCCTTCTCGATCCACCACAAGGGGTTCCTCAATGGGGCGGAAAAATCCCACACCCATTCTTCTTATGGCTTCTTGAGGAATTTCATCATCTACATCGGAAACATGAAATTGCACCACTTGGGAGCCGTCATTTTCCTCGAACACCACACTACAAGATTTTATGATAAGCCGTGAGGCCTTGTCATAGATTCTATAAGTGTGGGATTTGGCACCGTAACCAACAAAGATACCCTCTAGAGATTTAGATTCGAATTTAGTTAAGCGACAACCTTTGATCAAACCGAAAACACGGAAGTAGGAGATGTTAGGCTTATTGCCGGTGAGAATCTCATATGGAGTCTTGTTCAAACCTTTGCGGAAGTAGAGCCAGTTGGATGAGTGACATGCCGTGGATATAGCCTCCGCGCAAAAACTCAACGGAGACTTAAACTCTGCTAACATGGACCTTGCCATATCCATAAGAGTCTGGTTCTTCCTCTCATCTACACCATTTTGTTGAGGGGTATAAGTTGCGGAATATTGATGATGAATAACCTCTTCACTAAGAAATTCATTGAGGGTGTAGTTCTTGAACTCGGAGCCATTGTCACTTCTAATTGCCAATATGGGGACATTGTGTTGACGTTGCATTTCAATGGAGAAGTCGATGAAGGTTTGTTGGGTCTCACTCTTTGACTTGAAGAAATAAACCCAAGTGAATCTTGAATAGTCATCAACAATCACCAAGCAATACTTCTTCCCACCAAGACTAGCTTCGGGAATGGCACCAAAAAGATCGACATGGAGGAGCTCCAAGATCCTCTTGGATGAAATAATAGTCTTGCTAGGATGGGGAGAATCATGCATCTTTCCTTCAACACATGCCCTACAAACACGATCTTTAGCAAAGGAGACATTTTCTTTTAGTCCGAGAATGGGGCCATCCTTGTGAAGACTTTGCAAAGTTCTCATGTTGACATGGGCCAAGCGGCGATGCCACAACCAACCCACGTCGGCCTTTCCGAAAAGGCACATCGAATTTGAAGTGGTTTTCCCCGAAAAGTCAACCACAAACAAATCATCTTCTACGTACCCAATGAAAGCGGCCTTTAGAGTCTTGCTAAGTGCACGAACGGAAAGTAAAATATAACCAAGAGTTTTGACAAGCATGACATTCACTACGGGTGATATCCCTTGTAGCACCCTCACTTTGAAAAGCAAGAATACCTTGTGAAATTGCTAGGCCCTGGATCGAGTATGGCTAGCATTCACCAACAGGATGTAATATCATGCATAAATGTTAAACGTTATTACATCGCACGTACGAATGATCCAGGAATAAAGTACTTTATTACAACTTTGCATAGCCGAAGCTAGCTTAAAATAAATAAAGTTCCACAAATATTATTTAGAGTTCAAGCAGCATAATAAATAACATTGAGCTCCATCATCTTCATGAGCCACTGGCGACCATGTTGGTTGTAAGCTCGAAATAAACAAACGTCCTTACTCCTCATCTGAACAACCTACAACATTAACGTTGCAGCCCAGGGAATTTGGGTCAATACCTTGTAACAGGCTAGCAAGTGTCATATTATGGTGGCTTATAAATGGCAAGACTATCACTACATGCATATTTGGCTGGTGGAGTTCAAGGCTATTGCGTAAAGCAAATTTTTGTCCTACTTTTCATAAAACCATTTTCAATTTCGACTTAACATTATGAGACACTCCCATGGAACGCATCCAGTGTCTCATTTACCCGAGTTCACCCATCAAATTTTATTTCTGAAATTGGAATGAAGAGATCTTCTGTCAACATCCTTATTTGGTCACTCATGATTGTCCATTATCGGGGACACGGCTAAGATCTTAGTTTTAAATACTCTCGAGAGTTTGTGGCACTTTCCCCACTAGACCCAATCAGCCCAAACTTCCTAATCACTCATTTAGTGAAAAGAAAAGGAGAAGATTGAGACGAGACTTTTCAGAAGTGTTTTCCCATGGTACTCCAGCGAGATCACTGCCGTCCTACCCCTCTACATCATCAGATCTCACTGACCCAGGTCCACACAACGTACTCCGTCAAGACAGAGCCCATATGACTAGTGGTTGCACGGTCGGGCAAACAAACACGGTGTGACATTAATCTCAAACCCTAGGTGGCCTTTCACAAGTGCACATATTCAGATTCACCCATAAGATGGGCCTGAATAGCCACTCAACTTCGCCTCCATCATACGGACCAATACCACCTAGGTAGTTCATTAATTTAGTAGAATTTTCCTTAACTCAACTACAATAAAACACTCCATTTTTTGCAGCAAGCAATTCCACTAAATTAAATAGGTCACTAATCAACTAGTCATGTGGCTATCCTAACAGGTTTGCATAGCATATAAATATAGCAGTAGTGATAAACCTATCATGCAAAAGTACTGAAATAATCTACAGTGCATGATATAATGAAATAGTAGGTCCTTCATGAATTGGTGTATGCACTTGCCTTTGTAGTTCAGGTTGTTGCAGCACTCACAGCACTCTGGGCAATCTTCACAACCTAAACAAGCAATTTACACAAAATCAAAACACAAACAAAATATGGCAATACAATAAAACATGCATGCATGATGATTTGCTAAACAAACACAATTCAAAGTTAGCAATTAATAAAGTCATTACTTTCTGTTAAATACTATATGCATGATGCTCATGATTCAAATTTTAAGTGGTTTTAATAATTTAAAAACAATTACTATGGCCAAAATACCACTATTTGAATTTCTACAAAAACATTATTAATGCATGATTCACAAGTGCCAACTAAAATATCTACTGGACAGAGGACACCAAACAAGATATTTTTGCAGAAGAAAACAATTTAAAATAATTTACAGATTTAAAGATATACCAAAATTACTCAAATAACTCATTTGAAATTTGAATAATTTTCACACGGGAATTATGAAAACTAACAGTGGCATAAAATACTACAAGTAGAGAGCTTTTCAAAAATATAAAATTTGTTAAATTTGGCCAAGCCATTAAAAAGTTATAAAAGTTTAAAGTTTTAGGGGCTTTTCTGCAAAACTGCCAATTCGGGATAAATCCAGAAAATAGGCAGTCCACGTGGCGCTGACGCGGCGCTGACTGTGCAGCTGACGCGGCTGCCATGCGGTGTAGTGCTATAGGATGGTACCGGTTCGGTTAAGTGAATCGAAGGGAGGCGTCAGATGGAGATCTGACGGTCCAGATCTAATCGATCTATCGGCCGGTGGCTAGGTTTTCGGTGGACGGCGGCGAACGGCGGCGACGGCACGGCAAGGCACGTTCCCGGCATTCTACGGTGTTCCCGGATACGTGGCTTGTACCTGGATGATCAGCGCAGCGAGGCTGACACGATGGCGAGGCGGCGTGCTCCGGGGTGATCTCCTCCTCCGTGGATTGCTCGTCGGAGTCGCGGACGGCTGCGGCTTCGTTCGGTCGTGCACGTACGCGTTGATCTGGTGACGGAAAAAATGAGGCACGATGTCCAGGAGGTGCGGCACGAAGAGGCGAAGCGGAGAGGGGAGAAGAGAGGGGCTGGGGTCGTCGGAATCGTCCGTGGCCTCGGGTCCTTACCGGCGGCAAGCGGCGGAATGGCGAGCTCGAGCTTGGGCGGCACGGTGGCTTAGAAGCTAGGGTTTTTGGGGCGAAAAGGAGCGGACGGAGAGGGGTTTATATAGGCGTGCGTGCTCCTGCAAATCCCTAACAAAATCGTTAGGATTTGGGTCGGGATCGGATTCGTGCCGCGGCCGGTTTCTTGCGCCAGGAGCTAGGCGGGTTGACGTCATCACGCGCCATCGGTGGGGTCCACCTGTCGGCGACGGAAGGAAAAAAAGAGGGGGCGAGAGAGGCCGGGGTTGCGGTGCTGCTGGCATGGTCCTGGGCCGGCAGTGGGCTGGCTCGGGTGGCTGCGGCCCCCTTTTTCTTCTTCTTTTTTTTGACAAAAATCCTTTCTCCTTTTTCTTTTCTCTATTTTCAAATCTGGATTTAAAACCAGAACAAAACTTTTTTGAAAAATTTGTAAAAATACTTTTCAGAGAGCTTAACACATATAGCATCTAGTGACACTTGTCTGGCCAACAAGAAAAATTAAAATATTTGAAAATTGGCTAAGGTTGCTTAGCACCTTTTATACCAATTAATAAACAAATAAAAAGGTTTTGAAATTAACCACTAAAATAAATAACCAAAATGCAACAAGCAAATGATGATGATGAATGCCATGCATGAATTTGAATTTTGAAAATTTGGGATGTTACAAACCTACCCCCCTTAAGATGAATCTCGTCCCCGAGATTCGGATTGGTTAGCAAATAGGTGCGGGTGCTCTTCTCGCAGGTCATCTTCCCGTTCCCAGGTAGCTTCTTCTTCAGTATGATGGTTCCATTGGATATTGCAGAACTTGATTGTCTTGGTACGAGTAATCCTCTCTGCAGCCTCTAGAATCTTAATTGGTTTCTCCTCATAAGTCAAATCGCTCTCCAGTTGAACTTCCTCCAATGGCACTGTATCCTTTAGCGTTGTCTCCGCCATCTCAGGGTGACACTTCGTCAACTGACTAACATGGAACACGTTGTGAACTGCTGATAGAACTTCTGGTAGTTCCAGTTCATATGCTACCTCTCCTTTACGAGAAAGAATTTTGTAGGGGCCAATAAAACGAGGTGCTAGATTTCCTTTAATTCCAAACCTCTTCACACCACGTAGTGGTGAGACTCTAAGGTATGCTCTATCACCTACCTCATAGGTGATTTCTCTATGCTTGGAATCTGCATAGCTTTTCTGCCTTGACTGTGCTATTTTTAATCTGTCCTTTATCAATCTGACCTTCTCTTCGACTTCTTGAATGATGTCGGGTCCGAATAAACTACGCTCTCCTACACCACTCCACAGTAAAGGTGTAGTGCACTTTCTTCCGTACAGTGCTTCGAACGGTGCCATCTCTATGCTAGCTTGGTAGCTATTGTTGTATGAGAATTCGGCATATGGCAAGTTATCATCCCAGCTAGATTTGTAATCCAGCGCACATGCCCTAAGCATGTCTTCTAAAATTTGATTGACCCTCTCAGTTTGTCCATCAATCTGTGGATGGAAAGCTGTACTAAACTCCAATCTTGTTCCTAATGACTCATGTAACTGCTTCCAAAAATGTGAGGTAAATTGGGTACCTCTATCAGAAACAATCGTCTTAGGAACACCGTGTAGGCTAACAATTCTCTTCATATAAATTTCTGCAAGTTTTGCACTGGTGTAAGTGGTTTTCACAGGGATAAAGTGAGCCACTTTGGTCAGACGGTCCACTATAACCCAAATCAAATCATATCCCGATTTTGTTCGAGGTAGACCTGTGATGAAATCCATTCCAATTTGCTCCCATTTCCCCTCTAGTACTGGTAGCGGTTGTAGCAGTCCTGCTGGTTTCTGATATTCTGCCTTCACACGGCTACACACGTCACACTTCGCTATATATTCTGCGATATCACTCTTCAGACCATTCCACCAAAATCTCTCCTTCACATTGATACGTCTCAAACGTATCTATAATTTTTGAGTGATCCATGCTAGTTTTGTGATATTGTCACATGTTTTTACTGTCATTTATATCATTTTTATGCATTTTGTCGGACTAACCTATTGACAAGATGCCCAGTGCCAGTTCCTTGCTTCTACTGTCTTTTTGTTTCAGAAATTTACTTGTGGAAATATTCTCGGAATTGGACGAAAATTTACGGGGAATTTTTACTCGACGGAAGGCACCAGGACAACAAAGGGCAGCCCTGGGGGCCACCCACAGGCCAGGGGCGGCCTGCTGCCGCGGCATGGGGGTCACCCACGGGTGGGGCCCGCCCCTGCCCGTGGGGCACCTCCTCGGCCCCCTCCGACGACTATAAATCCACATTAAACCTAAAAACGTCGAGGCGGCCATTATTTTCCAGAAACTCGACCCCGATGCGCCGTCACCAAAAACCCTACTTTGGGGTCCAATCTGAAGCTGATCCCGGCACTCTGCCAGAGGCGAGATCGATCCCAGAGGGCTCTTCATCGTCATGCCTTCCTCCGGGATGATTTGTGAGTAGCCTCACCTTGGACTACAGGTCCATGGCTGTAGCTAGTTGGTAGTCTCTCTCTCTTGTGTTTCATGCCTTATGATCTTGTGAGCTGCCTAACATGATCAAGATCGATTATTGTAATGCCATATGATATGTTTGCTGGGATCCGATGGATTATTAAGTTATGTTCAGATTGTGCATGATTCTTATATTAGTAATTTATGTTCTTGCATGCTCTCCGATGTGCGTAGTTACTTTGGCCAAGTGATTGTGTGTATCTCCAAGAGAGGGTATTTATGCTAGATAGTGTGTTCATGCCCCCTTTTGTTCCTGGGCACGAGTGACAGAAACGTTTAAGGGCGAGGGTGTGCTGTTGCTACTAAGGGTAAAACATCGGTGTTAATGTCTATTTTGATATTAGTATTGCTTACTTCATGCACTTTACTTAATGCAATTGTCTGTTGCTTGCAACTTAATACTGTTGATTGACAGGCTGGATAGTGATCCCACAGTAGACTTTTTAGACAAAGACGCAGTTGGACTCAACGGTCTTTGTTCCTTGTCGTGATTCCTCCATAAATATTATCATGTCCTTTTTGTCATAGCTAAATTGGGTTTGTGTCATGATCTTGTCAATTGCCTAGCTGTAATTCGTTCACCCATCACATGCATATTTTATTTACTTGAGAGACTCCACTAGTGAACCCATGGCCCCCGGTCCATATTTTACATTGTTTACAACCTCATTTACTTTCTTTTTAATCATCATTATTTCTCTGGTCACTTTTCATATTTTATCAATTTCATCATACAATTAACCGCTTTGTTTTCTGCGAGACCGGAAAGATTGACAACCTTTCCGCTATTGGGGGCAAAGTATTTTGGTTGAGTGTGTGCAGGTCCATGTCTGTTGAAGGTCAAGCGCCAGAGATCTTCAACATTCACCTCGTTGTTGATTTCAAAGTCCTACTGGTTCGATAAACCTCGGTTCGTTAAATGAGGGAAAACTGCTACTAGCTGCAATTCCGCCTTCGCTTGGGGCACCACCCAACTTATTTTAATACAGCAGCACACATCCATATACATCTTGGTGTTACCTGGGTGTATGGAATAAGGTGAGTCATGCGCCTCTTGTAGGATTAATTTCCTAAGGACCTCGTCCTACGGTACACAAATAAGGTTCTCAAACCACATCGTGCCCTGTTCATCCTCCCGGAATCCTTTAGCCTTGACTTCTGCCAGATTGGTCTTGATTTCTTACATCACTTTATCTCCCTTCTGTGCTTCTCGGATCCTATCCATCAAGATCGGTTGTACCTCTAACGATGCTACAAAACCATCGGATACTAATTCTAATCTAAGATCCTTGAATCCTCTACATAGATCCTCTGGCAATTCTCCTACAGCTAATCCATTAACATAAACCTTGCGGCTTAACGCGTCAGCTACTACGTTGGCTTTCCCGGGATGATATTGCAAACTCAAATCATAATCTTTGATGAGTTCTAACCATCTCCTTTGCCTCATGTTCAGCTCTTTCTGAGTAAAAATATACTTCAAACTCTTATGATCAGTGAATACTTCACATCGCTTCCCCATCAGATATTGTCTCCACATCTTCAGTGCGTGTACCACTGATGCTAATTCTAAGTCATGAGTGGGATAGTTGACTTCATGCTTCTTGAGTTGTCTAGAGGCATAAGAAACTACTTTGCCTCCTTGCATTAGGACACTTCCTAAACCATGACGCGAAGCGTCGCAATACATTTGGAAATCCTTTTCTATATCTGGTAGGCACAAAACTGGTGCTGAAACTAACCGCCTCTTCAAATCTTGGAAACTGGTTTCACAAGCTTCGGTCCATTCAAACTTTTTATCCTTCTTCAACAACTCTGTCATTGCCTTGGCAATCCTGTAGAAGTTTTCAATAAACCTTCTATAGTATCCAGCCAAACCTAGAAAACTACGGATTTCTCCCACGTTCTTTGGTGCTTCCCACTCGGTTACCGCAGACACTTTTCCGGGTCCACTGCAATTCCCTCCTTAGACACCACGTGTCCTAAGAATCCAACCTTCTCCAACCAAAATTCACACTTGCTGAATTTGGCGTAAAGCTTGTGCTCTCTGAATCTCTGCAACACTATGTGTAGGTGCTCTTCATGATCCTTGTGGCTCTTGGAATAAATTAATATGTCGTCAATGAAGACAACGACAAATTTATCCAGGAAATCCATAAATACTTTATTCATCATATTCATGAAATAAGCTGGTGCATTGGTCAAGCCAAATGGCATCACTGTGTACTCATACAGACCATACCTAGTGGTAAATGCGGTCTTAGGTATGTCCATCTCTCTAACCTTCATTTGGAAATACCCTGATCGAAGATCGATCTTAGAGAATACACATGCACCTTCCAGCTGATCGAACAGATCATTGATCTTGGGTAGTGGGTACTTATTCTTGATAGTCACTTCGTTCAGTGAACGATAATCTGTAACTAATCTCTGGGCACTATCCTTTTTCTCGACAAATAATATTGGGGCTCCCCAGGGTGATGAACTCGGGCGAATAAATCCTTTCTGCAGATGTTCATCTAATTGTTTCTTGAGTTCCTTCAATTCATCAACCGCCATTGGGTATGGTCTCTTGGCTATGGGTCCTGTCCCCGGTACTAATTCAATGAGAAACTCCACATCATTATCCGGTGGCATTCCCGGTAATTATTCTGGAAATACATCAGGATATTCTCTCACTATGGGTACCTCTTCAAGGCTAACCCCCTTAAGAGAATTAAGTCTAACTCCCTTAAGACCACATTTGGACTTGTACCTAATCTTCTTCCTCTCCGAAGTAGTCAAAGTGATGGTTCGGTTTGCACAATCTATGACATCTTCAAAACTAGTCATCCAGTCCATTCCTAGAATGACGTCCAACCCTTGGGTTTCTAATATTATCAAATTCACGGGGAAAACATTCTTTCCAATTTCTAGTGTCAAGTTTCTACACTGGGTTTTTGCAAACATTTCTCCTCCGGGGGAACTTGCTCTAATCGGGTTTGCCATGGTTGAGGTGGCAATCTTGTTTTTGTTAACAAAAGTTCTTGATATGAATGAATGCGATGCTCCAGAGTCAAATAAAACTAATGTTGTAAAGGAATTTAGTAGAAACGTACCCATTACAACATCAGGTTCTTCATACACCTCTTCCACGTTGAAAGGATTCACGTGCCCCTTCTGGATAGTATTGGACTTGGCAGCTTCTTCTGCCTTCTTCTCTGGGCATTCAGTGGAGTAGTGTCCCTGTTTCTTGCATTTGAAGCAGGTTATCTGGCTGAGGTCTCTCTTGTTCTCATGACGATGCTGCCCATTGCCATTGTTGTTTCCCTTGCCATGGTTGTGTCCGTTTCCATTCCCTTGTCCATTTCCTCCTCTATTTCCACTATTATGGTTATGGCCATTATGATTGTGGCCATTCCCATGCTTGTGAGAGTTGTGTCCTCCACTGTGTTCATGGAAATGTGGCTTCTTCTGAATGGGTCCTGGGTTGTACTTGCTACTGCCGTACTTCCTCTTCCTAGTCTCCTCTTTCTTGATGTTGTTGTCCAGTGTGATGGCTTGATCCAAAAGAGCTTGATAATTTGGTGCATACGCCACTGACAAAGGAATCTTCAGTTCACCACTCAGACCATTGAGGAACTTATCCTTCCTCTTGGCATCAGTATCAATGTCCTCTGGTGCATAGCGTGACAGTGCACAAAAATCATCCATATATTCCTTCAGAGTTCTGTTACCTTGCCGCAGACTGCTGTAACAGCCCCAGATTAGTACCCTAAAATATGGGCCAAATTTTCGCTTTTTGTGTTGCATTGCATCCTGGCATTCTTATCTAAATTGCAAATTCTAAATAAAGCAACAATTGGAAATTAAGAACTAGGGAAGCAAACCTTTCCCAAACTTCCAACCCAAATGCAATGGACAACTTGGCAACAATTAAATGAACTTCCAAATTGTTTCCGGAAGTTCCAATTTTTGCATCTTACCACTTTCTCCTATTTTTTTTTCCAAATGTTGCCAATTGGTAATTAAAAATTGAGAATCCAAAATTGGGTTAATTCACTTCTAATTTGGAACCAAGTTGAACTCTCCAAGTTTCCAAAATAAAACTATGGGGTGATTCATTACTATAATATGATCTTCCATAAATATTTTCATAATTATTGAAATGTTTAAATACTCCAAATAAATGAATTTTGGAAAATATCAAAGATGCCTAAAATTAAACCCTGTGAACAAATGTGGGTCAAAACTTTTTATTTTGCCACCCCAATTTTTGTGAAGCTTCTAAAGGACAAGGGAAGCTTAGGTGAATTTTTCTGGAATTTATAAAAATGCTTAAGTGCCTCTTTTAAATCGCCAAAGCTTGCTGGGGACCTTTTTGCAATTTGTGAAAATGTTGACAGGGGGTTCTGGGGAATTTCTTTTCTTCTCCACAGTGAGCATCGTCACTGGCGCCATGCCGCCGCGTCGGCGACGCCCATGCCGCCCTGCCGCTGCCCCCTGGTGGTCAAGGCATGCCAGACAGTCGTGCACCTGCTCCCTCTCTTCTATCTCTCCCCGTTCCTCCCGCTTTTCCCGGATCGTGTTCGACGTTTAGCTCTCACCCGTGCCGACGCCAACCGCCGCCGCTGACCGCCGCGTCGCCGACAAACGGAGCCGTCCCAAGCAAATCGAAGCCGGCAGGACGCTTCGCCACCTCTTCCTCTTCCTTCCGGTGGAAGGAATCGAGCCGGGGCCGCCGGAAACCGACGGCCGCGTCCCCGACCTACCGCCACGGCCGTGTCACCGCCGGCCGCTTCCCCGGCGATTCCCACCTCTCCCGCGTCGCCCCGACCACACCCCTCGAATCAGGGTGAGCTCCCCTCGGTTTTGGCCCTCTCCCGCGCTTTCTCCCCTCTTCCCCGCCGTCGATCCACCGTCGATCACCGCCGTGTCTCCGCCACCGTGCGCCCGGCCAGGACCCGGCCAGACCGGTCTGAGGCCGGATGGCTCGGGCTGGTGGCCGGCCTGGCCACCCGGCCCGGACTCCATTTGGGCCGGCTAAAGGCCGGATCACTCGGCCACCTGCCCGGCCCTTTTCCCGGCCTGGCCGGCTTGAGGCCGGCCCGTCTGGGCAATTTGGTTTCCTTTTTATTGTGAAAACAAGTTTAGATATTCGATAATTAATTGAAAAATGCTTCAAATTCGACGAATCAAATTTCACAATGTTCGGTAAAACAAACTCTACCCTTTGGGATCATTGTAACCTTCTTTTGGAATTATTTTCTTTTGGTTATTTAAGAATTCCCAAAATAGGTTAAATAATGCCTAATTTGAGAAATCCATAACTTATTCAATAATTGTCCAAAATTTATGAAATAAATATCAAAGTGGTCAACTTGTCAAATGCTATCAAATCATGCACTTATCACATCATGATCACAAACTTTTATTTGATGTTGTCCATAATTTGATTAATTGAAGTAAATTCAATTATTTATTTAATTTGTTACTTATTCATCGGTGCTCCGAAAATTACAAATAAATTACCGAAACGATCGGAAGAACGAAACCTATCCATTCATGTCATGTTCATGCATATTTGACCACTTCTCTAATAATTCAATAATTTATGAAGAATGTGGCCACTAAGATAAATATGGGGTTGGTTCCAAATAATTGAACTAATTATTTGGCTCCTCATTTAAATTTGCTTTTAATTTATATAATAATATCTTTGCATCAATTGGACATGTCATCATGTGTTTGCGCATTGCACCTTGTGATCATGTGATTTATGTGTTCTGTGTATTTCTCTTTTGGGTATCGATAGATTCCGGAGCCGAGGGTCTCTCTAATTACCCCGACGAGCAGTACTTCACGCCCGGGCAGCAAGGCAAGAGATAACCTAACCTTCTTGGCATATAGCATCCTATGTTTTGATCAAATTATTTTATCCACCATAATATTGCATGCGGTTCAAGGGTCTCTTTTGGTAAACATAGAATCCTATGAATGCATGTTTCTTCCCCAAGCCAATCGCATGTATCCCTACCTATGAACCCTAGTGTTTATGTGTTGGCCGGATACAAATTTTAATTATTGGTTATATGCTTAGCCATGCTTAGCAATGCTTAGTTGAGATAGATGCTTTATGTCCGTATTAATTCCATAATTGTTGATATTGATGGAATGATTCGGTCATGGTGGATAATGGAGATGCTTAATTAAAATGCTAAGAAGGCTTGGATGAGTTGCCCTCGGGGAGGGTGGTTTTCCTCATTCTTGCCGCCTAGGATGAGAGTGCTTTTAGCTAGAACCAAGAACCGAGCGTGCTGCCATTGGTGGGTGTATGGGCGCCTTACTGACCGAATAATTTGTGAGGGCGTATCCAAGGGTCCTCTAGTTTGCTATTTCCATTTGCCGTGTGTGTGAGCGGAAAAAAGGATGATGAGGATGGTGGTGTAGGATGTGGCGATGGGGCAGGGGCTGAGGCTGGGTAAACTTGTCCTGTGGCCACAGATGACTCTTGGATAGTCTCATGCATTGTAAAGGTCTAACCGCGCCCGCTTGCCGGCCTTCCCCGGAAGAGGGCCAACTAGGTGAGCCGGACGGTACCAATGGGTAAAATAGTACACCCCTGCAGGGTAAATCTTTTCGAAAAGCCGTGTCCACGGTTATGGACAAACTCTTGGGAAAGGCGCATTAGCTCATAGATAATGTTAACCTAATTGATATGGCAGCTAGAGGTTGCATAATAAACTTGTGATAAAGGTTCATTTCCTCGAGGGTGAGTCGAGGGAGTGCCTTTGTGTGAGATGAGTGGTGATGGTTATGAGTAGGTTCGTCGAGAACCGAAGATGATAATGATACTCTCTTACCCCTTTGTAAAATACTCTGAGTAGACGAATGCCATGGGTCAATTATATTTTTGTTTATGAAACTTAGCTTTATGCAAAAGAAATACATATAAAGCTTTAGAGCCTCCGTCAGTCATTGGGCCTATATCGCCCTACTAAACTTGCGAGTACGTCGTACTCAGTCTCTCTTTGCTGCCTTTATGTATTTGTATTTCAGAGGAGGACGACGCCGAGCGACTAGGTGGTTTCTTCGTTGACGTCGACTACTAGTCTGGGGTTCCCAGGTGGCAGCTTGGGACCGTGGAACAAGCTGGCTTGGGTGATGTTTATCTGTAGGCCTCTTAGGCCATAATTTGCTTCTTGTTGTATTAGACAATGCTACTTCGCTTCCGCTTGATGAATTGTTGGATCGATGATCCTTTTGCTTGTAATATTTGTATTCTTATCGTTATATGAGCTGCTATACTTTTGTGTCGTAGAGTCATGCTTTGTGCCAGTTCTGTTCCACAAGTCCCGATCTTTGTCTTATGCATTGATGGTTGTGTCGAATTCATAGCCTCTCTGTATAATTCCGGGGTCGGGGCGCTACAACTGCAGAACTCATCCCTCTTCAGATTCATGATTCCTGAGGAAATGTGAGCATTGCGGAATCCCTCCTTGAAAGTGTCCCAAGTGAGTCCAGCTAACGGATGTGTAATCTGGTAGGTCTCCCACCACTGTGCTGCTGGTCCCTCAAGTAGGTGAGCAGTGAATCTCGCCGTCCCAGCATCATTGCACTCACAGGTGACTAGGTCCTTGTGCACAGAACGTAGCCAGTCATCTGCTACAATAGGTTCAGTGGCTATAGAGAACTTATTTGGTCTAAGCCTCAGAAATCTAGTGAGCCTGTCCACTGAGGGTGGTGGAGGTGGTGGTGGTGGTGCATTCTGGTTCGCCAAAAATTGAGCCATCATGTTCATCAATTGCGTCTGCGCTGCCATCATCTGTTGCATCACATCATTGTTGTTGTTGTTGTTGTCGGGGTCTGCTTGTAGCGCCCCGACCCTAGAACTATACAGTGAAGCGTTGTGCAACCGGTCATGCTACACAATCGAGGGTTACTGGGTTTACCAACCCTAGGCCAAAACTCATTGGCAGGTGTGCTCGGAATGGATCATCGGCACACAACACCTCGATCATGCCATAAGCTCATACATCGCTATCACGTATAGTAAAGAGACCGAGACTTGTGGAACAACTGGCACATTGCAGACTCTACGACACAAAAGCATATAGCAACTCATATAAGACAAGATACAAATATTACACACAAAAGGATCACAGATACAACAATACATCAAGCGGAAGCGGGTAGTGTTGTCTAACAACAAGATGCAAATATATGGCCTAAGAGGCCTACTAATAAAAGATCCCAGCCAGCTTGTTCCACGGTCCCAAGCTTCCACCTGGGAACCCCGGACTACTAGTCGACATCCACGAAGAACCCACCTAGCTGCTCGGTGTCGTCATCCTCTGAAATACAAAGTCATAGAGGCAGCAAAGAGAGACTGAGTACGATGTACTCGCAAGTTTAGTAGGGCGATATAGGCCCAATACTGACGGAGGCTCTAAAGCTGTATAATGTAGCTATTTTGCATAAAGCTAGATTTTCATTTAAAAGATACAAAAAGACACAAGGCATCGTCTATTCAGAATATTTTTCATAAAGGGGATAAGAGAGTAACATTTCATCTTCGTTTCTCGGCGAACCAACTTGTAGCCAAACCCACTCATCTCCACCAAGGCACCCCCTCGAATCACCCTCGAGGAAATGAACCTTTATCACACGTTGATTAATGCAACCTTTAGCTGCCATAACAATTAGGTTAAGGTTCTCTATGGTCTTATCGTCTATTCCCAAGTCGTCCATAACCGCGGACACGGCTTTTCGAAAAGATTTAACCCTGCAGGGGTGTACTATTTTACCCATTGGTACCATCCGGCTCACCTAATTGGCCCTCTTCCTGGGAAAGCCGACGAGCGGGTGCGGTTAGACCTTTACAATGCATGAGGCTTACTCAAGGACCATCAGTGTGCGGAAGGACAGGTTCAGCGCCTCCAACGCCCTGCCCCGCGGCCACATCCTAAACACCCCAGTCCTCCTTGTTTATTTTCCACCCACACAACTCACGCGCAAATGGAAATAGCAAACTAGAGGACCCTTGACAAGCCCCTCACAAATTATTTGGTCAGTAAGGCGCCGATACACCCACCAATGGCAGCACACTCGATCTTGGTTCAAGAGGTAAAGAACTCGCACCTAGGGGCAAGAGTGAGGCAAAACACCATCCCCGATGGCAACTCACCGAAGCCTTTTTAGCATTTTAATTAAGCACCCCACATATCCACCATGTCCGAAATATCCCATCAACATCAACAATTAAGGAATTAAACAACGGACATAACTATCATTTAACTAAGCATGGCTAAGCATATAAAATACAACAAGTATATTCTTGTCTCCGGCCAACACATCAGACCTAGGTTTCATAGGTAGGGATACATGTGATGGTTTAGGGGATAAACATGCATTCATAGGATACTCTACATTTTGATCAAGAGTGACATTTGAATCGCATGCAATATTATGGTGGATAAAATAAGTTTATAAAACAAATAGGATGCTAGAATGCCAAGAAGGTTAGATTATCTCTTGCCTTGCTGCCGGGGCGTGTAGTACGGCTCGTCGGGATAGGTCGGGGTGACCTCAACTCCGGAATCTATCGTTACCCAAAATAAAATACAAAGAACAAATAAATCACATGAACACAAGGTGCAATGCGCAATCACATGATGACATGTCAAATTGATGCAAAGATACCAACATTTAATTTATTTAACAAATTAAATGGAGTTCCAAATAATTAGAGCAATTATTTGGAACAACACCCCATATTTAACTTAATGTCCAATTGTTCATAAATGACCACATTATGTAGAATTTGCTCAAATATGCATGAATATGACACGATTAAAAAGGTTTTGTTCTTCCGATCATTTTGGTACCTCATTTGTAATTTTCTGAGTACCGAGGAATAAATAGCGAATTAATTAATTATTTGCATTTAAAACTTTTAATCAAATTATGAATAACATCAAATAAATATTTGAGATCATGATGTGAGATTAGCATGGTTTGATTGCATTTTAAGTTTTGATCACATTGATATCTTATTCATAAATTTTGGGTCAATATTTATCGAAATATGATTTTTCCCAATTTAGGTCTCATTTTTACCATTTTAGGAATTCTTAAAAGAAGGAGAAATTATTTCCTCAAAAGGGCAGGGCAATGTTACTAGCAGCTAGGTTTCATTTTGCTGAACACTTTGATATTTAATTTGTAATTTTTGAAGCAATAGACAAAAAGATATCAATTATTTAAACTGGTTTCAAATTCCAAAAAGGGAAAGAAATTCCCAGACAGGCCGGCCTTGTGCCGGCCAGGCCGGGCTGCAGGCCGGGGGGTGGCCCGAAGCCACCGGCCTTTGGCCGGCCCAGGCTGGGCGTGCGAGGCCGGGCTGGTGCCCGAAGCGGCCGACCTCTGGCCGGCCCAGGCAGGGAGCCCGGGCCGGGCACCCGCCCGAGGCTTCCGGCCCCAGGTCGGTCAGGCTGGGTCCAGGCCGGGGCGCGCAATGACGGCGGGAAACGGCGGCAACCGCGGCTAATCGACGGCGAGAGTGAGAGGGAAGGGGCGCGGGAGAGGGCCAAAAGGGAAGCGGAGCTCGCCCTCGTCGTACTGCGGTTGCTCGATGACGGTGAGGTGGTCGGAGACGAGGGAATCGACCCCAGCGGCGTCGGTCGTGGTGGAGGCATCGAGGACGAAATCTTCGGAACCGAGCTACCCCGGCTCGATTCCGATGGGGAGAAGGGAGTGGAGGGCGAGGCGGAGCGCACCGTGCTGGTCGGTCCGTGCGGGGAGGAGCCAAACGACGGCGGCAAGCTCGGCACCGAGGCGGCTGTGGAGGAGCTCGGGAGAGAGAGAGAGAGAGAGAGAGAGAGAGAGAGAGAGAGAGCGAGTCGAGCGGGGCAGGTGGGGAAAAATGGATGCGGGGGAGGGGAGCAGGTGCGTCGGGGCTTGCTTGACCTCCAGGGGGCACGGGGGACGACGCCCATGAGTGGGGGCACGGAGGCATGGCCGGCTGCATGGCGCCAGTGCCGTCGGCACTGTGGAGGAGAGAGGAGAAAGGAAATTTCGCGAAAACCCCCTGGCCCAAAATTTCTATAATTGCAAAAAGGTCCAGCAGCAAACTTTGGCGATTTAATTGGGGCCTTTAAACAATTTTATAAAATTTGCAAAAATTCATGTGGGCTCCAATTAACATTTAGGTGCTCCACAAAAATTGGTGAGACAAAATAAAATGTTTTGGCCAACCTTTGTTCACAGTTTTTAATTATAGTCATTTTTGACAATTTCCAATTTGTATTTAATTGAAGCACTTAAACATTTCCAAAAATAATGAAAATATTCATGGAGGCTCTAACAATAACATTGAAGCTCCCCATGATTTTAGTTTGAATTTTTGTAAAGTTTAACTTGGTTTCAAAAATAGAAGTTGAATGAAGCCAATTTGAATTCCCAAATACATTTCTTATTTGACAATATTTAGAAATTGAGAATTGGTTTCAAAAAGTAAAATTGGAACTTCCTAAACCATTTGGAAGTCCAAGAATGATTTGGTTTGCTAAGTTGAGCATTTGCATTGCTTTGGATGTTGGGAAGTTTGCCTCCCCATTTCAATTTGTTTCTAAATGGATGTTAGAATTAGCAAATGCATATGGATGCTATGATGCAAAACAAGAAATGCAAAAAGTGGAAAAATTCTTCGTATTTTTCATTACCAGGCTGGGGCTGTTACACTGCTGCTGTATTAAAATAAGTTGGGTGGTCCCCAAGCGAAGGCGGAATTGTAGCTAGTAGCAGTTTTCCCTCATTTAACGAACCGAGGTTTATCGAACCAGTAGGACTTTGAAATCAACAACGAGGTGAATGTTGAAGATCTCTAGCGCTTGACCTTCAACAGACGTGGACCTGCACACACTCAACCAAAATACTTTGACCCCAACGGCGGAAAGGTTGTCAATCTTTCCGGTCTCGCAGAAAACAAAGCGGTTAATTGTATGATGAAATAGATAAAATATGAAAAGTGACCAGAGGAATAATGATGATTAAAAGCAAGTAAATGAGGTTGTAAACAATGTAAAATATGGACCGGGGGCCATGGGTTCACTAGTGGAGTCTCTCAAGTAAATAAAATATGCATGTGATGGGTGAACGAATTACAGTTAGGCAATTGACAAGATCATGACACAAACCCAATTTAGCTATGACAAAAAGGACATGATAATATTTATGGAGGCATCACAACAAGGAACAAAGACCGTTGAGTCCAACTGGGTCTTTGTCTAAAAAGTCCACCGTGGGATCGCTATCCAGCCTGTCACCCAACGGTATTAAGTTGCAAGCAACAGACAATTGCATTAAGTAAAGTGCATGAAGTAAGCAATACTAATACCAAAATAGACATTAACACCGCTGTTTTACCCTTAGTAGCAACAGCACACCCTCGCCCTTAGACGTTTCTGTCACTCGTGCCCAGGAACAAAAGGGGGCATGAACCCACTATCTAGCATAAATACCCTCTCTTGGAGATACACACAATCACTTGGCCAAAGTAACTACGCACATCAGAGAGCATGCAAGAACATAAATTACTCATATAAGAATCATGCACAATCTGAACATAACTTCATAATCCATCGGATCCCAGCAAACACATCACATAGCATTAGAATAATCGATCTTGATCATGTTAGGCAGCTCACAAGATCATAAGACATGAATCACAAGAGAGAGAGACTACCAACTAGCTACTGCCATGGACCCGTAGTCCAAGGTGAGACTACTCACAAATCATCCCGGAGGAAGGCATGACGATGAAGATCCCTCCGGGATTGATCTCCCCTCCGGCAGAGTGCCGAGATCAGCTTCAGATTGGACCCCAAACTAGGGTTTTCGGTGACGGCGCGTCGGGGTCGAGTTTCTGGAAAATAATCGCCGCCTCGACGTTTTTAGGTTAAAAGGGATTTTATAGGCGTCGGAGGGGGCCGAGGGGACTCCCCAGGAGCAGGGGCGGGTCCCACACGCGGGTCCAGATGGGGCCGCGGCAGCAGGCCGCCCCTGCCCTGTGGGTGGCCCCCCAGGCTGCCCTTTGGTCCACTGGTGTCTTCCGTCGCATAAAAAATCTCCGTAAATTTTCGTCCAATTCCGAGAATATTTCTAGAAGTAAATTTTCTGAAATACAAAAACAGCAAAAACAGGGAACTGGCACTGGGCATCTTGTCAATAGGTTAGTCCGAAAAATTCATAAAAATGATATAAATGACAGTAAAAACATGTGACAATATCACAAAACTAGCATGGATCACTCAAAAATTATAGATACGTTTGAGACATATCAGCATCCCCAAGCTTAACTCATACTCGTCCTCGAGTAGGTAAGTGATAACAAATAATTTTTGATGAGACATGCGACCTACACAAACTTGATCAAGATAGTGATGCAAATCAAAGGATGTGAATGAAGAGATACAAAACAATTGTCTATAATTGATAGCAAGAAAGCAATGAATAAACAAGTTGAATCATCCAAGCAAAATATTTCATAAATAGTATGTCAAAGACATGAAAACAATATGATCAACATATTTGACTAATTCACAAGGATAATAATTCCATGACAAAAGTGTTTGAGAATCAACACAAAGGAAGATGTAAGCATTAACAAAGAGCTTCAACTTCCAACGACTTATCATATAGATAAAGTTTTAATCTTGATAATGTAATATGCTCAACGATACCCAGGGTCAATGCTAGATGTTTGCTTTTGTGGATATAGAAGGAAAAAGGGAAAACGGACTCAACATTAAAAGTAAAAGAAAGGCCCTTCGGAGAGGGAAGCAGGGATTAGTCATGTGCTAGAGCTTTTTGGTTTTTAAAAACAGAAGTAAAATGATTTTGAGGTATGCATGCTTTCATCAATGACTTCACAACAGAGAAACTACCTAGTCCCTCATGACAAGCAAGGTTTTTAAACTTGTAAGAACAGCTGGTTTCTCAGATTTGCATTGCGCGGAGGAGAATTGTGAGTTATATTTATATGTTGCTTAAGATGCTCTCGGTTGAATCAAGTGAAGACGTAATCCATCAACACCGGGTGAAAGGGGGGAAATGACCTCGCTTGTCACAAGTTATATCTAGCTCTCTACTGCTCCCTCATGAGCTTAAAAACAGAGACACAAAGAAGAAGTATTTTGAATTTTTAAAGGTAGCACATGACAAATTTACTTGGAATGGTAGGAAATACCATGCATAGGTAGATATGGTGGACTCAGCTGGCAAGAAAGTTTGGCTTTGGGGATTGGATGCATGAGTGAACCATACACTCAGTACGAATTTTTAGGCTTAGCAAAAAAGGTATTTGAAGCAAACATCGAACAATAACCGGTAACAGAACAACATAAGACATTTACCGGTCATAACCATAAAAACTCTACACCGTCTCCCTTGTTGACCAAACAATTCTTTTGATGGAAAGATTAGCACTATGAATTAACAACTGTGAAAAACCACACAATTTCAAGATTTCAACCATATTTCTTTAGTAATCAATTCCACTCAAATAACCAGCAAGTTTAAACATTCAACTTAACATCTCAAAACAATTGAGAAGCATCAAGTATTCACACCATGATCTACAAACCTATGCAGGCTTTTCATTTTATTCTATCATCACACGAACAGCATTTTGTCGCACTGACAATTCAAGCAATTTTTCAACAACAACTCTCCAACAAGTATAAGTGAAGAACAAGAGAGTTTAACTTAACAACTAGCAGCTCTAAACAAGATAAAAGCTAGAAGCGAGAGCTTACTAGAAAACAGACAGTAGCTAAGAATACTCAAAAAGATATAAGCGAAGCAAAGGAGTATTCAAACGAAAAAGCGGAGTGTGTCTCTCTCTCACACAAATAAAGCTAGGATCCAACAAAGATATGACTAACAAACAAACAAACAAAACTGAAAGTAAAAAAGACGCTCCAAGCATAGCACATAATATGTAAAGTGATAAAAACGAAGTTCAACGAAGACGACCTTATGATAGTCGATGAAGATAAGGGGATGCCTTGGGCATCCCCAAGCTTTGACTCTTGATAGTTCTTGATATTCAGAGGGGGGTGCCATGGGGGCATCCCCAAGCTTGAGCTCTGATCCATCCTCGATTTCTTCATATTCCTCTCCTTTGGAACTTAAAACTCTCTTCACACTAAACTTCTCATAATTTGATTAGAGGGTTAGTGTTCATAAATTAAAATGCACATGTGTAAAACTCATGACAAATTGCAAACCAACTTCATTAAACATTAGCTACTGTTTACAAAGCCTAAATGTGGTACTCTACCCCTAGAGTATCACATATGACGATGGTAAAGAGACAAATGCAAAATAAAAGCAGAATCTGTAAAAATCTGAACAATCTGTAAAGATCGAATTTGTCGAGGCACTTCTGCAGCTCAAATCAAAAAACTTAAAACTAATGAAGGATAGATAAAACCATCAGGCTTGCTTTCAAAACTTATCAGAAAAATATAAAATTCTGCCGATTTTAGGATTTTCGTGCAACAGGCGCACAGAATCTGTTTTTGGACAGCAACACAATACCTCGCACTTTCAATACATTAGAGGCTAAACTTGGCACAAAAAACCAAAAGAAAAAGATACAATGAAGTTTATACAGAGGTAATAACTTCATGACTCAAGAAAATCAAAAAGCAAACTGAAAATAAAAGATGGGTTGTCTCCCAACAAGCGCTTTTCTTTAACGCCTTTTAGCTAGGCACAATGCCAAATATCAAGTTTTTTCGGAGGCCTTTGCAACATCAAGAGCATAGCTTGACCTTATGATTGATTCAAAAGGAAACTTCTTTCTATTTCTAGGGAAGTGTTACATCCCTTTTTTAAGGGGGAACTGAAACCTTATATTTCCCTCTTTCATATCAATAATAGCACAACCAGTTCTCAAAAACGGTCTTCCCAAAATAATAGGACAAGAAGCATTGCACTCAATATCCATAACAATAAAATCAAAGGGAACATAATTATAATTAACAACAATAAGGACATCATCAACTCTACACAATGGTTTATGTTTAGAATAATCAGCAAGATGAACATTTAAATAGCACTCTTCCAAAGAATTTAAATCAAGCATATTATAGAAACTTTTAGGCATAACAGAAACACTTGAACCAAGATCACATAAATCATTGCAATCAAAGTAATTTATTTTCATCTTAATAGTGGGTTCCCAACCATCTTCTAACTTCCTAGGGATAGAGGTTTCAAGCTTTAGTTTTTCTTCCCTAGCCTTGATAAGAGCATCGGTAATGTGTTTGGTAAAGGCAAGATTTATTTTACTAGCATCCGGTGTCTTAGCAAGTTTTTGTAGGAACTTAATGACTTCAGGAAGTTTGCAATTATCAAAATCAATTTCATCATATTTAAATAAACTAGGAGGATCCTCTTTAGTGGTTTGGATAGTATAAACTTTTACAGTTTTCCTATTTATTTCATCAATTCTAGCTTCTTCAGCCTCTCTAGCCCACCTAGCTTTCAAGAGAGCCATCATCCTTTCATTTTCATTAATTTGAAGAGAGATAGAATTTAAAGATTCAGTATGTTTGTCTTGATTTGGAGTGGTTCTAATTTTCAAAATTTCAACATCATGAGCAAGAACGTCTACTTTAGAGACTAGACTATCTAGTTTTTCCAACTTCTCTTCAACAGTTTTGTTGAAAGCTTTTTGCGAAGTGATAAATTCTTTTAAAACATTTTCAAGATCAGAGGACACATTCTTATTAGGATTATAAGAATTACCATAAAAGTTGCCATTATTGGGAGGATAAGGCTTATAGTTGGTACTACCAAAATTATTTCGATAAGCATTATTGTTGAAGTTGTTTCTATTAAGAAAATTAACATCAACTTGATCCTTTTCTTGGGAAATTAATGAAGCAAGTGGAACATTATTAGGATCAATATTAGACTAATTGGTAGCAAGCATAGACATAATCATATCAACCTTATCACTCAAAGAGGAGATTTCCTCAACAGCATTTACCTTCTTACCACTTGGAGCTCGTTCGGTGTGCCATTGTGAATAATTTGTCATCATCTCATCCATGAGTTTAGTTGCTGCACCTAATGTTGTGGACATGAAGGTTCCTCCCGCGGCCGAGTCCAAAAGGTTCCTTGAAGAAAAATTCAAACCTGCATAAAAAGTTTGGATAACCATCCACATAGTTAATCCGTGGGTGGGACAATTCTTGTCAATAGGTTAGTCCGACAAAATGCATAAAAATGATATAAATGACAGTAAAAACATGTGACAATATCACAAAACTAGCATGGATCACTCAAAAATTATAGATACGTTTGAGACGTATCAGGGTCACGACGAGAAGACATCTGTGGTTATAGCATAGATAAGTATGGACAGAAAGCACTAAAGGAATATTTCTACCCATACAAGCAAATATCAACAATCTGCAATAAACAAACAATCACACAACAAAACAAGTCACGGTTTTAGAAATTCGAAAATTAAGGTTTTGAAAACTTAACCAACACGATATAGGTTCTAACACAAGCGTACTAGTACTGCCATACCACATTTTGATAGGTCAATACTTTTAAAACTAAAACGATACTATATAACTCGCATAACTATACTACTAATAACTGGTGGTCACTCTAATTAATTCTTGAACAGCTTCTGACTGATGGTGACTCCAATGACTGTGGGCATGCGAGCGCGTGTTCCTCGCGGGTGTGTCATCCTTGTCCTCCACGATCATCAACAATTCTCCTTCTGGTGTAACTATGGCGCGCTCCTCCGGGTCTTCTTCTTCATCTTCATCTTCATCTTCATCTTCTTCATCTTCATCTTCTTCATCTTCATCTTCTTCATCTTCATCTTCTTCATCAACCGCCATCTCGACGTCACTCTCATCTTGTGGCGCCTCCTCCTATTCATCTTCAATCTATGGAGTCGGTGTTGCGGAGTTCTCTTGAGTTGGTGAAGTAGATCCCTGCGCCAATTGCTGCTCCAGTTCATTTATCTGCTTGAGAAGAATAGCATTCTGTTCCTTGAGAGCATTGATCTGTGTCTCCTGTAGATCCACTACTCCCTCCAGGTGTAGGTTGCGGTTATCCAATCCTCTGTTCTCCACTTGAAGCTTCTGTCAGTTGTCACTAATCCACACAAGTGCTTGCTCTGCTTGATCTAGCTTGGTGTTGGCTTCATAAATTACTCCTCGGGCGTGATCAATATAATCCATACCATCTCTCATCAAGCCTTCCATACGTGCGGAGCTTACTTCCCTATCAGCCAAGTAGTCCTTCACTGCGGATAGTCTGCCAAATCCCTCTATGTATGCACATGGAGTACCATCCATACGACGTTGTCCAAAGAATTTGAAAGATGGGTCATCTGGAATTAACTTGCGATACTTCTTGCAGATTCGTGCTATTGCTCCCTGCATGGCTATCTCCACGCTGCTTTCCCAGTCAGGATACCTTTCCTCATAAACAAACTCTTCCGCCTCGGGATCGTTTATACGTCCAGGTATCTTGGTCTCTATTATCCACCTTTCGATGACACCTTCCTTCCATAAAAGCTTGCCTCTGAAGGACGGATTTGGAATCCCCACTACATGCGCCAATTCTGCTAGTTGCTTGCTGAAGAGCAAGGTAGATCCATATCCAATCTCGACAATCTTTGTGAACTCAGACATCTATATTTTGAAGGGAAAAGAATTATTAGATTTCAAAAGATCATGAGAAGAAATTTACAAGACGAATTAAATAAAGTAAAGGAAAGAACTTAATGAACTTAGAATTTTGAAATTATAATTAACGGGTAAGTCTAGTACTTCTAAACCAAACCTAGGGGTTTTCGAGCCTACAGGCAACATTACGCTCTGATACCATTCTGTAGCACCCTCACTTTGAAAAGCAAGAATACCTTGTGAAATTGCTAGGCCCTGGATCGAGTATGGCTAGCATTCACCAACAGGATGTAATATCATGCATAAATGTTAAACGTTATTACATCACACGTACGAATGATCCAGAAATAAAGTACTTTATTACAACTTTGCATAGCCGAAGCTAGCTTAAAATAAATAAAGTTCCACAAATATTATTCAGAGTTCAAGCAGCATAATAAATAACATTGAGCTCCATCATCTTCATGAGCCACTGGCGACCAAGTTGGTTGTAAGCTCGAAATAAACAAACGTCATTACTCCTCATCTGAACAACCTACAACATTAACGTTGCAGCCCAGGGAATTTGGGTCAATACCTTGTAACAGGCTGGCAAGTGTCATACTATGGTGGCTTATAAATGGCAAGACTATCACAACATGCATATTTGGCTGGTGGAGTTCAAGGCTATTGCGTAAAGCAATTTTTTGTCCTACTTTTCATAAAACCATTTTCAATTTTGACTTAACATTATGAGACACTCCCATGGAACGCATCCAGTGTCTCATTTACCCGAGTTCACCCATCAAATTTTATTTCTGAAATTGGAATGAAGAGATCTTCTGTCAACATCCTTATTTGGTCACTCGTGATTGTCCAATACCGGGGACACGGCTAAGATATTAGTTTTAAATACTCTCGAGAGTTTGTGGCACTTTCCCCACTAGACCCAATCAGCCCAAACTTCCTAATCACTCATTTAGTGAAAAGAAAAGGAGAAGATCGAGACGAGATTTTTCAGAAGTGTTTTCCCATGGCACTCCAGCGAGATCACTGCCGTCCTACCCCTCTACATCATCAGATCTCATTGACCCAAGTCCACACAATGTACTCCGTCAAGACAGAGCCCATATGACTAGTGGTTGCACGGTCGGGCAAACAAACACGGTGTGACATTAATCTCAAACCCTAGGTGGCCTTTCATAAGTGCACATATTCAGATTCACCCATAAGATGGGCCTGAATAGCCACTCAACTTCGCCTCCATCATACGGACCAATACCACCTAGGTAGTTCATTAATTTAGTAGAATTTTCCTTAACTCAACTACAATAAAACACTCCAGTTTTTGCAGCAAGCAATTCCACTAAATTAAATAGGTCACTAATCAACTAGTCATGTGGCTATCCTAACAGGTTTGCATAGCATATAAATATAGCAGTAGTGATCAACCTATCATGCAAAAGTACTGAAATAATCTACAGTGCATGATATAATGAAATAGTAGTAGTGATAAACCTATCAAACACAATTCAAAGTTAGCAATTAATAAAGTCATTACTTTCTGTTAAATACTATATGCATCATGCTCATGATTCATATTTTAAGTGGTTTTAATAATTTAAAAACAATTACTATGGCCAAAATACCTCTATTTGAATTTCTACAAAAACATTATTAATGCATGATGCACAAGTGCCAACTAAAATATCTACTGGACAGAGGACACCAAATAAGATATTTTTGCAGAAGAAAACAATTTAAAATAATTTACATATTTAAAGATATGCCAAAATTACTCAAATAACTCATTTGAAATTTGAATAATTTTCGCACGGCAATTATGAAAACTATCAGTGGCATAAAATACTACAAGTAGAGAGCTTTTCAAAAATATAAAATTTGTTAAATTTGGCCGAGCCATTAAAAAGTTATAAAATTTTAAAGTTTCGAGGACTTTTCTGCAAAACTGCCAATTCGGGATAAATCCAGAAAAAAGGCAGTCCATGTGGCGCTGACGCAGCGCTGACTGTGCAGCTGATGCGTCTGCCATGTGGTGTAGCGCTATAGGATGGTACCGGTTCGGTTAAGTGAATCGAAGGGAGCCGTCAGATGGAGATCTGACGGTCCAGATCTAATCGATCTATCGGCCGGTGGCTAGGGTTTCGGTGGACGGCGGCGACGGCATGGCAAGGTACGTTCCCGGCGTTCTACGGTGTTCTCGGATGCGTGGCTTGTACCTGGATGATCAGCGCGGCGAGGCGGACACGATGGCGAGGCGGCGTGCTCCGGGGAGATCTCCTCCTCCGTGGATTGCTCGTCGGAGTCGCGGACGGCGGTGGCTTCGTTCGGTCGTGCACGTACGTGTCGATCTGGTGACGGGAAAAATTAGGCACGATGTCCAGGAGGTGTGCCACGAAGAGGCGAAGCGGAGAGGGGAAAAGAGAGGGGCTGGGTTCGTCGGAATCGTCCATGGCCTCGTGTCCTTATCGGCGGCAAGCGGCGGAACAGTGAGCTCGAGCTTGGGCGGCACGGTGGCTTAGAAGCTAGGGTTTTTGGGGCGAAAAGGAGCGGACGGAGAGGGGTTTATATAGGCGTGCGTGCTCGTGCAAATCCCTAACAAAATCCTTAGAATTTGGGTCGGGATCGGATTCATGCCGCGGTCGGTTTCTTGCGCCAGGAGCTGGGCGGGCTGACGTCATCGCGCATCATCGGTGGGGTCCACCTATCGGCGTCGGAAGGAAAAGAAAGAGGGGGAGAGAGAGGCCGGGGCTGCGGTGCTGCTGGGCTGGTCCTAGGCCGGCAGTGGGCTGGCTCGGGTGGCTGCGGCCCCCTTTTTCTTCTTCTTTTTTTTTTGACAAAAATATTTTCTCCTTTTTTTTTCTCTATTTTCAAATCTGGATTTAAAACCAGACCAAAACTTTTTTGAAAAATTTGTAAAAATACTTTTCGAGAGCTTAACACATATAGCATCTAGTGACACTTGTCTGGCCAATAAGAAAAATTAAAATATTTGAAAATTGGCTAAGGTTGCTTAGCACCTTTTATACCAATTAATAAACAAATAAAAAGGTTTTGAAATTAACCACTACAATAAATAACCAAAATGCAACAAGCAAATGATGATGATGAATGCCATGCATGAATTTGAATTTTGAAAATTTGGGATGTTACATCCCTAGCGACTACCACCTTGCCAAAACCTGATACCTCGGAATTTGATCGATCTCCATAAGTGACGGTTGCCTGATTTAGATTTGGTCTTATCTCCGTCATTATCTCCTTGCTTCCGGTCATATGTCTTGTGCATCCACTATCAAGCACCCATTTTGACCCACCGAAAGCATAGTCCTACAAGAAATCATTGCTTTGATTTAGGTCCCCATTTTGCAATGGGTCCTCTTTTGTTAGCAACAAGGTCTTAGGAACTCAAATATAATGGGCACTAGGAACATTTCTAGGACCAACAAACTTAGCATAGATATCCCCATAATAATCAACATATAAAATGTAGTGGGGGTTAGTTTTTCCCGTAAAGTCGTCACTAGTGGTTTTGCCGCTTGTGGCACCACCACTAGCAATGTTGACCTTCTTGGCTTGAGGGATCTTCTTTGCTTGAGGAGGCCTTGCATCTTTCATGAAGTTCTCCTTCTTCTTTTCCTCCTAAACAAACCCGACACCAACTCTCCCTTTTTGTGAAGTAACAAAAGGTTTCTTACCTAGGGAGATGGCCTTAGCAAGATTGATCTTCAACCTAGCATTTTCCTCAATAATATTTGCATGATCACAAGTAATAGGAGTGGAGGAACTAGGCACATCGATTTTAGACGGTTGAGCTTGAAGTTGTTCACATGACTTGGTGAGGGTAGAGTGTTCACTCTCCAATTCCTTGTGAGCCGTGGAAAGTTTCTCTAGCTCCTCGGTTAGTCTAGAATGACCAACACCAAGCTCAACCTTTTATTTCTTACATGCTTTGTATTTTGCAATTGCATGGTCATGTTCTTTAATAAGTTTAGCAACAATTAAATCATTTGACACTTCTATAGATTCTAGTTGTTGCTCAGGAGAAACCCTAAGCTCATGCTCTTCTTCGAGATTGTCTTTCAAGGATGCAATTTCCATAGCATCCTCTCTTTCAATGTTGCCCTTGATCTCAAGCATCTCTTGAGCTTCACCATATTGACTCATAAGAGCCTCAACATGCTTCTTGGTTTCACCTTGCAAATTAGTTATGAAATGATCGAAGGCAACTATTTCCTCTTTAAATCTAAGCCTAGTAGCATCATTCACATTACTCATAGTCTTAGGAGATGAAGTGGATGATACCTCGTCGGTCTTGGCCATGAGACATCTTACGGAGGGGATGGAGACATTCTCATTGGGGAATTCAAAGAGGGAGGGAGATGATGAAGATGCTATGGCAATGGCGGCCACTCCACTTGTGGTTTCTTCTTCTTCCCCGGATGAGTACTCTTCTTGAGCAAGAAACACAATTCTTAGGGGCTTCTTGTTGATGGCATTCTTCTTGAAGAATGGTTTCTTGTGAGTGACCTTTGACTTGTCCTTGCGAACAAGCTTCCCTCCATGATGTTCACGATTCTCAAACGGACATTCGGCCACAAAGTGATATTGATCTTGGCAATTGTAGCAAGAACGAACCCTTTGGCCACCCTCCTTCCTTCCACTTGACTTGTTAACAAGTTCCTTTGCCTTGGACGGACTCTTCCAAAAGGCTTTAGATGTGAGAGCCGAATAGTCCTTGAGAGTATCTTCAAGATCTTTGGGATGCCAATGTGACACATCTTCTTGAGTCTCATCATCTTCGTCTTGCACCACACCTTTGTCCTTCAAAGTAAGTGAGGTTCCTTTGTGTATTCCAATGGCCCGGGCACGAGTCATCGGCGTTCTTGGCGGCCACCTTGAATGCCGCCATCTCTTGCATAACTTCATTTGAAGACATTAGGTGATAGTTGTGTCTTCCTTGGAGACTCTTCATGTCGGTGGGCTCGAAAGGCATGAGGGCACTCACATGCTTTCCTTTTGATCCAAGCATCATCCACATAGGTGGCTCCAAGAGCTCTAAATTGAGTGGCAATGGTCTTGAGTCTTCGAAACATGTCTTCATGGTCTTCACCTTCTACCATGAAAAATTCCTCGGCTTGGTTGCTCAAGGCTTCAAATCTATTCCTCTTCATACTTTCATTGCCAACAAACACTTCGGAGAGAGTCTCCCAAGCTTCTTTGGCGGTGGTGGCAAGTTCGATGTGAGTCATGTGTTTTTCTCCCATGACGGTTTGAATCATGTTGAGGGCCAAGTCATTGAGTTAACAATCCACAACCTCTCTTCTTGTCATGTTGATTGGGTCGACGGTCTTCAATCCAACCTCAATGATTCTCCATAGCTCGATTGAAGCACTCTTGACATGAGATCTCATAAGAAAATTTCCAATTAGAAAAACAAGATGGATTAAGCCTAGATGGATGATACGTGTCAAACGTATCTATAATTTTTTATGTTCATGCATGTTTTATATCAATTACTACATGTTTTATATACACTTTATATCATATTATGACATTTATTTGGACTAACCTACTAATAGTTGCAAAATTGCACAATGTTCTTGTTTTACACTTTGATGTGTAGGAATCACTTGGAAATTGGCAAAAACGCAAAAGGAAACTTGTTGGAGGTGGAATCTGACTTTCCTGAAATATGTCCCTTCCACAAGATTTCAGAAATTGTCAGTTTGAGACCTGAATACGATGTCAACTGAAGGTCTCACAACGGACAAAGTTGTGAAAAAATTTCATAGCTTTCATTTAAGCACAAGAACAGCCCAATCGGAGGTCTGTAGCTCCAGGAATCCCCATTTTACTGAAGGCCAAATATGGATTCCGAAAGTTGGTGACGTGATTGACTCCAACTCTTACCAAACTTGGAGGATTCGACCAAGCCATGACTTTGGAACCTCGTTAAGGATGTGAGGGGTCCCTAGGAAGGTTCTAGAGGTGCCCAAGAGCCCTTGGATCAAGGGGTCATCGATCGGAAGTCCGGGAAGCATTGTCTCCACCTATATAAAGAGAGGAAATCCTAGGTTTTGGGGCAGCCACCAAAAGCCACGAATTTGCCTCCCCCTTGGCTCTCATCTACAAGGGGAAGGGCTCCTCTACAGCACCAATAAGCCATGGAGGAATGGGGTTAGGGGGCGGCGCTCCCCCTAGCTGGCCGGCCGTCGCCATGCGCCGGCGCCACCCATGCCGTCTCCGCCTTGCCCTTTCCTCCATGGCCACCATCTTCACCGCCATCTCCATCGCCATATCCATGCATCTACAGCGGTCCACTCTCCCACAAACCTCTGTACCACTCAATGTAAACATTGTGTTTCATGCTATGAAGTATAATCCTATGATCTATGTCATGTTTGTGTAGTTCCCTTTGTCATATGGTTGAATTATTGAATATGTTTGGTTGATTCGAGTTGTATGTCGATATGGTACAGTCCTATGGTGCCCATTATATATTTATGCGTGCATGGATCACATCATAGGGTTTGTAGTACATGAAGGAGGCCGAGGGGTAGGGCTGTCGGAGTGACAGAAACCTAAGCCCCATCTCGGTTTTTGACATTGTATGGGATAAAGAGGACCGTATGATCTTAATGCTATGGTTGGATTTTACCTTAATGAATGTTAGTATTTGTGGATGCTTGCTAATGTTCCAATCATATAGTATACGTAATCACAAGTACTCCCTCAGTTCCGAATTGTAAGACGTTAAATGTTTTTATGTACAACTTTTGTCATGTACAAAATACTTCAGAGTTTCCCGTATTGCCCCTCTCGCTTTACCTCGCTCGTCTCTCTCACCGACAGCCTCTCTCGTTCCCCGTCGCCCTCTAGCTCTCCGTCGCCGCCCTCTCCTATCGCTCCCCGTTGATCCCCACTGCCGCTGCATCTTACTAACCTATCCCCACCGCCGTCTTGCTCCCCACCCCCCGATTCGTCTCGCAATCCAACTCCTCGTCGCACCCCGCCAGAGATTTGAGGTCAAAGGTTGCATCTTTTTCGCTGGCAACATGCTGCTGGGTGTGGAGCCGCCGGATCTGCGTGCGCCGGTGCTGAATATCCGTGCGCGGGCGCTGGATTTGCATCTGGATGGGAGCCGGCGCGGCGCCGGTGCGGATTTGGAGCGGCGAAGCAGCAGAGATGCCGTCGTTGTCCCCACGGTGCTCCCGCCGTCGTCGTCCTCATGGTAAGGTACTGCTTCCTCTCCCCTCCTCTTCCTCTCTCTTCTCCGTGGTACTATGTTTGATCTTGCTTGGGAAAGAGAGAGGAAAAGAGAGCGTGCTGCTTGAGTTGAGTGTGGCATCTGGTTTTGCCCCAGCTTCTAATTATTCAGCGTTAAAGAGGTGCTCTCGATGGTTTCATTTGCTTCGTTCTGACCATTGACACAGTAGGAAAATGGTGGAGAGCTTTGCGTTGCATCAGGAATCATGCATGAACCTCTTTGCTACTCCAGAATGTGTACACTGAAAATTTGGTGCCATTTGTACACTGAAAAATTGAACTGTATGAGTACTTAAGTTATTCAGCTGAATTCAGTATATACTCCTAGGAGTACTGCACAATTAGGAGTACTCTTGATCAGTAAACTGTTTTTTTTTTGTCTGCTCTTTGAAACACCTAGACAGTCTGCAACATCAATTGTCTTGTTCTTTTGGCTGATGCATGCTCCATTGTGTTAACTCCAAATGGAGATGAGGAACTTGCTTGAATAACTTGTTTGCTTGCTGGAGTATTATTTTAACTGAGTAAACTAAATTTGCTTGCAATTTTCACTGCAACATTAGGAACTGAAGTAAACTTGCTTGCATGTTTCAGTTTGCTTGTGCATCTGTACTCATGCTTGTACTCCTGCACCGGAGCAAACGAGGACTCCGGGACTGGCTGCTAGATTCGAAAAGAGAGGGCACCAGGAGAGATTAGAGGCCAAGCCCCACCAAGCAGGTCATGGAGTAGAAATCAGATTCAGATTTTGTCATGCAAATATTCATAGTCATGGAGTAGTACATGTTCTGTAGAAAAGCGAGTGTAGCTCGCAATATGGAGTACAAGTAGAGAAGGCCTCTCTGAAAAGGTTGAGTATAGTTCAAATCCATTCTGTTTATCAGTCACATTACTTATTGACTTTTTAACTGTGAATGATAAAGGTTGAGGTTTCTTGCTGTGATACTCCTCAAAATTGTTAACTTCAGGTTTACTTATGAATTTGCGTTAACTTGCACGATACTCCTGCTATACTCTTAAGAGCTCTGATTCTCTAGCTGCAGCTCTGATTTTCCCTGTGGATTTGGAGCTGCAGCTCTGATTGCTCTAGTTGTGCATAGCCTTAGTACCCATTTAACTTTTGCAATTCAGTTAACTTTGTTCATCATATAGAGTAGTAAATCGCTGGAGGAGAATCAAAGCAAGGCGACGAGGATCGTTCTTGGCCGGAGATCATGGCGGGTCACCCGGTGGAGATCACAGCCAGGTGCCTGGTGGAGGCGAATCCTGGCTAGGTGATCACGATGCAGAGAAGCTGGGTTCCGGGGACGAGCGGCTGCTCCAGTGATCTTGTGCACCGGCGACCTGGGCTCCGGTGATCTTGGGCGCAGAGGCGATCTGCGCCGACCTGATGCAGCGAGGATCAGCTGGTGGGCCAGCGACGTGCCGCAGCGATGAGATCTTGGGCGCAGTGGGAGGGCCAGCGACGTGCACCAGCGAGGTGTCCCCGGCCGGCGACGACCCCAGCGAGGTGCTCCAGATCTCGAACGGCTGGGGCGAGGGCTAGCGACGCTGTCGATTTCTATTTTTCGCTTAGCTGTAATTGATCGGTTCGCTCGCTGTACGTACTTCGGGAGGGCAATAGACGTTATTTCCGGGAACGAATGGGGGCAAACACGTAATTTGGACGATTTTTGCACCCTGTCAGAAATTGCTTTAACGTCTTACAATTCGGAACGGAGGGAGTAGTTGAGAACGTGTATGCTTTGCCTCTCCCACATAGAAAACTGCATCGAAGAAAATGAATCGAGTAGCTTCACTAATTAATTATGGACAATTCCGCCACGCCTTCCACCACTTTTCCACACTCATGGTTCTGTTACTTTATGTCACCTTAGGTTACCTTATTGCTGCAGCAACTAACTTTTACTTTCTCATTATTTATTACCTCGCAAAACTATCTCTCATACCCGCATTGTTAGTCTAGTTTTATTTTCTAGATAATGCAAACGTTTAGTGTGCGTAGAGTTGTATCAGTGGTTGATAGAACTTGAGAGAATACTTATCGTACCTTTATCTCCTCGTTGGGTTCGACACTCTTACTTATCGAAAAGGCTGCAAACGATCCCCTACACTTGTGTGTTATCAAGACCTTTTCTGGCGCCGTTGCCGGGGAGCAATAACATGGGGTAGATATTCTTGTGTGCACTTGTTTGTTTTATCTCTAAGTAATTTTTTACTTTCAGTTGTAAGTTATTTTCTGTCTTAGTATGGATAGGGAATGCGAATTATAAAAAAAAATTAGTTGTACTTGCTAACTAAAACTTTTTCAAAAAGAGAAGTGATTGGAAAATGGTGCAATGGTTAAGTGGGGGTCGACCTTGATCACTTGTGTTCATGCCTATGAAACCAAAGAAAATTTTTCCATGGAAACTTCTCAGCTAAAAACATGTATATATTGTGTATATACCACTGTAATATAAAAATAAAATGTATATATGTCCTTTAGTTTATTTATGATGCAAGTTTGTTGTTTTGCTGTGCAGAAACAGATTCTGTGTGCCTCACTGTAGAAAATCTTTAAAATCGCCAGGGTGCGATCTTTTTCTGGAAATTTTTTACAGCCAATATTATACTTTTATCTAACTTTCATTAGTTTTGACTTTTCTGATTTGAGTTATGTAGATAGCCTAAACAATTCGATCTTCACTGACTGTTCTGTTTAGACAGATTTTTGTGCTTCTCTGTAAGTAAAATCGTGATAAATCTCAGAATAGTATTTTAACCTGAAAAATTTTGTGCATAAACCTGAGATAATTATATGTCTTTCATTAGTTTTAAGTTTTTTCATTTGAGCTACGTAACTATCTCGTTAAGTGTCATCTCTACGGACTGTTCAGTTTTGACAGATTTGTGTGTTTAATCAATATTGTACTTAGGGTTCAATAGTTTCCTTAGTTTTTCGACGGACAACGGAAATAATAAGAAAACTCGGTATTACAGTGGCTAATGTTCAATAAACATTGTGAAATTTGCCAATGCTTGATCATGAGTGGATTTTATTTAACAAGTACTGACCCTACTAATGAGTTTTGTGAAGTTTTATGTGGATATAGTCTATAAGATCCAATCAATATGGTGATATGAGACGAACGATAAGACACAAGAGCCCAAGCTTGGGGATTCCCAGAGGCACCCCAAGAACATATTCAAGAAGATACAACAATTTAAGCTTGGGGATGCCCGAGGCATCCCTCCTTATTCATCAACGCATATCAGGTTATCTCGTTCATGATCTATATTACCTATATTGTCCTTATATAGTAATTGTATGCATGTGGACTTTTGTAAGAATTTTAATTGTGACAGCTATATTATTAAAATTTACTTATGATGCTACTGAAAGTTATTATGAGAGAGGAAAACATGGTTCTAAATTTCTCAATAGTGTTTAGTCTCCTCTCTTTATGTTGAAAGTTTTGAAGTTGCAATTTCTTTGCCTTCCTATGCTAGTCACATTATGTTTCAATGATTTATTTTCTTACAAGATTCCTATGCATAGAAATAGGGTTAGATTTAAATGTGTTTGATATTTACTCCTTGATGCTCTCCTTATTGTTTTAAGTCTTATTCTTATGAGGGCATCATTAAAATAAGCCTAGCTAAAAGGCATTAAAGAAAAGCGCTTATGGGAGGCAACCCATTTTATTTTTCTGCAATTTTTCTTTTATTGAGTCAAGGTGCTTGTCTACTTCTGTAGCAGCTCCTTTGTATCTTTACTTTTTCAGATTGTTGTGCCAAGTTTAGCCTCTAATGCATTGAAGGTGCGAGGTATTGTTTTGCTGTCCAGAAACAGATTTATGTCCTTCACTGTTCGAAATTCCAGAAAATCTCTGAATTTATATTTTTCTGATATTTTTAGAAAGCAAGCCTGATACTTTTATCTATCTTTCGTTAGTTTTGAGTTTTCTTATTTGAGCTACATAAGTGTGCTAGAACAATACAATCTTTACAGACTGTTCAGTTTTGACAGATTCTGCTTTTATTTTGTATTCGTCTCTTTACTATCGTCAAATGTGATACTCTTGGGGAGGAGTGCCACATTGAGGCTTAGTGAACAGTAGCTAATGCCCAATAAAGTTGTTTGCAATTTGTCTTGAGTTGAACACATATGCATTTTAATTTATGAGCACTAACCCTCTAATCAGTTTATGAGAAGTTTTGTATGAATAGAGTTTTTAAATTTCAAAGGAGAGGATAATGAAGAAATTGAAGATGGATAAGAGCTCAAGCTTGGGGATTCCCCCATGGCAACCCCTCTGAATATCAAGAACCATAAAGCGTCAAAGCTTGGGGATGCCCAAGGCATCCCCTCTTCTTCATCGACTATCATGAGGTCATCTTCGTTGAACTAAGTTTTTATCACTTTACATATTATGTGCTATGCTTGGAGTGTCTTTTTACTTTCAGTTTTCTTTGTTTGTTTGCTGGTCATATCCTTGTTGGATCTTAGCTTTATTTGTGTGGGAGAGATACACGCTCCGCTTTTTCATTTGAATACTCCTTTGCTTCGTTTATATTTTGTTGAGTATTCTTAGCTACTGTTTGTTTGCTAGTAAGCTCTCTCTTTGAGCTTTTATCTTGTTTAGGGCTGCTAGTATTTGATTTTAAACTCTCTTGTTCTTCAATTATATTTGTTGTAGAGTTATTATTGATAAATTGCTTGAATTGTCAAAGTGATAAAATGCTATACATGTGATATTGGAATGAAATGAAAGCCTGCATAGTCTTGTAGATCATTGTGTGGATACTTGATAATTCTCATTTGTTTTACTTCTCATTTGTTTTGAGATATTAAGATAAATGCTTAAACTTGCTGGTTATTTGAGTGGAATTGATTAGTAAAGAAATACGGTTAAAAGCTTGAAACTGTGTGGTGTTTCATAGTTGTTAATTCATAAAGCTAATCTTTCCATCAAAAGAATTGTTTGGTGAACAAGGGAGACGGTGTGGAGCTCTTATGGTTATGATTGACTAATGTCTTATGTTACTCTGTTACCGGTTAATGCTAGATGTTTGCTTCAAATACACCTTTTGCTAAGCCCAAAAATTCATACTAAGTGTATAGTTCACTCATGCATCCAAATCCCAAAGCCAAACTATCTTGCCAGTTGAGTCCACCATATCTATCTATGCATGGTATTTCTTGCCATTCCAAGTAAATTTGTCATGTGCCACCTTTAAAATATTCAAAATACTCCTTTTTTGCCTCTGTTTTTAAGCTCATGAGGAGCAGTTTCAAAATACTCCTTTTTGTGCCTCTGTTTTTAAGCTCATGAGGAGCAGTAGAGAGCTAGATATAACTTGTGACGAGCAAGGTCATTTCCCCCCTTTCACCCGGTGTCAATGGTTTACTTCTTCACTTGAATAAACCCGAGAGCAGCTTAAGCAAAATATAAATATAACTCACCATTCTCCTCCGCGCAATGAAAATCTGATATACCAGCTCTAAACATTGGACAGTGGTGAAACCAAGAAGAAAGAGGAACGTACTCGTTCCTCTAAAAACCAGCAGCTCTCACAAGTATAAAAGCCTTGCTTGTTATGGGGAACTAGATAGCTTCTCTGTTGTGAAATCGTTGACGAAAGCATGCATACTTTTAATGTTGAGTCAGTTTTCCTTTTCCTTCTATATCCACCAAAGCAAACATCTAGCATTGACCCTGGGTATCATTGATCATATTGCATCGTCAGATTAAACATGAATTTTTATATTGATTTACCGTTAGAAGTTGAAGCTTTTTGCTAAAACTTACATCTTCTTTGTTTTGATTCTCAAACACTTTTATCATGAAACTATTACCTTTGAGAATTAATCAAATATGTGGATCACATTGCTTTCATGTCTTTAATGTACTATTTATGAAAAGTTTTGTTTGAATGATTCAACTTGGTTATTCATTGCTTCCTTGCTATCAACCATAGACAATTGTTTTGTATCACTTCATTCACATCCTATGCTTTACATTACTATCTTGATCATGATTATGTTGGTTGCATGTCTAATCAAAAATTATTTTATTATCACTTACCTACTCGAGAACGAGTAGGAGTTAAGCTTGGGGATGCTGATACGTGTTAAACGTATCTATAATTTTTTATGTTCCATGCATGTTTTATATCAATTGCTACATGTTTTATATACACTTTATATCATATAGCAAATATGCCCGTGCGTTGCTACGGGTTGATTTTTATTGAATATAGCTATTTGGTAACTCTTGTCCGAAAAGTCAACAATACTGACGTTCGACCTGACTTGTTTCCTTCATAATCCATCAACCCTGAGAGAACTTCCGAGGTGCCCCACACCTTTGATCCAAGGGCCGCCTCCCTGCCCTGCATTCTTTGCACCAGCGCACGGCTCCGCCCGTGCTCACCGGCCCCGGCTTCTCCTCCTTTTCCTGCTCGTCGGCGCTGCCATCCCATATCCTTCCTTCTGCTCTCAAACTTCCTCCCTCCTGTGCCAGTCAATTATTCGTTTGGCTCTACAATTTTTCTAGTCTCTAGCAGCACCCCAATTCACCCCCCAATAAAATAGTTGTTGGGCATAACTATGCAAGAGAGCTGAAGCAAACTTAACTACAAAGTGATGTGAACAATATTGTTACTGTAATTTTCCCGAGCAGGCAAAACGAAACTGAATACATCACCAAACATAGGAGATAATTCATGCAAGTGATGCATACCTCAATACTTGCTGCGGTGCTCTTGAGATACACCCTTGAAAATACGCCAACATTGGTTGTCAGTATCAGCCCACACAAAATGGCAGTGAATAAATATATGAGCAAATGTATAAAAGAGACAGAACGTATGGTTCAAACCCTTAAACTGAACCATCCACGACTGCATCGAATCATCTGCTACCTTCCACATCTAAACAACATGTTTGAGCTAGGTAGCAACATTTGTATGCTGATAATGTTGCGTTGAATGACCTGAAAATATAGAATATCATTCATACGCATATACACATTTACGAAAGAGAAGTTTGACCCAATAAGATAAGATAATTTAGATCCTTGAGAATCTTGTTACGGCTGTGATCTTTCTTTGACACGTGATCAGTTGCCGACATTTCTTCTATTACTCTACTGTACACGCACATGCACGTAGTTCGTTGATCCAGCACCTACACCAGAGTCCTCAGCATTTGACTTGGCAAACGGATGTACGAAAAGATGCGAAGTCATCAACTTGTGGGTAGAGGGTATACTTATGCAAAGAAACCACCAAAATAACCATGTTTCTGGACCATAGTAATATGTAAACACATACATATTGATTGATTATCAGTATATTACGATGAGGTTAGCAAAATCTTTGAACATAAGAAAAAGACCAGGAAGTGAGCGGGGATGGTTGCCAAGCGGAAGCAGTCGCTCATGGCAGCAGGCCAGGGAGGAAGGCTGGAGGAACCTGACGGCGGATCCCAGCCAAGGGCATTCAGTGGTTTTGCGGGCGGAGTTGGTTGAATTGCGGTCGACTGCGGCTTCTCGGTGACACGGGAGCGTGCGCGGTCAGTGCCTACCGGCTACCACCCCTCCGCTCGTCGGCAGTCAAGCGACCGCCTCCATCGAGCTAGGCATCGATGGTTGTGTCTTCCACCCGTCGACCACTGTACGTCATGCTTAGGCTGGGGCTCCTCTCTTTCTCTTCTATGACGCGTGGCCTCGTCGTTGCCTCGCCTGGGCGTACCTTGCCAGCTCCCGGCGACCGCACCACGACGACGACCGACGTTTCTCGCCAGGCTCCTCGGCAATGACATGTTCTGTACTTCTACCTATATATGTGGCGTACCTCGCCAGACTTCTCGGCTACAGATCGAGAGGATTTTAGCCCAGTTTTGTAGCATCTTGTCCTGTAGTTTTCTAGTTGTATACGGTATACGACTTGGACGTGGACACATACACGGGCACGCGATGATGGATGAACTGCTTTGGAATAAACCATAGGATCGTCTATCGAGGCGGTTGCACTATGCGGGGAGTTTTTTTTTTCTTTTTCTGTTCAATCTTTTTTTTACTTATGATGGTTAATGGCATTGGTGGGTAATTATTTGTAATTTTACGGGTAATTCCGACGACGTACCAAACCAAACCGCGAAAGCCTTATCGCTTTTATTATTAGGTATAGATTATGACATTTATTTGGACTAACCTACTAATAGTTGCAAAAGTTCACAATGTTCTTATTTTATACTTTGATGTGTAGGAATCACTTGGAAATTGGCAAAAACGCAAAAGTAAACTTGTTGGAGGTGGACTCTGACTTTTCTGAAATCTGTCCCTTCCAACAGATTTTCGAAATCGTCAGTTTGAGACCTGAAGAAGACGTCAACTGAAGATCTCACAACGGACAAAGTTGTGGGAAATTTTCATAGCTTTCATTTAAGCTGAAGAACAGCCCAATCGGAAGTTTGTAGCTCCGGGAATCCCCGTTTTACTGAAGGCCAAATATCTTATTACGGGATTCCGAAAGTTTGTGACGTGATTGACTCCAACTCTTACCAAATTTAGAGGATTCGACCAAGCCATGACTTTGGGACCTCATTAAGGATGTGAGGGGTCCTTATAAAGGTTCTAGAGGTGCCTAAGAGCCGTTGAATCAAGGGGCCATCGATCGGAAGGCCGAGAAGCATTGTCTCCACCTATATAAAGAGAGGAAACCCTAGTTTTTGCGGCAGCCACCAAAAACCACGAATTTGCCTCCCCCTTGGCTCTCATCTACAAGGGGAAGAGCTCCTCCACAGCACCAAGAAGCCATGGAGGAAGGGGGTTAGGGGGAGGCGCTCCCCCTAGCCGGCCGGCCGCCGCCATACGCCGCCGCCACCGGCGCCACCCGTGCCGTCTCCGCCTTGACCTTTCTTCCATGGCCACAGTCTTCACTGTCATATCCATCGCCATCTCCATGCATCTACAGCGGTCCACTCTCCCACAAACCTCTGTACCACTCTATGTAAACATGGTGTTTGATGCTATGAAGTATTATTCTGTGATCTATGTCATGTTTGTGTAGTTTCCTTTGTCCTATGGTTGAATTATTGAATATGTTTGGTTGATTCGAGTTGTATGTCGATATGGTACAGTCCTATGGTGCCTATTATATATTTATGCGTTCATGGATCACATCATAGGGTTTGTAGTACGTGAAGGAGACCGGGGGGTAGGGCTGCCGGAGTGACAGAAACCTAAGCCCCGTCTCGGTTTTTGACATTGTATGGGATAAAGAGGACCGTATGAACTTAATGCTATGGTTGGTTTTTACCTTAATGAATGTTAGTAGTTGTGGATGCTTGCTAATGTTCCAATCATATAGTACATGTAATCACAAGTAGTTGAGAACGTGTATGCTTTGACTCTACCACATAGAAAATTGCATCGAAGACAATGAATCGAGTAGCTTCACTAATTAATTATGGACAATTCCACCATGCCTTCCACCACTTTTCCACACTCATGGTTCTGTTACTTTATGTCACCTTAGGTTACCTTATTGCTGCAGCAACTAACTTTTACTTTCTCATTATTTATTACCTCGCAAAACTATCTCTCATACCCGCATTGTTAGTCTAGTTTTATTTTCTAGATAATGCAAACGTTTAGTGTGCGTAGAGTTGTATCAGTGGTTGATAGAACTTGAGAGAATACTTATCGTACCTTTAGCTCCTCGTTGGGTTCGACACTCTTACTTATCGAAAAGGCTGCAAACGATCCCCTACACTTGTGGGTTATCAGTGGATCACCCCTATTGTTTATATGAGGATGCGGAATAGGTGGGTCGGGGGAGTACACAAACGGAACCCCGTGATACTCTGCCTTCCCACCATCAATTTTAGGAGGGGATTCTTTAGTTCCTTCACCCTCCTCACCTTGAGTGGCGGAAGCGTTAACCTCAAGGGAGGGCGATGCGGGGGCTTTATTAGCATTCAAGAGTTGTGCCATCATTGCGCGCAACTCTTCCATTTGAGCACCCATGGATGCCTCCAATTTCTTCAATTCATCCATGGAGACTCCGCTAATAGTGGCCTCCGGCTCTCCACTCTCGGGTGCCATACTCTCTTAGGCAGTGAAGCCTAATTAATGAGCCAAGGCTCTAATACCAATTGAAAGGATCGTATGGGCACCTAGAGTGGGGGGGTGTGAATAGGTGCTACACCAAATTTTAATTCTTTTTCAATTTAGGCTTGACACAAAGGTAAATTCTCTAGATATGCAACTACGGTGAATTTACCTATATGACAAGCTAACAACTAGCACTAAGCAATTATCACGATACAAGTAAGAACTATGAGGGGAAAGAGATAACCGAAAGTAGAAGCACGCGGAGGCAAGTATGTATTACCGAGTTCCTCCTTGTTAAGGGAGTACGTCTCGTTGGAGGGGTGTGAGCTCGCCACAAAAGCCTACTCAAGATGCCTCAAAGGCCTCACCATATTCTCCGATGAACCTCACCACAAGGGTTAGGTCCACCTTCCACTATCGGAATCCTTCAAGGCGGAATCCGGAGCCTTTACAACGTTCTTAGGGCACATACCCACAACTTAATCGGGGGCTCCCAAATCAACAAATCTGTCACAATTACAACAAGTAGTAAGCAAGACGAATCTAGAGATTACAAGTAAACCCTAGAAACGAAATCCCTCAAGTGAATGAGGGGGAAATGAAGAACGGCTTGGTGAAGATGTAGATCCGGGCCTTCACCTTCAATCCTTCAAAGATCAACGAGTTTGGATGGAGGAATTTGGAGATCTAGTTGATTTGAGCTCTGAGAAATTAGGGTTCATTTAATGTTGGTCGAGCTAGCTGGCTGGAGGTAGGTGGAGGGGTATTTATACCCCTCTGAAAAATCTGCCCGTTGGACTTCACTTGGACCGGAGACTCCGGTGTTAGAGGGCCGGAGACTCCGGTGTAAACCGGAGACTCCGCCCAACTCCGGAAGCTTTGAGTCTCCTGGCCAGACCGGAGATTTCGGTCTCCTTGGGGGCGGAGACTCCGGCGAGGCCGGAGACTCCGGGGTCCTTCCGATGTACCTCCGGTGAACCATCCAGTACCGCACCACACTTGCGTCTTCAAGGACTCGAGGTAGAGAGACCGGAGACTCCGGGGTCTAGAGGCCGGAGACTCCGGCCACCCCGGAAACTCCGGGCACCGTCCGGGGTACCTCCAGATAGGAGTCCAGAGGCGCACCACACTTTGGCACAAGGCAGGGAAATCCAGGGACCGGAGACTCCGGTCCTGGCAGACCGGAGACTCCGGCCTGAGATTGACCTGCAATAAGAGAATTCTGCCAAATCTTCCTTTTTGGTGGTTGATGCTCAGGGTAAAAATTATGTCAATAATCCTGCAGCACTTAGCATCACATTAGATAGTCAGTAGTGTTGTTAACTAACACACAAAACCAACTAGGGTTTAGGAAATGACCTTTCACCGGCGCAGTGACGGAGGAGGAGCGGAGCCATGTGCCTCCATTCAACGCGTCGGCCGCGTACTGGGACACAATGGTGAGGTGCGAGCATGACGGCCGCCTCCACAGCTTCCGCACCGACGGCGATGACGACGAGCCGCCCGAGCCGATGTCCGACGAGGAGGAGCCAGCTCTTCCTGCGCCACCAAGTTGCGGCGACCATTGATATCGACTCCCTACCAGACAAAGACTTTTAGGATTTTGGTCAATCAGTGGTTTCTCCACGGCCTACGTTGATCATTGATATCGACGTAGCCCGAAACGGCCCCTTGACCAGGTATGCAAGAAGTAACTCGAGCAGTGCCAGCAAGGATGAGCCCAAGCAGAGATACATTCTACCTAGACTCCTCCGCAATCGACATATGTGAGGAGTAGCTCGAGCAATGCACTGGGAAAGTCTCGGAGTCTGTCGGTAGAATTAGGTTTAGGGTTTAAATTAAATCAAGCGTATCGAAATCGAATCAAACTGTATCGAACTTTCTATTTGAAACGAATGAAATTTATTACAATATTAAAAAAATTGTTTTTGAGGATTTCCTTTAGGGGATGCCAGTGGGAGGCGCAAAAAAAAGAGCCGGACAAGTGTCCAGCACCACCCAATTGGGCATCCAATTAAGGTGTGTCGGATACAATTTAGACACCCGGTGGAGCTGCTCTAAAAACCCCTTTGAGGTGTCAGATATATAAGTTACATCGGGTCTCAAAACTCTCGTCCGATCTAAATCATGTCCGAGAACAGATCTTGGAAAGTGTCTAAATAATGTCCGAGAACAGATCTGGAAAATCGTCGGACACAAGTTAGACGTCTTTTTTTTACTAACTCGGAGCACTGCGGGAAGAGAAGATGAGCCACCATTAACGCGTGAAAGCGGCCACGGTCCCTGACGCTAACAACCAGGCGAGATGCCATCCATTCGAGATGGCGATGCATCGTGGACGGGTCACAGGCGCGCATCAGGATGCACGGAAGCGGCGTCGTCGTCTTCTGGGCTCCGGTCCACGCGGTTTGGCTTTCCGGTTCCGGGTGGGCGGCGGCGGACCCGATCACCGACACTACTGCCTGCATTTAATCCAAGGAACAACAGGGTACGTGTACGAGCTGTAGCGGCTTGGCGTTTCTGGTATGTGTGCCGCTGCTGGTAGATCCGTGATTCCGTGTAGTTGTAGGAGCTCATTTGGAAGCTCCTGCCAAGTACTGTACTCCTGTTCGACAAAGCTAGTGTCCTCTCTTGTGCTGCAATTCGTGGCCCGATTATTATACTAGCTACCAGTGGAGATAACATTTTCTTAGCAAAATAAATTCTACTTCCTCCATTTCAAAATACTTTACTTAACATGAATTTATCTAAATATGGATGTATCTAGCCGTAGATTACAACCGTATTTAGACAGATCCGCGTCAAGTATTTTGTAACAGGAGGAGGGAATAGAAAGTAGCAACACATAATTAGGGAAACAGTTTCTATGATTCTATCGCCACTCCCCAAATCAGAGCTCTCATGTACACAGGCCTTGATCTCTCTCTCTGGATATGTTTCAGCCGAGTTCACGCAATATTGTAAAACATGTTGCATTTTTACATATAAAGTTATAGATTCACAGTAAAAAAAGGAAGGAAAATAGGTCATAGTATTTGAACCTGAATAAGTTTACAAATAAGACAATAGTTTTAATCAAACGTCACCAGTCGACCATTATCATCAGTTGTTTGCCTTCTCCGTTACAAAATTTATTTCTTTCTCATCTCTTATGTTCTCTTGCCACCGCGTTCATTCCACTCGGATTTATCATCGTCGTCATCCGGTTCTTCTCGGCAATGATGTCCGTCATCACGTTGTTCTTCTCAAGAATTCTTTGCTCCAGGGAGGTGCCATTGCGCTTCTCGTCTTTCTGGATTTCTTGTCACCTTGCCTTGTTGTTTATTCTATGCCGTCGCGAAAAGTTTCTTTGACTCCCGAGCACCAGTGCTCCTTGAAAGTGCATGGTTGCCCCCATGCATGGTTTTGGTAATTAATGACAATCTCTATTGACTAATATTTGCATTGAGCTATATTTGTAGGTGTCCATTAGCTTGCTTGTCTCCATTTGTTGGAGTCAAGGTCTTGCTTGTTCTCCATGTGTTGGAGTCGAGGTTAAGAGAAGAAGATCATTTGTTGATCAAGGCCAAGGTGTTCGTCATCAAGATAAAGGCCAAGTGAAGATATGCCGAAGTGGTGCTTCTCCCATCTTGGTATTGGTGTATGGGGAGCCACATGTGAATCTTCACCAAGCGAAGCACAATCAAGAAGATGGTTCGTCTTGAGGAGATGAAGATCGTCTCCATCGACCTCAAGTGGATTAATGCGCAAGGCAAAGGTATGATCTTGATAGGGGTTCTTTTTTACCGGTCTCATGATGTTTAGTGAGAGACCGGATTATAGGATAGATAACCGTACTATCAAGAGGGGCTCTCGACCGAGTAACTTGATCGTATCGTTCGTGGAGAGCCCAACCCTTTGCATCCTTGCATCCTTGAAATCATCTTCATTGGTTCTTATTTGACTCTTATCGTGGTGTGGTCTTGGTGCTTGTCGTGCGTGTGATGACAAGGCTAAGATCACAAAAAACAGTTTGCATATGCGTCTTCATTTTGCATCTTCGGTATTGGAAATTTTGCCGGTTCATCCTTTTGGAAGGTATCACCTTTCCAACCCTTTGCAAAATCTCCTTTGCTAGTTTGCCATTTTCAAAGGTTGCTTTTGTCGTCCTCTTTCCAACAAAATTGGTTTTGCTTCATTCGGACTTCAATTGCAAAAGAAACGTTTTTTCGGTTTGCGAAAATGAGCTTTTAAACTTTCCCCATTTGGTTTTACAATATTTTGTTGGACTATGATGTTTCTCTGCATAATCTTGTTGTGCTCATTGTGATGATTCCAACGAGTCCAAGATTATCGAAAACGGAGTTCATTTGCAAAAGTTATGGGGCTTTGGATTTGCTATTTGGATCTGGCCCGGAGTGTGTCCGGAGTCTCCGGCCAGGCCGGAGTCTCCGCCCCTCTGGACCGGAATCTCCGGTCTCCTGTTTTTTCGCTGCCGAATGGATTTGTGTGGTGCGCTTCTGGACTGGGGTCCGGAGGTACCCCGGAGATGGACCGGAATCTCCGGCCCACCGGAGTCTCCGGCCCAAGGGACCCGGAATCTCCGGCCCCAGGTTTTTCTCCGCTCTTTGCCTCTTTGTGGGGCGGTACTGGATAGGGGTCGGAGGGTCACCGGAGGTTGTCCGGAGTCTCCGGCCCTCTTGGCCGGAATGTCCGACCTGCCCCAATGACCCGAGGTGCCCGGAGCCACTTACACCGGAATCTCCGGCCTGAAAAGGCCCCAACGGCTAGTTTTTGGGGGAGGCTATAAAAAGCCTCCTCCCTCCCCAAAACCTGGCTGCTGGTTCTTGCTCACTTGTTTTCCTCTCTCCTTCATTGTTGCTAACCTTGTGAGCTTGATTCCTCTCAATCCCTCCAATGATTCTTGCCCAAACTTAGGGATTCAAGAGAGGAGATCTAGATCTACCTTTCCACCAATCAAAATCCCCTCTAAGTGAGGGATACTAGTGGATCTAGATTTTGGGGTTGCTTTGTGTTCATCCCTTTTGTTCTTCCTCTCTTATTCCCCCCAAAGCATTTGTTGCTTGGTTGGAATTTGAGAGTGAAGGATTTTGACCACTTTGTGTGTTCTTGCCTCTTGCATTTGTTGCATCGGGTTGCTCTCCCTACGGTGATATGTGAGGATCGACGTTGAGAAGCTTGTTACTCTTGGGTGCATTGTGTTCCCAAGAGCTTTGTGCCTCTTGGGTGCATTGTGTACCCTAGACGGTGGTGGTGCCGTGAAGACTTCGACTTGTGAAGCTTCGGCAAGGTTTGGGAGCCCCCAATTGAGTTGTGGGTGTGTGCCCCAAGAGAAGTTGTAAAGGGCTCCGGAATCCGCCTCGAAGGATTCCGATAGTGGAAGGTGAACCAAACCCTTGGGTGCGGTTCATCGGAGAATAGGGTGAGGCCTTTGTGGCATCTTGAGTAGGCCTCTTGTGGCGAGCTCACACCCCTCCAACGAGACGTACTCCCTTAACAAGGAGGAACTCGGGAATACATCCTCGTCTCCGCGTGCCTCGGTTATTTCTATACCCGAGCTTTACTTATGCAATTTACATTGTGATAGCCTTCGTGCTTGAAGTTCATATCTTGCTATCACCTTGTTGCTTGAATTGCTTAGCATAAGTTGTTGGTGCACATAGGTGAACCTAGAATATTAGGTTGTTGGCTTGTTAATTTAAACACATAGTTTTATTCCGCAATTATCAAGCCCCTAAATAGAAAAAGTGTTAATCGCCTATTCACCCCCCCCCCTCTAGGCGACATCCGGGACATTGTTTGTTCTTTCAATTGGTATCAGAGCCTCGTCTCTCTTGCTTGGCTTTACCGCCTAGAGAGTAAAGATGTCGTCTAGGGATTTAGTGCACAATTCCTTGTTTAGATTTAATGGCACAAATTTTAATGTTTGGAAAACTCATATGCTTAATCACTTACGGGTCTTGGACCCCAATATTGAGCGTATCTTAGATATAGGTTTTTCTACTCCAAAGGATTACGAAAGTACGACTTTAGAGGATGAGAAAAACTTATATCTAGATGCTCTAGCTTCTAATGAGTTTTGCAAATTTGTGAGTGTTGTAGTTTTCGAGTCAATCATGCCTCTCCGGGATACTCATGAATTATGGACCAAGCTTCAAGAAAAATATGGAGTGTCCAACTCTATTGAGGATGATTGTTCTCCCTCCACCTCCGGCCGTGACGAGCTCTCGTCTTCATCTACTTCACCAAAATGTGGTAAGCCACAAACTAATGTGATGGTGAGTAGTGATAGGTTTTGCAATATTGATAGTGATCTCATTTTTGATGATCTTTTGTCTCTATCTTGTTGCAATGCCTCATCTTTGGACCAAAGCACACATAGCACTATAAATGTCATACATGCTAGTGTTGATAGTCCTTGCATATCATCCAAAAATTGCTTAGATAAATCTAATGATGATATGCTTGCTTTGTCTTGTTCCAATGATAAAAATGCTTGTGTTCCCTCTAACTCTTGCATGAATAATAATGTAGAGGAAACCCAATTAATTGTGGAACAAGATTTGAACTTGAGTAGTTCAAAAATTAATTATTCTTCTTCATCCATCACTCATTGCCTTATGGCTAAATCTTCTTCTAGTAATGACAATGGTAATGATCATGATAATGATAATGATAATATTGATAAGAAGATGATGTGGAAAAGGTTAATGCTCTCCTACAAAATAAAGGTCTAATGATTCTTAAAGCCCTCCCTAACAATAAAAATGCTCAAGCTATTCTCTTTGAAATCATGGAGGCGCTAATTGAGCGCGGGGAGACTATTGAGGCCTTGGAAGCAAGCCTTGAAGAAAAGGGTAAGATCGAAAGAGATGATGCTATGGAAAAGGCATCGTTAGAAGATGCTCTTGAGGAAGAGCATGAGACTCGTGCTTCTCTAGAGGAGAAATTAGAATCTATCGAGGAGTCTCATAATGAAATAATTGCTAAAATCATTAAAGAACGTGACCATGCTCATGCTAAATATAAAGTCACGAAAAATGAAAATGCTAGATTAAATGATGATCTTGCCAAGTTGTCTTCCTCTATTCCTAATGTAAATGATGCTTGTGCTACTAACTCTATTTCTTGTGAAGCATCTACTTTGAAGGAGAATGTTGAGCTAAGGGCTCAACTTGAGTTGCTAACTAGCAAGTATAGGGAGTTGGAAGAAAGTCATGAAAAGCTATCTAGCTCTAATGATGATCTTCTAGCGTCCTATGCTAGTCTAAAGTTAGCTCATGAGGCCCTCACCACCAAGGTAACATCTTGTGAGCCTCATGTGGATGATAGCACAACCTTAACCAAAAATGCTATATTGCCATGTGCTAGTCCTAGTAGTTCATCCACTAAAAATGTTGGTACATCATGTGATGAATTACTTTCTTTGCCTTGTTGCTCTAACAATGATGCATCTACCTCCTCTAGTTCTTGTGTTATCACTAACCATGTAGAGAAAAGAGGAGAGCTCAAGGCCCAAGCCACTTCTATGAAGAAAGGCTTGGAAAAGCGTCATGAAGGGAAGCGTGCACTTGACAACATGTTGAGTGTGCAACAATCCCCCAATGACAAGAGTGGACTTGGATTCAACTCCAACAACAAGAACAAGTCCAAGGTTGAGAAGAAGAAGAAGGGCCAAGTTCAAATCAAGAATCCGGCCAACATCATTTGCTTCAAGTGCAAGCTAGAAGGGCACCATGTTCGGGATTGCCCAATGAAGAAGAAGCCTCTTAGTGAGAAGCAACTAGGGAAGCGGCCTCTTGTTCAATCTCGTGCTCAACCACGAGTTGAACAACGGCCACCTCCTAAGAAGACTCAAGCCAATGCTCCTCAAGTTGAGGAGCCTATTAAGAAGAAGAAGAGTCGGTGTTGCTACCTTTGCCGTGGCAAAGGTCATTTTGCTTCTTCATGCACTAACGGTACCTCTTCCTCTCCTATCATAATTGATGATGCATATTCACTTAGGAAGGATAGAGTTGGCAATGTGTTTGCCAAGTATGTGGGAGCTCAAAGTGGTGGCATGAAAAGCACCATTTGGGTTCCCAAGCCTATTGTGACTAACCTCTTAGGACCCAACTTGGTTGGGGACCAACAAGCTTCAACTTGATCAATAGGTGTTCGTGGAGGACATTGGTGACTTGGCTATTTTTGAAGAATTAAGGGATCTTCATGGTTTTATTTCATCAAGCCAAGTCAATTGGATTATCACTTACCTATCTCATATCCAATGCTTCCTCCTTGCGGTAACTTGTATTTAATTCATATATTCATTGAAAGTTGCTTGCTCCCTTGCATGTGTTAGTTTTGTTCCTAGCATGTGCTTGTATATGATATGCTTCTTTCCTACTTGTCTTGTTGTTCAAGGTTGTGTATGATAGTTGTATATCATGTATGTGTAATTTGTGTGTTGAGCTTTGTTGAATCTTGTGTGGATTTCATTTGGCTCTTTGAGATATTAATGGACTATCCCATTTTGGGGGAGTGATGTGCTTTGTGCACCTCACAAACCTAAAAATGTGTGTACATGAGGCACACCACCTAGTATTGATATTTCAATATTATCTAGCTACTATGTGGTATGTCATATTCATGAGAAATTCAAATTCTATAATGTCCATTAATTTCTCTAGTTGGTTTTATTTGCCTCTTGTTTAAAAATAAAATGAATTATCACATTATGGGGGAGTAATAAGCTATGTGCATATTACAATCCCATAAAAATGTGAACATTTGAGGTTTGCCACTTAGAGTTGATATTGTAAATTATCTTATTCCTATGTGGCATGTTTGCTCGATCAAGTTCCAAATTTTCTTGTGGTTATCTTTTGGCTCTTGTTTGCGTGAGTTTGCTTGGGGTGGTTTTTCTCTAATATCCATTTCCATATATTAGTTGAGAAACCATTTGTTTCATCTTATTTTAACCATGGCTTGGCCGGTTGGTTCGAATAGTTGAAACTACCAACAAACCTTTTTCGAAATAAAACGCCATATTTCTCATTTCTTACGTTTTATTTCTTATCTCTTGCCATATGCTTATTTGTTGTGAAGTTGGTCTTGAACATCATTCCTTTATACCACCGAGAAATATCTCTATATACTCCTTGTCCATGACAAGTGATACTAGTAATTGTGGTGGATTTTGTAGACCATCTTCACATTGGCTCTTGCGTTGACTTGCTTTATCTATTGCCTTCCTTGCCTTTTGAATGGATCCTATTTTTCAATTGGTAGTGTTTAGTGTTGTAAATAAAATATGGAGAGTAATGATCCCTTGTGCATGCATTTTGTATTCAAATGCAAATATCAAAGATAATGCATGAATATTGGGGGAGCATTCCTTTTTATTTAGAACACTAACCTATCTATCAATTTTTGATCCTTTCAATTGGCATTTGATTCTTTATCTTGTGTTGGTACCTTCAATTGGTATTAATTGGAATTTAATATCTCCTCCATAGATATTTGTTCCAATTGATATTTATTGTGGGAGTCTTGATACCTTTTTGCTTTATCTTACTTTACTTGATTTCGGTCAAGCTTTATCCTCTTCTTGGTATCTTTTCTCCTAGTTGGTATTTTTTGTTTTTAATTGGTATCTTACTTTCAATTGGTGTCTTATCTCTCATGTGTTGTTTGATTTGATTCCTATTGATATCACACTTCATGTGTTGATGTGTTTTGGAATCAATCATTTGTTGATTTGATTTTTCCTCAATCATGTGTTGATTTGGATTTTGATATAATTTGGACAACCTTTTTGTGTCACACCTTGGTGTGCTCTCTTCTTGGTTTACTTGGTGTTTTTGTCCAAATTGTATCTCGTTTGGTTCTTGAAAGGCTTTGTATGTATATCCTTTAACTTATATATTATGGCATGCTTGTCTTTCTAGTTCCAATATATAGGGGATACTCCACCGAATCCTAAATCGGCTAAGATGTGCATGAAATTCAATTTCATATCCATATGCACATATTTATGTGGAGTGTTTCCTATATATTGTAGTTTATCTAACTACTATGGGACCCAATGAGTTTGGGAACCATTTTGTACTCTAATTGTGTTTTAGGTACAATGGAGATGCATTGGATGCTTGCCTCATTCATAAGGAAGGTGTTCTCACCGTGTGATTGTCGGAGTCAAGCTTTGATGACAAACCAACTCTCATCATCTTCGTCGTCAATGCATCTCGGTAACAAGTATCCATCTCATGCATACCTTTCTAGTTTTCAACCTTGTGTAGGTTGCCTCTTGGCATGAAATCTCTTATATGCAATTGTTGTGGTTTTGGCCTTTTCCTTCACTTCATATATCTTTGTGATATGTGTGTTGAATTTGCAAAAACCTTTTCTTCAATTGATATTATTTCCTTGTGATACTTGTTGCCTAACTCAAAGCATCTCCACTATCTCTTGTTCCCTTAGTGATATGTGTGATGCATTTGATATATTTGAAGTTCATTCATATACGATGAGATAAATTTGAGCTATGTGCTATGCTTTTATGCAACAATCTCGTTTGTATATTTATGACTTCCTTTTGGATACCTTGTTCTCCTTTTCCCGAACCATTTCGTATGTATATGTTTCTTTGTGGATGTATATCTTCAATGGTTTGTCTAAATAGAAACCTATACATATGAGAGAGGTCACCTTTTAGTTGGTTTCCTAATTCTTTTGAGCTACCTTGCTTTTATCTATAATTCTTTGGTGGCTCCAAATTTGTCTCATGAGTGCTTGTCTCTTTGTTTATTGGTATTTTTACACACTCATGTATTTGTTGAAGATCTTTCACTTCATGCCTACCATGGTAAGCATGTTGAATTTTATTGGCTAAATGATCTCACTAGCTTTTGGCATTTTCAATTGGTTTTAGTTTCCAATTGGTATCCCTACGCTTGTGAACATATTTCTCTAAAAGATCTTTTTATCTCGGTTGGGCCTATCTTATGATGAATTTTTGAAAATTGATATCTCCTTATGGCTCAACCACATCTTTGGTGCAAGTGCTATGATTTGCTATTGCATTATGCACTATTGCACTTGTTGCGTGTTCTAGATGATTTTGGGGGAGCGAGGATGCCATTTTTGTGCACTTCTCTATAGTGCATGAACATTGGGGAGCTTCTCCGGTTTTATTTAGAACTCTCGCTTTGGATCTTTCGATTGCTTTTCTCCTTTGTGGAGATGTTTAAAATGATTTCATCTTTTTGCAATCTTTGGATCCTCAATATAGTTTGATTTCCTCTAATTCTTCGTTAAAAGGGATTGTCATCACCTTTATGGAGGAACTCATATTATATTGGCTCTCTAAATTTTTCTTCCCATTTCGGCAATCGATGCCAATGGGGGAGAAGTTTAGAGGGTTTAAGGGAATTTGGGTTTTATGCTTTTGTTGCATTTGCCTTTAATGCGCTTTGCATCCTTGCTTGTTTGTCTTGCAAGGTTGCTTTATTCATTTATATAAACCCTCTTAAACGGGATTGTCATCAATTACCAAAATGGGGGAGATTGAAAGTGCATGGTTGCCCCCATGCATGGTTTTGGTAATTAATGACAATCTCTATGGACTAATATTTGCATTGAGCTATATTTGTAGGTGTCCATTAGCTTGCTTGTCTCCATTTGTTGGAGTCAAGGTCTTGCTTGTTCTCCATGTGTTGGAGTCGAGGTTAAGGGAAGAAGATTATTTGTTAATCAAGGCCAAGGTGTTCGTCATCAAGACAAAGGCCAAGTGAAGATATGCCGAAGTGGTGCTTCTCCCATCTTGGTGTATGGGGGAGCCACATGTGAATCTTCACCAAGCGAAGCGCAATCAAGAAGATGGTTCGTCTTGAGGAGATGAAGATCGTCTCCATCGACCTCAAGTGGATTAATGCGCAAGGCAAAGGTATGATCTTGATAGGGTTTCTTTTTTACCGGTCTCATGATGCTTAGTGAGAGACCGGATTATAGGATAGATAACCGTACTATCAAGAGGGGCTCTCGACCGAGTAACTTGATCGTATCGTTCGTGGAGAGCTCAACCCTTTGCATCCTTGCATCCTTGAAATCATCTTCATTGGTTCTTATTTGACTCTTATCGTGGTGTGGTCTTGGTGCTTGTCGTGCGTGTTATGACAAGGCTAAGATCACCAAAAACGGTTTGCATATGCGTCTTCATTTTGCATCTTCGGTATTGGAGATTTTGCCGGTTCATCCTTTTGGAAGGTTTCACCTTTCCAACCCTTTGCAAAATCTCCTTTGCTAGTTTGCCATTTTCAAAGGTTGCTTTTGTCGTCCTCTTTCCAACAAAATTGGTTTTGCTTCATTCGGACTTCAATTGCAAAAGAAACGGTTTTTCGGTTTGCGAAAAAGAGCTTTTAAACTTTCCCCATTTGGTTTTACAATATATTGTGGACTATGAATGTGTTTCTCTGCATAATCTTGTTGTGCTCATTGTGATGATTCCAACGAGTCTCCAAGATTATCGAAAACGAGTTCATTTGCAAAAGTTATGGGCTTTGATTTGCTATTTGATCTGGCCCGGAGTGTCCGGATCTCCGCCGGAGCGGAGTCTCCGCACCCTCTGGAGAATCTCCGTCTCCTGTTTTTTCGCTGCCGAATGGATTTGTGTGGTGCGCTTCTGGACTGGGGTCCGAGGTACCCCGAGATGGACCGGAATCTCCGGCCCACCGGATTCTCGCCGTCAAGGGCCCCCGGAATCTCCGGCCCCACCGAGTCGGTTACTGGATAGTCGGGGTCTCCTGGGAGTGCGGCTCTGGTGGAGTCGGAGCACTCCCGGACCGAGTCTCCGAGCCTGGCCGGAGTCTCCGCCCTCTGGACCGGACTTTCCGGCCCTCCCCATGACTGAGTCCAGCAGACTCCGGAGTCTCCGGCCACTTTTCCCGGAGTCTCCGGCCTGGAAAGGTTCCAACGGCTAGTTTTTGGGGGAGGCTATAAAAAGCCTCCTCCCTCCCCAAAACCTGGTTGCTGGTTCTTGCTCACTTGTTTTCCTCTCTCCTCCATTGTTGCTAACCTTGTGAGCTTGATTCATCTCAATCCCTCCAATGATTCTTGCCCAAACTTAGGGATTCAAGAGAGGAGATCTAGATCTACCATTCCACCAATCAAAATCCCCTCTAAGTGAGGGAAACTAGTGGATCTAGATTTTGGGTTGCTTTGTGTTCATCCCTTTGTTCTTCCTCTCTTATTCCCCCCAAAGCATTTGTTGCTTGGTTGGAATTTGAGAGTGAAGGATTTGACCACTTTGTGTGTTCTTGCCTCTTGCATTTGTTGCATCGGGTTGCTCTCCTACGGTGATACGTGAGAGGATCGACGGTTGAAGAGCTTGTTACTCTTGGGTGCATTGTGTTCCCAAGAGCTTTGTGCCTCTTGGGTGCATTGTGTACCCTAGACGGTTGGAGGTGCCGCGAAGACTTCGAGTTGTGAAGCTTCGGCACGATTTGGGAGCCCCCAATTGAGTTGTGGGTGTGTGCCCCAAGATAAGTTGTAAAGGGCTCCGGAATCCGCCTCGAAGGATTCCGATAGTGGAAGGTGAACCAAACCCTTGGGTGCGGTTCATCGGAGAATAGGGTGAGGCCTTTGTGGCATCTTGAGTAGGCCTCTTGTGGCGAGCTCACACCCCTCCAACGAGACGTACTCCCTTAACAAGGAGGAACTCGGGAATACATCCTCGTCTCCGCGTGCCTCGGTTATTTCTATACCCGAGCTTTTACTTATGCACTTTACATTGTGATAGCCTTCGTGCTTGAAGTTCATATCTTGCTATCACCTTGTTGCTTGCTTTGCTTAGCATAAGTTGTTGGTGCACATAGGTGAGCCTAGTAATTAGGTTGTTGGCTTGTTAATTTAAACACATAGTTTTATTCCGCAATTATCAAGCCATTAAATAGAAAAAGTTTTAATCGCCTATTCACCCCCCCTCTAGGCGACATCCGGGACATCGTTTGTTCTTTCATCAAGTCTACACTAAGAGCAACCCCAGCCGTTGGTGCCCCCCAGGGCGATTTGCCGGCGTGCTTGGGGGGCGCCGGCGGAGATTTTTGCTCTGGGGTTGGGATGATTCCCAGCCGCACCCCACGTTGGTGGAGGAAAAAGGAGATTAGGAGTTCCGTGCCAGGCTGCGGTTGGTGGAGGAAAAAGGAGATGAGGAGAGAGAGAGAGTGGGGCCGGTGGGTGGGGAGAGGAAAAAGGAAGAGAGAGAGGGGGATAGGAGGCTGACAGTGGGGTATTTTTGCATGCAAAGAATCGCCGGCGTCCCCAGCTGCTCCCCGGGGGGCTGGGTTTGGCCTGGGTACGCCGGGGGAATCTTTTGTCTAATCCGGCGAAAAACAAGATCCTGGGGGGCACGACTGGGAGGATTTTTTGCATCCGGCGTCCAAAAAAGTGAAAAGGTGTCCTGGGGGGCCGTCCTGGGGGACGGCTGGAGTTGCTCTAAGCCTAGACCAATTTTTGCAAGAAAGTACCAAATGCCAAAAACCATTACTAGTTCATTGCAGTTCAGGAACAACAAAAGTTGGTGGATACTGAAATCAGATTGCATAATTTATCCAGTAACTAGCTAAGATAAAACCTGATACGATGCACAAATATTTGTTGGAATCTCAATCGTAATTTCAAAGCAGTTTTGTCAATTGCTAAATGAAACAAACCAAAATGGTGGTGGTTTAGATGTACACAGAAAATAGAACTCGTGGCATGGAGGAAGGGACACTCCATTGTGCATATCAATCAGCTGTGGCCTTGTGGGAGATGCTCGCAAATTGGGCCGACCCATAGGGCAGGCAAATAGTGCGACCACCCATGCCGTTAGGAAGAGGGCCCCTCCTAATAAAGTATATTAGTAACCATATTATTCATTATGTACAAAAATGATTTAATTTATGAAAAATCTCATTTTGCAGCAGCAAGTCCACACAATGGATCAATACCGTGTACCACGTAGGATAATCGAATCAGATCAGCGATACCGATTTTTAGTTAGGGTGTTATTCCCTCATGTGATGTTCTACATGTCGTGGTCAAATCTATGTAAAGAGATTTTTATTTTGTTCAGGAACTTTTATTGGAGAAGTTGTTATGAGTTGTTGCATACACCAAATGATACAAGCACACTCTAGACGAGCATATATAATGAAATCATATGTAGTTGATTTCTTCAGGTGATTACGACTATTAATACTATTTCAATAAGGAGGATGGCATTTTGGCTCCCGGGTGCACCTGCACCCGGTATGCCTTTTGATTTTTTAAAAATTGAAAATGCTTCGAAAAATTCTGAAAAACATTGTGCATAAACATACGCAAATTTCGAACACTCGTTAAAAATTTCGACAGAAAATACCAATTTTTCTGCTCTGTGCAAAAAAGACAAATTTCTGACAAAAACTGAGATCTAAAAAAGTATGTTTTTGTCAGAAATTTGTCTTTTTTTCACAGAGCAGAAAAATTGGTATTTTCTGTCGAAATTTTTCACGAGTGTTCGACACTTGCGTATGTTTGTGTCCAATTGTTTTCAGAATTTTTCGAAGCATTTTCAATTTTTAAAAAAATCAAAAGGCATACCGGGTGCAGGTGCACCCGGGAGCCAAAGTGAATTTCCGTTCAATAAGTATGAATATTGTTTCAACTTATTACCAAAGCCAACATGGAAGGCAATATGTTGATGGTTCAATTAATGATCAAAAATATTTATACAACTATGCTTACCTAATCATACACCAGAAACCACATATATTTATTAGACCTAACGTTATAGAAATGTCTACCATGATAAGAAGGATAATAAAATAGACATGAGCATAAACACACATACAAATAAATAGCTATACACTGTGTAAGTTGTAAAATTATCAATGAATTAATTCAAGGAAAAACATTTTTCTAACAACAAACGATTTAATTTTAGTACAACACATTTTTCATTGATATATGTTAGATTTGTGTAACAAATACAACATTATCAATATTAGCAACATTTAAATGTGGTTAACTATGAAAACTAATATATACAAAATTATACTAGTTGAGATTGTATTATGATAAAAGGAAGTCATACATAAGTATAAAATTTTAGTATAAATATAATTATTGTAGTTCGCGAGATTAGAAAATACCCACAGGTTTTCCACGGACCTCGTATATAAAAGACGAGCATTTAATGTGGTTGAGGAAAAACAAATGATGCTCGGGCATCTTGGAGGTGACTAAACATAATCTATCATATATATGTTAGTGAACACATGTCATTTGCTTGCCTTCATTTGTGCATATGTGAAATACTTGCTTTTGTCGATGAAGGAGTACTACGATAAGAATTACGCCGATGAATATGCTGTAAATGAAAATGAGGAAAGCGAAGATGAAGACGGAAACAAACACCACGACCAAGAAGTCTATGAAGACAGAGAAGACCAAACATTTATGTCTAAAGAGATGGAGATGAGTTGCAGATAGATAGTGTTGGTGTTGTTCCCTTAGTTCTTTCTTTGCCTACCATCGATGTAAGTCAAATAGACATAAGGTGATGCCATAAATCCTAATATTCGTCACATGCTATCCAATATTTTAATATTTCCTACCTTTTCAGTATGATATGTCTGAAGTCATGGGAAAAGTAATAGACGAAGTAATTAAGATCTGAAAAGCTAAGAGATACATCATTCCGGACGAATTTGGAGAAAAATTGGATGCTATGGACAATTTTTTATGGATGACTTCCTGGTGTCGGGATCTAATTTGGATGCGGCTCCCCAACGGGAGAAGCTAGCTCACTTGGCGGGTGGCCGATGCAAACATGTCCATATCATATATTCTATCCTAGATCAAAGGGCAAGAAAATAAGATGGAAACTCTTAAGGAACCATTTACTCAGTTCCTAGATCTTGTCAAGTGAAACGCTGCTACTTGCGCTGCTCTTCTTGAGCAAGTTTTGGCGTGCAACATGTGTGATGTGAAAAATAAGGTCTAGGAAAGGGGCAATCACAAACGCCATGGTGCAAAAGTAAGCTAATCTAGTATTAAAAATAGCAATTTCTATGGGAGAGGTGTTTTAGCTTCCGAGTTCACATGCTCCTAATATTTTCAAAAAATTAAAAAATAAGAAGACATTATAAAAAATGATTTTTTTGGAGACAAACATATATATATGTTTTCATCATCGGTTCGGAATCAAAAAATATTTTATGTGCTTTGTGCAAAAAAGACAAAATCAATGTTTTGAAAATTGTGTTTTTTGATCTCATTTTGGCTAGCCATTTTATCTTTTTTACACAAAGCACATAAAATTTCTTTTGATTCCGAAACTTTACACGGATGATGATTTTTGTTTCCAAAAAATTTCAATTTTTTAATAATGATTTACTATTTTTTTTGAAAATATGAGGAGCATGTGAGCTTGGGAGCCAATGTGAATTTTACAATTTCTATTGGGTTCTTTCCCCACAAGTTTGATGTTATTGTCTGCAACATGGTTCAGAAAATTATTTTACCTTCTGATAGTTATCGAGCTTGAAATTATTTATATCTTGATATCAAATAGTTGTTTATCTTACTCACCATAAGTTGTTAGTGCACATGGTTGAGCATAGCTTATTTAGATTTTGTGTTTAATTAATCAAAATATCAAATGCTAGTTTTATTTCACATTTGTTTAAGACATAATCTTAATAATTTTAAAACGCATATTCAACCCCTCTAGACGACATCTCGATCTTTCAACCGGAGCTTGCAAACGATTTCCGGTGGTGGTTTTGCTACATGTGGTGCTTTATTTTTGAAAGGAATACGGTAGGGGAAGCCCCTGCAGTGATTTTTATTTTTGAAATAATAAGAACCCAAATCTGCGTCCTTGAGGACTTGAATTTGGGTGGCTGGGTTGTACATTCACTTCCCTAACCAAATGAGCTAGGCTACACGTGGTTCTCCAGAGGATTGAGCCGAAGATGAGCAGGGACATTTCCTCTATCACCCAAATAAGGTTCGGTTGCAGCCTAGTTCTGGTGATTTTGGCAGACTGCATTTCAAAGTTATATCCATCGTGGTGATGGTGCTATCCGGGAAGACGGCGTTCAGCCTAATCGGCGGTCTGTGTTGCGGGGAGTGGGAGCTGTGGGTAATCCCTGAAGTTACTCAACAAGATGTGTGACAGTCGTTGCCACATTGTCTTGTTTCTTAGTCCCTCCGTCCTCAAATAAATATACTTATAGCCTTTATCTTAAGTAAATTCTTTAAACTTTGATCAAATTTATAGAAATTAGTACCAACACATGTGATATGAAATCGGTATATTACGAAAGTACATTTCAAAACCGATCTATTGATACTAGTTTGGTATAATAAATGTTGTAATGTTTTCCTATAAAATTAGTGAAAGTTAAAAGAGTTTAATTGAAGAAAAAAAAGTAAAATTACATTTATTTGAGAACGGAGAGAGTATGTTCGAATGAGGGCCCTCCTCAGCCACTACTTGGTGGTTGTTCTTTCTCCAGACGTGAGGCCAATGTGGAGGATCTTCGACTACTCCTTCTCGTCCGCTGGTTGGGGACCCCATTGTGTTTCTCAAATGCAGCTTCCCGGTCCTTTCGGACCTACCCAAACTAGTACTACCGCTTTCCCCTAAAGCCTTGGTTACTTCTCTTGTATTTCCACCCCCATAAAGTTTGGAGATGAGAGGGGATTGGGTGGATTTGGTGTTCACCCAATCCCCTACCATTTTTTCAAATACTCACCCAAAAAATAACTAGTATAAGGTAGAGTTTTTAATCTAGACAAAAATAAAAGGATTTGTGGTGATATTTGAGAATTATCCTGTCCAAATCCAGAGAAGTAAAGGGCCTACTCAGAATTTTTCGAAATTCGAAATAATCCTCTCCGATTCTCTAAAATAAACAACCTAACGAAAACGGATCGTGAAAACCGTGGAAGAGGGGCTAGTCAGCTTGGCCTTTCCATGGGAAAAACGGGTTTCCTGGCAGGCGTATCTGACAAGTGAGGAGGCGCGGAGACGAGCAGGCAACTCGCAGCGACCTCCAGACGCCAGAAGCACCACACGCCCCGTTCAAATCTCCGGCGAGCCGCCGGCACGGCGGAGGAAGGCGTAGGGGCAAGGCGTAGTGCCCTATAGCGGTAGACCCCCGCGGGGCGCGGGCGGCGCGGAGAATGGTGGTGGTGGACGCGGCGGAGTTCGGGGCGGAGGGGTTCGACCCGAAGCGATGGATCAACGCGGCGCTGGACGCGCGGCACCCGTCGGAGCCGCTCGACCGCTTCCTCGCCGACGCCGAGGAGCGGCTCCGCGCCGCGGCCGACGACGCCGGGGCCGCGTTCGAGCGGGACAGCGCGGACTCGCTCCGCCGCGTCCCGCTCGCGTGCCGCGACGCGCTCAGGCTCCGCGACGACGCCGTCGCGCTCCGCTCCCACCTCGCCTCCGTCCTCCAGTCCCTCTCCCAGGTAGGTGCCCACCCGCTCTTCCCCGTCCACCGTGTTGCTAGTCGGATCTGGATCTCACACGCAGCCCGGCATGTAGTGTCGAGAAATCGTGATGAATTTGGAGTAGTTTATCAGTGCAACTGTGCTAATTCGCATACTATGGTTCAGTTTGGGAATGATTTGGCTATGATTCACTTTGAGCATGATTTAGTTCGATTCGTTTATGCAAATAATTTGGCCTCTGCAATCAGTAACATTTTTTCAGTCGGATCTGGATCTCAAATTCCGTATCAAGTCGTGTCAGTTTTATCTGTGTAACCGTGTGGTCTTTGCCTTGTACACATCATTTTTCGTATACGGAATGTTCATAACATAATGTTAGATAGCAGAGTGGCACTGCAAAAAATAGTTCTAAGTGCGGTAACCAAGCTTTAATCTATTTGACCTTTGGATTTGGTTTCACACTGTCTACTTTGTTGCTATTTGGAGTTTGATCCGTAAGTTTCCTGGGTTTTAGTAAAGAGATATATGCATGGTTGGTCACTGAACTTGGCCGAGATGAGTACTTTAGTCACTCAAGTTGCAAGTTGTTGCCCGAGGGTCACTCAACTTGGCAGAGATGAGTAAACTGGTCACAATCGTGAAGTGGCACACTGATTGGGCCGTTGGCCGCATACTTTGACCATTTTTTTTGCTAAAACAACCCTATGGAATCACAAAATCGAATTAACCTATTTCTTTTTATGTTTGTCTCGCTTACGAGTGGGCCCCCACCTGTCAGGTTGTCTTCAACCTTTTCCTGCGGTGGAGCTCAGATTGAGAGAGAGAGAAAGGCTAGAGAAGGCGCTATGGAGGAGGGAATCCGTCCGTGCCGCCGGCGTAGCGGCAGCTAGCGGAGGCCTGGACCAAGAGCCGGCGGCCGAGACACCCCCCGCGGTGGTGGTCCACACGACCTGCAGAGAGACCGCGGCAGAGAATCCCCCGTGGTGGAGGATGGCCCTGACGGCCGCGGTGCCGGCCTGCAGGGGCGGCGCGACCTGCAGGTGGCTCTTGACGACGACGGCCAGGTAGAGCGCTAGGGAGACGCCCGAGAAGAGCGCGCACTAGGACGAAGAAGCGCAACTTGTCGAGCATCTCCGAGTTCACCTCTCCCTGCAGCCGCCAGATCTCGTCCTCCGCCGTTGTCGCCGCCCGCCGCTCCTCCATGCCCGCGATGCGTGGAGCGATGCCCGCGATGCAGATGAGCTCACCGACGCTTATGGAGGACGGCGCAGTGAGGCGCGGTCAGAGGTCGGCCTCCCCGACCTCCAGCGCCGCCCATTCCCGACCTTTAGCTCCGTCGCGCGCCGCCGCACCGGCGGCAACCCCCACGCGCCACCCCACTTCCTCCCTCCCTGCTTTCCGGTGAGTCTCCGGCGAGGTGCTTGTGAATACGGTGTCTCTGGCGAGCCTTGCTCGCCAAAACATTGATGAATACGGTGTCTCCGGCGAGGTGCTTGTGATGAATGACCTCCTGACTAGTGGGACCCACCCTTCAGTGAGAGATAGAGAAAAACAGACTAATTCTTTAAATAAATAGGGTTGTCTTAACAAAAAAAAAAAGGTCAAAGTATGCGGTCAACGGCCCAGTCAATGTGCCACTTCACGATTGTGACCAGTTTACTCATCTCTGCCAAGTTGAGTGACCCTCGGGCAACAACTTGCAGCTTGAGTGACTAAAGTACTCATCTCAGCCAAGTTCAGTGACCAACCATGCATATATCTCTTTAGTAAAACCCAACTAGAGTTTTGGTGCTTGAGATTCAAAGAACGGAGAAGAAAATATTTAGTATGGAATGCTGCCTTGTTATGTACTTATACATCACATTTATGCACAACATAGAAACTCAAGTATACTTTACAAATAACATGCCAACTGACAACTTTAGAAATTAGAACTGAAGGGCATATAAACTACGTGTCTAAGCCTGTAGGTCTAATGACACAAAATACCGAGACCTATAGTTCTGGTTAATTACATGTTCCACATCTTGTCAAAAGAGACGCAACAGAGAACTGCTAGTAACATTCTTCTCCCACTGTATACTTCTGACTGCAATGTACCCTTAAAACAACATAATCTACTCAGGAAGATGGACGTTGTGAACATACCCTGATTATTTGGAATTGTTGATTCCCTATTTCTAATGGCAACATTGAGAAGGCAAACAAATTTGACACGCAGTTTGCAGCCTCATTTGAGAAATATGGTTGTTAACCAAGTAGTTATGATAATTTCTCCAACCAGGCCGAGGGCTCATCTGCTGAGTCAATAACTGCGCTAGCACGGATTGATACTGTGAAGCAACGCATGGAAGCTGCATACACGACATTGCAGGTATGTTACAATGGTAGATTTGGACCATGACATTTGTCACTGGAGTACCTGTTTTACTCAGTGGTAATTTCTTATATAATAATAATAAAGAGTTTGTTCTATGCAATGACAGGATGCTGCTGGACTAGCTCAGCTGAGCCAAAGTGTGGAGGATGTGTTTTCGAGTGGTGATCTTCCGAAAGCTGCAGAAACCCTGGCAACCATGAGACATTGCTTGTCGGCAGTTGGGGAGGTACTGTACTCTCCTCTGTCTTCTGCCTCACCAAGCATATATGCAGTACCTGTTCATTTATCTTATTAAAATTTCCTTTCAGGTTGCAGAGTTTGCTAACGTGAGGAAGCAGCTTGAAGTATTGGAAGAAAGGCTGGATGAAATGGTTCAGCCCCGTTTGTTGGACGCCCTTTCTAACCGCAAGGTTTCTATTCCGCACATTAGCTCATTTATGTTAACACTGCATGAAACATCTTTATTTTATTTTGAACCTGTTCCTGTGTAATTTTTCTTGAAAGATTGATGCTGTGCAAGATCTTCGTGGTATATTGACACGCATTGGGAGGTTTAAGTCATTGGAGGTGCAATACACTAAGATCCATGTCAAGCCTCTGAAGAAACTATGGGAAGATTTTGACCTGAAGCAAAGAGCCAACAGGATAGAGATGGAGAAGCGTGGTGGTGAAATCATAAGTATCTCATTCTCAAACTGGCTGCCAAGTTTCTATGATGAGACACTACTTTACCTTGAACAAGAATGGAAGTGGTATGTCAATGGGATCCTGTTTCTTTTTTTATTCTGAGATGACAGATACTGTGCTTGTAAATTAGGTGAACAGATGACGGGCTTTGGTAGCAGTTTGTAACTATCTTTAGGCAACACAAAAAATGTTTCCCTCCACCGAGCTCTTTCTTTAAACTTCAGTCTTCTAAATGCTAATACTTGCAGGTGCTCGACTGCTTTCCCTGAAGAATACAGATCACTAGTCCCTAAAGTACTTGTTGAGACCATGAATGAGTTGAATACAAGTTTTGTCTCTCGTGTTAATATAGCAACTGGAGATGCTGTTCCTGAAACCAGATCTGTTGCAAAAGGTATGTCTTGCATTTTTGTTTGTTTATTTGACAAGTAGTAGCCTTTTTCTTGTTTGTAGTATTAGTTTTGTTCTTTGTTAATTGATTGTATCTTCTCCATCTCCAGGTGTACTGGATGTTCTATCTGGTGACTTACCAAAAGGCACTAAGTTGCAGAATAAACATCTTGTTGCACTAATCGAACTGCACAACATGACTGGCACTTTTGCTAGGAACATTCAGCAATTATTTTCAGAATCAGATCTTGGAGCTGTGCTGAATACATTAAAAGCTATTTATACCCCATATGAAACCTTTAAAGTGAGGTAAGCAGTAAGCACTCAAGTTATTATATCAAATGATTCTTCCTCTGAAAAAGAAAGTTATGTGCATCTTGTCACCACCTTTATTTGTTACAAATTGTTGGTTTTGATGTATGACACTTTCTGCATATCATTTTCATGTATTAGGTATGGGCAGATGGAGCGTGCTGTACTTTCTGCTGCGATGGCAGGCATAGATATCCGTGGGGCCATCTCCCGTGGTGTAGGTGCACAGGGTATAGAGCTAAGTGAAACTGTCCGTAGAATGGAGGAATCCATCCCACAGATGATAGTACTTCTTGAAGCAGCTGTTGAGAGATGCATTAGTCTCACTGGCGGATCAGAGGCAGATGAATTGGTACTGGCTCTTGATGACAGCATGCTTCAGTACATATCTAATCTGCAAGAAACTTTAAAGTCCCTGAGAACGGTATGTGGACTGGATAATATCGCACATAGTGATGCCTCAAAGAAAGATGCAGTATTGGAGAAAAGAGAAGCACCACGATTGGTGGATGTTTCTGAAGAGGAAGAATGGTCTATTGTCCAGGGTGCTTTGCAGGTTCTTACGGTTGCCGATTGCTTAACTAGCAGAACCTCAGTTTTTGAAGCTTCTTTAAGGGCTACTCTTGCCAGGATTGGAACGCACTTTTCTCTTTCCGGATTTGGTTCAAGCATGGATAAATCACCCACAGGGACTGCTGATGAGAATTCAGGATTGCCTCTGGCTGGGAGGGCAGCGCTTGATATCGCAACCATTCGTCTCACCAATCTACCAGACAAGTCTAAGAAACTCTTCGCTATACTAGAACAGGCAAGTTATATGCTTCTAAATTTCTTGCATTTAGGGTTAAGGTACAGGGGTCTTCACTTATATCTCTGATGGCAACTGTACATCTGAATAGGCTAGTTATTGAGCTTGCAAAATGATGCATGTTCTGCAGTCATCGCTGAATTCAACATACTAGATAAACCCTACTCGTATTTAGGTAGCACTTGAAGTCCTAAGTTATTTGACTTTTGGGCTGAGTCAGCATATGCTTATTTTCCAGCACATGATGGATTTCTGTCTTTGATCACTGTGTATATGCTTGATCATTGGTAATATGTTTTACTGCAATGTCGCTGATCTTGAGCGAGTCCATATGCTCTTGAACAGCATGAGCTAAAACATCTGGAGTTTTTTTTTTTTTTTGCGGGGGAAAACATCTGGGGTTAAACTGTAGGGTTTGATTACAATCTCTTGCTTCACAGGAAACTCGTCAGTAACTTTCCTTTTACTAATGCTTTGCTATAAGTTACTCAAGTGTAGAGTAGAACCTATTCATATATGGCTTAATTTTTGCACATATAATTTTATTTGCCTTCATCCTCTGTTCATTTAAAGAAAATTATTTCTCTTGTACAGTCAAAAGACCCAAGGTTTCACGCTCTTCCTGTCACGTCACAAAGGGTCGCGGCATTCTCAGATAAAGTAAATGAGCTTGTATATGATGTGCTCATATCCAAAGTCCGGCAGCGTCTCAGTGAGATTGCCCGCCTCCCAATCTGGTCGTCTGTGGAGGAGCAGGGTGGTCTTCCTCTTCCAAGCTTCAGTGCGTACCCACAAGCATATGTTACAAGTGTGGGGGAGTATCTCCTCACTTTACCACAGCAGTTGGAGCCACTTGCTGAAGGTATCTCGGGCAGTGAGACTGGCAACGACGAGGCTCAGTTCTTTGCTACAGAGTGGATATTTAAGGTAAGTGATATATTCGAAGTCACATGATCTAGATTTAGCATCTTCAACAAGACTTTCCATCACCATGTTCACTTGTAAAATATGCCGCTAATGAAATGGCAATGCTTTAGTGCCTAATAGCCTTAACATATTTATCTTAATAATCAAAACCCCTTAGTAATCTTAACATAATTACCTAACACCAAACCAAATGCCTCCAAACATGCCAGAAATTCTGTGTTCCGTTCTTGACCTTCGCTTCCACGTCTCAGGTCGCCGAGGGTGCCACCGCTATGTTCATGGAGCAGCTGCGTGGGATCCAGTACATCACGGACCGAGGCGCCCTGCAGCTCGCGGCGGACATCGAGTACCTGAGCAACGTCCTCTCGGCGCTCTCGATGCCGATCCCTCCCTTCCTCTCCACCTTCCACGCGTGCATCTCGGCCCCGAGAGACCAGGTCCGCGGCCTGATCAAGTCGGACGGCGGGAGCCAGCTTGACCTCCCCACCGCCCATCTGGTCTCCAAGATCCGGCGCATCCCGTTAGACTAGTGAAGGATTGCTGGCTTTTTGCAAATCATAGTTCTGTAAAAGCATATGGATCTCAAGTGTCCCACATCCTGAGAGCAATTGCTCCTGCGACCTTGCTTCAATTCTACCTCTGTTCCTCCCTTTTGGTGACAGTGAGCTTTGCCTTGTACGGAGTAAGTTGTAACTGTACTGCTTGCAGATATAGAGAATAACATAATATTACAAAAGAGGTCAGCACTTGTACCCATCTCAGTGAGTTGACAGAAAACCAATAGGGGAATTATTGTTGGTCGGCAGGTGCCAGGGTTCCTGCCAGCTGTAAAATTCTTACTCAATGGATTTCTTACTGCGATATAACAAAATACCTGACTAGACTACAAAGATCATTCGAAAAGATATAAATAAGCAAGTGTTTTCTGAAAAGCAGCCATAATGTAATTCTGGACAGACAGTACTACAGCAGCCACTCGCCCTTCTCCGGGCTAGTCCACGTTGATTTTCTTTCTTCTTCCCTTGCGACACGACACGACAGGGGTCCAAGTTGTTTGCGTGAGCGCAAGTCCAGCCACGACGCCGGCGCCATCGTCCACGAGAAAATCACACATGATAATAATTTCGTCCATTTTCACTGGAACCAGGCAGGAGGGAGTCTTTTCCTATCTGGTGTTGTTACGTCTGTCTATGTGGGCTCATCTCTTCCTTATCGACGCTGTGGGAGCAGAGCCGCCCACGTCGCCCCCTCCCCCCTTCCCTTTCCTCCAGAAATCAATCCCCCACGCAACCGCGCAGCGCCGGAGGAAGGACTGTCACTACACCAGCGGAGGAGAAAAATCAGCGCTTGCTGCTACTTATACACTCGGCCCGCCTCGCTCCTCTCCCCTCACGCCCTTCCCCCTCCCCCCTCCCGCTCCGATCCGTCTCAGGTGCGTGCCGCGTCCTAGCCGACCTCCCGTGATTTCCTACCTCTGGTGCTAATCCTGCTTGCTTAAGCCCAGTCCGCTCTGTTCCGGTGTGTATCTGCTTTTGCAGCAGGTGTTCGTCTAGTGTTCCTCCGGGTGTTTTTTTTAAAGCTTTGAGCCAGTTTGGGGGGGACGAATTCGGGCTGGGGAGACACAGTTCGTGTAGTGTTGTGATGTATTGGTGCTGCTAATCTAGGTTTTAGTAGATGCGAGGTTAGTGGAATCGCTGGGTTGTTCATCTTAATCGAAAAAAAAAACAATCTACTTTCAGGGGATAGATAGCTGTAGTTGCTTCTAGTCCGAGGAAGGAATGAAATGGTTGGTGGCGCCTGCGGTTTGTCTGGTTCCATTACAGGTCTTCACAGGCCCAACTATAGTTTATTGAGCCACACCGTTGCTGTGGGTCATTTCGCATTCAGAGGAGTGTTGTTCGCGAGGTGTCCGAAATTAAAGGAGTTTGTTTCACCGTGTGTTCTTGTAACTTGTGATGCTATGCCAGCTGGGAGTTCTGCTGGTAACATCGGCCGATTCGGTTGCTATGAAGCATTGGACTTAGTACAAGTACCTGGCTGGGTGCAAATTATAATTGCTTTACAACACTTGTTTTCTGTCTCTGATTGATGCTAACGATACCTCCCTTCGTTTTATCGACAGTGATCAAACATGGCGCCGCCATCCATGAGCCTCGCTGCGAAAGGGCTGCTACCCTTCGCGGCGCTCCCTTCAAGCGGCAGGCCGGTGTCCGTGACCGCTTCCCTGGAGCAGCACAAGACGAGCGATTCTAAAAGGAAGCTCCTGAAGCTTGCGCTCGGAGGAGTCGGGCTGCCCGCCTTGTTGAGCGCTAAGACGGCTCTCGCCGATGATCAGGGTGTTTCTTCCTCCAGGATGTCCTACTCGAGGTTCCTCGAGTACCTCGACAAGGACAGGGTGAAGAAGGTTGATCTGTTCGAGAATGGGACGATTGCTATTGTGGAGGCGATTTCTCCCGAGCTCGGCGACCGCGTGCAGAGGGTTCGCGTGCAGCTTCCCGGTCTGAGCCAGGAGCTTCTCCAGAAGCTGAGGGAGAAGAACATTGATTTCGCCGCGCACAACCAGCAGGAGGACTCCGGTTCTCTTATCTTCAACCTTATCGGGAATTTGGCCTTCCCGCTTATCCTTATCGGTGGTCTGTTTTTGCTGTCAAGAAGAGGAGGGTCAGGTGGCATGGGTGGACCAGGTGGTCCTGGATTTCCCCTTGGTATTGGCCAGTCTAAAGCCAAGTTCCAGATGGAACCCAACACCGGTATTACATTCGATGATGTCGCTGGTGTCGACGAAGCAAAGCAGGACTTCATGGAAGTGGTTGAGTTCTTGAAGAGGCCAGAGAGGTTCACCGCTGTTGGTGCCCGCATTCCTAAGGGTGTGCTGCTAGTTGGTCCTCCTGGGACTGGTAAGACTTTGCTTGCCAAGGCAATCGCAGGAGAAGCTGGCGTGCCATTCTTCTCGATATCGGGTTCTGAGTTTGTGGAGATGTTTGTTGGTGTTGGTGCCTCCCGAGTTCGTGATCTTTTCAAGAAGGCCAAGGAGAATGCTCCTTGCATAGTATTTGTTGATGAAATTGATGCCGTTGGAAGGCAGAGGGGAACAGGTATCGGTGGTGGGAATGATGAAAGGGAGCAGACTCTCAATCAGCTATTGACTGAGATGGATGGTTTTGAGGGGAACACTGGAATCATTGTTGTTGCTGCCACCAACAGGGCTGACATCTTGGATTCCGCTTTACTTAGACCTGGACGCTTCGACAGACAGGTTAGTTTCTTTCGCGTTTCTCTTAAGGTTAAACACCTGTCTGGGTTCTGTTTGCACATTCTTAACCTTATCTGCATATTCTTACCATCATAAATGTTCCTTCTACACTCTTTACCTTTATTTGTTCTGTATTAGTGAACTACAAGTCCAGTGCGTTTAGTTCAGTGTTTGAGTTATCTTTCAGTACATTAAAAAGTTAGACCATCTATAAATCTATTACCTATTTGTAAATATCAAGGATCCTCCTTGACATTACATTCTAACTTTTTCCACAGGTGAGTGTTGATGTTCCTGATGTACGTGGAAGGACTGAGATTCTAAAGGTGCACGGTAGCAACAAGAAGTTTGATACTGATGTTTCTCTTGAGGTCATAGCAATGAGAACACCTGGGTTTAGTGGAGCAGACTTGGCAAATCTTCTGAATGAAGCAGCCATACTAGCAGGCCGACGTGGGAGGACAGGAATTTCCTCAAAAGAGATTGATGATTCAATTGACAGGATAGTGGCTGGCATGGAAGGAACTGTCATGACTGACGGGAAGAGCAAAAGTCTTGTTGCGTACCATGAAGTTGGGCATGCAGTTTGCGGGTAAGATATAATCTGCATCTGTGCTAATATCCTATTTTGTTGAACATTGCATTGGGATTGGATTGGGTTAGATGAGGATTAGATGAATTTCTCGGCATTTCCTCTAGTTCATTTAAATATTGTTCAAATGTTGTTAATATGGTCTGAAATAATACGGGTGTTGGGGAACTACAGAGCATATAGTGCAGTCAACCTACTTTTTGCATGCGTTGCCCGTCGGTTGGGTGTACTACGACTCTACGAGTCCTTTTTCTGCATTAGTTTTCTGAAAAAGATACCATATGCTGTATTTCAGGCTTTTGTCTGCTCTTTGTTCATTACTTCCACGTCTAGTTTCCAGTAACCCGGTTCATATTTGAAAATTGTACTCTTTGCAGAACTTTGACGCCTGGTCATGACCCCGTCCAGAAGGTTACCTTAGTTCCAAGGGGTCAAGCTCGTGGTCTCACCTGGTTCATTCCAATGGATGACCCAACGCTCATCTCTAGGCAGCAACTCTTTGCCAGGATCGTTGGTGGCCTTGGTGGTAGAGCTGCTGAGGAGATCATCTTTGGAGATTCTGAGGTGACAACTGGAGCTGCTGGTGACTTGCAGCAGATCACTGGCTTAGCCAAGCAGGTATATTTTGTTAATTTTACTACAGTAGAAACAGTAGCAAGAACAATATCCTTTCAAACTGTTTATCGCTTTGACCAATATCTGACATGCCTGGCTACTAATAAATTCAAAGAACAAAGTATGGTGCACACTCATGTGTTGTAGAGGTTGCTAGAACTTACAGCAATTTTGTACATCGTGTCTCAACTATTTGACCTTTGCCACCAGTCTGTACTGATCATGATTCATGATGCTTCTTCAGATGGTGGTTACATTCGGCATGTCAGACATCGGCCCATGGTCTCTGATGGACTCACAGCAGAGCGGGGATGTCATCATGAGAATGATGGCAAGGAACTCCATGTCGGAGAAGCTCGCGCTGGACATCGATTCGGCAGTGAAGCAGCTGTCAGACCAGGCCTACGAAATCGCTTTGAAACAGATCAGGGAGAACCGTGTGGCCATGGACAAGATCGTGGAGGTGCTCCTCGAGAAGGAGACGCTGAGCGGAGACGAGTTCCGGTCCATTCTCTCCGAGTTCACGGAGATCCCCGTCGAGAACCAGATTCCTCCAACCCCGAAGGCAGCCGTTGCGGTCTAAGTTTGCCTAGGTTTTTATAGGGTTGGAAATTTGTTGTTGTAAGATGTTCATATTTTCGATTCTTGGTGTAAACTAATTCTACGTCCCCTGCCGATTTTTCGGTGCACGACATGTAACTTACTCGTGGTAAATCAATTATAAAATGTAATTACCTGAAAAAGGATTTTGCGCAGGATCACCAATGGGAACTCTGCTCTTTTAATGCAGCGAGGTTTTAAAAGAGAAGAAATGCATGGCTCCTGATGCCCTAGATTTTTTTTTTTTGTGACAAAATCCGGATCTATTATAGAAGTTCACAAGAAGTACAAAACACCGTAAACATAACAAAAATTACATCGATATTTTTGGACCACCTAATGACCACTACCATCACCAGGGCGAGTCGTCGAGGCCCCGCTCCTGTACGAGAACCGGCCTGAGGTTGTTGATGACAACCGGGAATTCTTCGTGCACACGTCTAGGCGGGAAGTCGCCACCATTGAACCTTTGAATTGATCTGAATCTTCTAACATCAAACCTGTAACACATGTACACTGATTGAGATCCACCACTCCATAAGAGCAGCGACCAGACGATTTCTCGCATCCTCAACGCCACCCGCGAAATCGCCGCCGACAAGATGGAAGAGGAGGCGGGAATACCTTATTCTTGTCCCACACAGCGGCGTCATAGCCACCATACCATCACTGTCGGTTGACCAATCTCTAACTTTAGGACGAGAGCGGGTCCGAGGTCCCCACCCCCTCCCGCCACCGGAGCAACAAGCAGAGGAGGAGGGGACCTGTCAATTCCTGGTCGGAGACGGTGAAGACGATGCAGACGGACCGCCTTTCTCTTCTCGTTTGCACAGGAGGAAAACCATCCAACGACGACGATCCATGAGTCCAACTAACTTACTCGCTAAAGACTAGCTACAACAACACGCGAACAGACTCGCGCTGCCGCTTATTCAGAACTTAACTGGAGAACTACACCTAACAACAACACAGGATTACTGAAGAAAATTCAGACTTCACCATGGAGCGTAGTGCAGATGAATGGTCTGTTAAAGAAGCGATTGCTAACATCAACAGCACAATCCCTCTCCTCTACTTCGTTCTTGTAAAGTGTGTATGACACCAGATTCTCCTCTCCTCTACTTCGTTCTTGTCAGACTCTAGTATAAAGTGGACAGTGTTGGAGTCCTGCAAATCTATAATAGGGAACTTGGGGACACACCGTGGTAAATGTGAATCTTCGTACTCCGGGGCAGACCAAAGGTCCGCAAGCTCAAGAGTGTTTTCACTCTCCCACGACAACTCCGGAACCCTCAGGATCCATGTGGAGATGGTACACCAGGTTTGGGAGCGGATCGGTAGCGCCCATTATCGATGTCGATAAACTTCAGGTCACCACCTCTACTGATGGACACTGTCCTGTGCTTAGCCGGAAGTCCATGCTCGTGCTCCCAAATATCGATATCCGGAAAACGAATTAATTTGAGTTCAGAGTTGTGTATGTCGTAGAAAATAATACCCAGATGGTAATCTATCCAGCACGCGAATCCACGGAAGGCCAGCACAGTATCAGAGCTCCACGTGCAATTGTGATACACTCCATTCAGGTCAGGAGGCATCTCGAGCTGCTTCGCCTCCCATTGCCCGCTTGCTGAGGAATACAACAGGATGTGGGGTACTTCCTCCCAATCGTCACCACCACTAGCAACACGATGGAATTTCAAAACTGCCACATGGTAGTAGTTCTCACGGCCGCGGACGACGACGGTGTCTGTTTCTCTGCCAACCCAGTGCAGCAGACGGGGCAGATTTTTTTTTTTTTGAGAGGAAGCACGCATACATTAGATCAAACAAACAAGATACAACAGGCATACAGCTTCTGGAAATAACCAGAGAGAGCACCAGCAAAGAGCAAAAGCGAAGAAAATCCAGGAAAAAGCAAAAAACTGAAAGCACTGAGGATCTTCTTGCTTGACCACCGAACCGGCCGCCGAGGTCCATCGCCGTCGCTGCCGAAGCAACCATCGGAGAGAACCAACCCCAAGCACCGAGACAGCTCCATCTTTTGTTTTTTGGACCTCAAGAACCACCCGCCACCAACGACGGGATCTAAACGGTTGTAGCTCATCGGCCGGGGAAACTCCCCGCGCTTCTCGGTTCCGGCCTTCAACACCCCCCAACGCCAACGACGGCGGAGAGCAGCCGAAGACCCCACCTCCAACCACCACCGGAGCTCCAGGGCACAACCTCTCCAGTAAACACCGGCACCACCACGCCGGCTTGATCTCCTGAAGCAATCCACCCGGTTTCCCCTCAGCGGTGGAGAAGACGCCGGAGAGGAGCAGACGAAACCAGGGGAACAAAAATCCCAAGCGGACCGCCGGCACCGTCGCCATGCCGACCGACCGAGGGAACCCTAGGTCCTCTATCCCGAAGGAGAAGAGGAACACCAGATCTGCCAGAACCAAGATCCAGCAGAGCACCACATCCGCGAGCTCGTCGACGCCGGGGATTCCGTCGTCGAAGTGGGGATCGAACTCCGGAAGATTTATTCGGCGCGGCGACACCACCCCCACCGGAACGCCGCCGCCAGAAGACCTATTCCTACCACTATCTACAGGCCCGACGCGAGGACCCAAGGTTCTCCCCACCTCCCGTCGCCCGAACGGCGGACGGAGGCGAGGAGAACCCCAGGATTCGCCGGCCGACGGCGGAGGAAGAAGAGTCGCCTCCCTTTTCGCCTCTCTCAACTGTAGCGAGGGGAAAGGGGAAAGGGGCGAAAGTTTAGATCGTTGGTCTTCTCCCCAGACGGGGCAGATTGGGGTTCCAGGGCCAGCGGTTGTTGATGCAGTCCTCGAGAAGTGGTAGACGCTGCAGCCATGGCGAGTGAGGATCGGCCTTGTACACGAAGAAGTTGTCTGAGTAGTTTTTTTTTCGATAAAGGGATTTTATTACTTAAAAGGTTTAAGCATTACACCCGGCCTCTGCATAGCTAAGATGCACACAGCCCCAAATTCACTCGGTACAAGTTCGCAACATAAAAGAAAAAGGCGAAATACATATCATGATGAGAAATTGTAAATCCGCCTATAGCATAGGAAGGTCAATCCGGAGTCTATGCTGCCACCCATGCCGGGATAGTAACTCCCTGGCCGCAACCTCCAGTCTCGATGCTACCTCCAAAAACAAGTCTTGGTGCTCCACCCGCTGCAGGGCCGACCATGAGCGTAGCGTCGTCGTGCACCGGTAAATAACCTGCATAATAGAAGCAATTTTATCATTAAAAACCTTGTCATTTCTACATAGCTAGAGCGACCAAATCACGGCAATCGCACCCATCCTACAGAAGAGTTTGAACCTAGGATCGACACCATTCAACCAGTTGCCAAAAAGGTTTGCAACTGAGCGTGGTGGATATAAGGTAGAACCTATCTGGATAGCTGACCATATAGACCTAGCAAACTCGTAATGGAAGAATAAATGTGCAATGGACTCGTCATTTTGACAGAACTCACATTTTTTACTTTCTTGCCAATTACGCTTAGCAAGGTTATCCTTTGTAAGAATTACACCCCGACGAAGGTATCACGCAAAAACTTTAGTTTTAAGCGGGATCTTCATCTTCCAAATTTTATTACTTTCTTCAGTATCGATTGGCACATCGGGGAGAATTAAAGCTCTATACATCGAATCCACTGAGAATTTACCATTCTTCGTAAGATTCCATCGAAATCTATCTGGACCTTCCGACAGTTGGACAGAGTCCAAACGGAGAAGCAAGGCATTCCAGGATGCCTGCCTTGTTCCAAGTAAACTTCTTCTGAACGACACAACTGGTGGTGAGGAACCCAGCACCTTCGCAAGCGTATCGCTTTTGTGTCGTACAATCGAGTAAAGAGCCGGATATTGTTCTTTGAGGGTAGACGGGCCCAGCCATTTATCCTCCCAAAAACGAATTTCCGAACCATCCCTAATCGAGAAAGATCCATGTGGGAAAAAATACTTCTTTGTAGCCATTAGGCCAGCCCAGAAGTGTGAATCACCAGGTTTCCAATTAACCTGGGAGACAGCTTGATCCCCCACATATTTCCTCCTAAGGAGGGTCTGCCAAACTCCATCTTCAGATAGAAGTTTGAAAAGCCATTTACCAAGTAAGGCTCTGTTCTTGACCTCAAGGTCATGAATACCGAGCCCTCCTTGGTCTTTAGGACTACAGACCACACTCCATTTAGCCAACCGATATTTCTTCTTCTCACAATCCCCTTGCCAAAAGAATCTAGACCGGAAATAATCCAGTCTTTTCAAAATTCCTTTGGGTAATTGGAAGAATGAAATCATGTACAGTACCATGTTGGTTAGTACCGAATTTATGAGAACCAATCTTCCTCCTAGAGATAGGAGTTTACCTTTCCAACTATTTAAACGGATTTGCAGTCTTTCCTCCACCTTTTTCCATTCAGCATTTGTAAGTTTCCGAAAATGAATCGGAATACCCAAATAGTTGATAGGAAATTGACCTTGCACGCAGCCGAAAAGTTCCGCATACAAGACAGCATCATCACGAGCATCACCAAAACAAAACAATTCACTCTTATGGAAATTTATCTTAAGACCCGAAAGTTGCTCAAAAGCAGCTAAAATTAACTTTAGGTTTCGAGCCTTTTCAAAGTCATGTTGCATAAAAAGAATCGTATCGTCAGCATATTGAAGAATTGAGAGACCGCCATCAACAAGATGCGGAATCACTCCTTCAATTTGACCCTCGGATTTAGCGTGTTCGATCAAGATAGCCAACATATCAGCCACTATATTAAATAGTATTGGCGATAATGGGTCGCCCTGTCTTAGACCTTTTTTCGTTTGAAAATATTTGCCCGTGTCATCATTGACTTTGATGGCAACACTCCCTCCCGAAACAAAGCTATCGATTAACGCACACCACTCCGGAGAGAAGCCTTTCATCCGGAGTGTTTGCTGAATGAAAGACCATTTGAATTTATCGTAAGCTTTCTCGAAATCGATTTTGAGAATTACCCCATTCAATCTTTTCCTATGTAGCTCATGAACCGTCTCATGTAGGATGGCCACACCGTCAAGGATGTTGCGTCCTTGCATGAAAGCCGTCTGAGACGGTCGCACTACATGATCAGCCACACTGTTAAGCCGAATCGTAGCCACTTTGGTGAAAATTTTAAAACTAACGTTAAGGAGGCATATGGGTCTAAATTGTTGTATCCTTTCTGCCTCGTTAACCTTAGGTAATAAAATGATCTCCCCAAAATTTAGACGAAACAGCTCTAGCTGCCCACAGTGCAGACTGGCAAACAGTAGAAGAAGATCAGACTTGATAACATCCCAAAAATTCTGATAAAACTCAGCCGGGAAACCATCAGGTCCAGGGGCAGAATTATGTTTCATTTGAAAAACCGCCAACCTCACTTCCTCCTCAGAGTAGGGTCTAGTGAGTAGGTTGTTCTCCATATCTGAAACCTGGGGAATATCCTCGGTTCGGTCCTCGTCCAGAGTGAAGTTCCCTTCATCCGGAGCACCGAACAAACCCTTATAGTAATTTGTAATGTACGACTTGAGTTGTTCTTGGCCCGCAATGGTTCCCTCATCCTAGACAAGGGATTGAATCCGTTTTTTCCTGTATCTGTCATTGGCAATACTATGAAAATAACGAGTATTCGAGTCCCCTTCCAGAATGAATTGTGCTTTGGAACGTTGGTACCATTTTAACTCTTCCTCACGCAGGAGATTCGCCACCTGAGCATTAGATTGGCTTTTGAGCTCAATCTCATGCTCAGATAGCAACCGAACTTCTGCTAATGCTTCTAGGGCATCAATGATCGAGGCAAGTCGTTCCTTCTCCTTTTTAAGTAAACCAGCAGTATGACGCGCCCATCCAGCGAGGTGTGTGCGTAATGCACGTATCTTATTAATCCATCGCTGGATAGGCGTATCACTCGTAACCGGTCTTTCCCAAATTCTTTTAACCATATCGTGAAAACCCTCGCGATGCAGCCAACCAAGCTCAAACTTGAACCGAGGCTTACACCGAGACCTAGGAGTTCCAGTGGTCATTAGAATGGGAGCGTGGTCTGACAAACCCTCAATACGTTCTAGAGCCCGTACTGATACCAGCGGGAATTTATCTTCCCAATCCGTATCCATCAGTACACGGTCTAGTTTCTCATATGTGGGTTCAGGGAGGGAATTAGCCCAAGTGAACTGTCCGTCCGCGGATAGTACCCTTGGCCTCCCGTGCACTACGCCGTCTTCCGTGTGAACCTGAACGTAAGACGATGCTGGCGGCGAGGAGAGACGGAGAGAGACTCTTACGGCTCGACCGCCGCTTGTCTCGAAGCACACTGCCGTGGTGGAGTGCGCGAAGTCTCCAACGGCGACGCGCGAATCGAAGAAAACCATAGATTGGTGCGCGACGGCCATGGCAACGGCAAGGTGGAGTTGATGTGGTGGCGGCTGCCATCGCTGAGGTAAAGTCCGGCGGCGAGCTCGGTAGGGTTTGGACGAGAGGTGGCGCCACGGTCTTGGACGCCTCTGGCTCTCAGACCCTCTAACACAACCGTATTATACTAGTACTCCTAACACGACTAGTAAATTTGCACGTGCCACGCACGTCTATGTAATTACCCAATAATACCGCCTCATGTTTTTCTCCCATCCGCGTCACTACACTCCGATCCCTCCCCTTCTCTTCTCAAGAATTCACAAGCCTCTTTGCTCAGTGATCCTAGTAGCCAGAATGACTGATACAATCTCTCACGTCGGTCATCCATCCAACGCAAGCATTGCCGCAACATCGTCATTAGTTGTCCCCGCCAAACCTTGTGGTGATGCAGAGAGAATTACTTTTTATTTACATGCAACCATCACCACAATCGCCACAAAGTTGGTATGCAAGTCCCTGCTCGTCTCATTCCTCGTCTTCACATTTGTGGGTTCCTCTTAGCAGTTAGCATCCGTCGACCGTGGTGACGGCCTCCGTGCTCCAAAAAATACTTCTTTCCAGCAGCACCATCACCAGGAGGAAGACATTTATTGGTTTTCACATTTATAGACTTAATAAAACATACATGCTATGGCGAATAATGATGGATATTAGGAAAGCTAAATACCTTATTGACACTGACGCCGTATAATGGCATTCCAATAACTCATATCTGATTCTTCATGATTCATATTGCAACAAAATATAAAAATAAGTTCATCCATTCTCTATGCACAGGCTCCCCTGCTCCAAACAAAGAAATGGTGAATTGGCTTCTTCTCTCCACCCGCCGCACGGTATCCCTGCATGTGGGTAAACTAATTAACTCAACTGAGCACTTTCAGATTAACTTTGCCGATCTGAACGGCAAACATGCGTTACCAACAGTATAAGACAACTGAAAGAAATTTCGCGGCATGTCAAGATTTGCTCATCGTTCTCAGAGATCCAGTTCCAAAGGCTGAAAACTATTAGAGGAATGCAATGCAGTTCCATGTAAATATAGCTGAAATTATTGCACTGCAATTTTGATCGCGCTATGCGTCACACCGTCAACATGAGTTGATCATGTGTCCATGTGTTCCGTTCTAGCTTTCACCATTTGAATAGGCAAACTCTGGTGGTTATCTTTTACAAAAGTTGCACTAAAATGTCCGTTTGCTTGAGAAGAATGAGAATCCATCGTGGGAAGACCGGCATCCATGAGCTCTGAGCTCTGCGGACGAATCCGAGTCCGGCCGCGATGGCAAAGACAAGATCTTCCCATGCCCAGACCAGAGCTACAAGGGTGACTCCTCTCTCTCCTTCCTCTCGGAGGGGATGGATCTCTCGGGTCTCAAAACTCTGAGGGCGCGGCGCGGCGCGGCAGGCGCCTAGGGCCATGGGGGTGAGGGGTGGGATTTGACGGTGGTGGTGTGTAGTTTTCTCTGGCGTGCGAGGGGATTTTAGGTGAGCGACCTGCTGCGACTTGGGACGATGGCAAAGGCGCGGGCGTGGAGTAGCGAGCTGGCGGCGCGACAACAACGACGGCAGCGGGAACGCATGATTGTGACACCTGCAGTTTTTAGACGATCCACGATGAACACAGAAGGAAATAGTCAGCGTGATTTCAGAAACGGAATTGTAGCTCATCGGATCGTGGGGTACGGGTAGCGATATACACGGTTGCAGACCACGGCAAAACATCCAATCTAAGCCGTTAGATGTTTTGGCAGACCATCAAAGGAACGTTGGCTGTTGGATTTCATTGGGTGGGAATGATCTGAGGGTACTCATTGGTCTGTGTACACTATTGTTGGTGGCTTTAGAAGAGTTCTAGTTTGCTTAAGTAGTTTAGATTAGACTCAAACTGAAAACCGAACTTGCTATACGGCCAGCCAAACGATTCCCACTTGGTTTCAAGTAGCCTAAACCTACTAGAACTAAGTGAGTAAGTGACCACACTCATGAGAAACTACATGTGGTAGGATGGTTAGGAGGGTGGTTGTACCTCCAGCTCACCAGAGTTCAAACTCCAGGGTTGACACTGGTGTTTCTCATTTAGGCGGAATATTCTTCAGTGTGAGGCGACGTTCCCGTCGACAGCGAGGCACCCGTGGTGACTTCGTCAATCTCAAGATTCGACCCGCCGACTCAGTCTTTCGGAGGTGCTGATAGGGGTAGGGTGTGCGTGCGTGCGTTCATATGGAAACTAACCTAAACTTACATCTCTTTTTCTAAGAAGTTTAAAAAGGAAGGACTGTTTTTGACTCCCGAGCTCTGTTCTTGTTTCAATAAAAAAACATAAAAAATAGTAAAGTGCTTTAAAAAAACTGTTTTTTTGGCGATGAACATATACAAGTGTTCTAAATACGTGTCAAGTTTAGTAACGAAATAACATGAGCGGTGCTCTGTGCTGAAAAAACAAAATCACATCTCTAAAACTAGGAGTATTTTTTAAAATCCCATTTTGACCACCTATTTGTTTGTTTTGTACAGAGCACCACAAAAGTTTACTTGACACATATGTATAAAACTTATATATATATTTATCATCATTTTTCAGAATTTTAAAATGTTTTACTATATTTTTCAAAATTTTGATTCAGGCATGAGCATGTGAGCCCGAGTGCCATAGTTAATTTCCTATTTAGGAGCTTGTAAATTTATTTAATTTGTGAGCTGCTTGAGATACACCATGTTGGTTTATGCCTGCTTTTTCACGCTTGCGCGTGTCTTGGCCTCTCAATTTATAGCGCGCGACAGTTGAAAGAACAACTATGCCCGAGATGTCGCCTAGAGGGGGGGGGGGTGAATAGGCGATTAAAACTTTTTCTAATTAGGAGCTTGATAATTGCGGAATAAAACTATGTGTTTAAATTAACAAGCCAACAACCTAATATGTTAGGGTTACCTATGTGCACCAACAATTTATGCTAAGCAGTTCAAGCAACAAGATGATAGCAAGATATGAACTTCAAGCACTAAGGCTATCACAATGTAAATTGCATAAGTAAAGATTGGGTATAGAAATAACCGAGGCACGCGGACACGAGGATGTATTCCCGAGTTCCTCCTTGTTAAGGGAGTACGTCTCGTTGAAGGGGTGTGAGCTCGCCACAAGAGGCCTACTCAAGATGCCACAAAGGCCTCACCCTATTCTCCGATGAACCTCACCCAAGGGATTGGTTCACCTTCCACTATCGGAATCATTCGAGGCGGATTCCGGAGCCCTTTACAACTTCTCTTGGGGCACACACCCACAACTCAATTGGGGGCTCCCAAACTCGTGCCGAAGCTTCACAACTCGAAGTCTTCGCGGTACCTCCAACCGTCTAGGGTACACAATGCACCCAAGAGGCAACAAGCTCTTGGGAACACAATGCACCCAAGAGTAACAAGCTCTTCAACCTTCAACTTCACGTATCACCGTGGAGAGAGCAACCCGATGCAACTAATACAAGAGGCAAGAAGACACGAAGTGGTCAAGTCCTTCACTCTCAAATTCCAACCAAGCAACAAATGCTTTGGGGGGAATAAGAGAGGAAGAACAAAGGAGATGAACACAAAGCAACCCCAAATCTAGATCCACAAGGTTCCCCTCACTTAGAGGAGAATTTGATTGGTGGAAAGGTAGATCTAGATCTCCTCTCTTGTTTCCCTAAAAATGGGCAATAATCATTGGAGGGAAGTGGAGGAATCAAACTCTCAAAGATGTGCAACAATGGAGGAGGGAGAGAGCAAAAGGTTCACCAAGAAGCTTAGAACCGTTGGGGAAGAAGGGCCACTTAAGTAGGTGCCCTGGGAAATATGGCCGTTGGGCACAGAATCCCGCAGGAGCGGAAGTACCGGCCCAAGGGGCGGTACTACCGCCCCACGTGAAAACAGCCCCAACGGCTCACTTTGGAAGCGAAAACCTGCAGGACCGGTAGTGCCGGCCCACCCAAAAACAGCCTGCCAACAGTTAGAAGAGAAAGCCCGCGAGGTCGGTAGTACCGGGAAACGGACCGGTAGTTCCGGTTTAGCGGTAGTACCGTTACTACTTCCGGTGCTACTTCCGTTAAGAGTCCAGTACCCAACTTTCGTAAGCGGCACTGGGCTCCGGAAGTAACCCCGGAAGTTCCGGGCGGTAGTACCGCTGGGAGCACCGGTACTTCCGGTTTAGCGGTAGTTCCGGTGCTACTTCCGGTGGTACTTCCGTTTGAGTCCAGTACCCAACTTTCGTAAGCGGTACTGGGCTCCGAAAGTACCTCCGGAAGTTCCGAGCGGTAGTACCGTCCGATTGGCCGGTACTTCCGGTAACTGAAAAACAGCAGAACCCTGAAACTGAATAACTTTTGCGTGGAAACTCCGAATCGAGTGAATCCAATTTTGTTGGAAAGAGGACGACAAGAGCTTACACTACAAAAAGTCAAAATATTGAAACAAGCAAGGGAGATTGTGCAAAGGGTTGGAGAGGTTAAACCTTCCAAACGGATGAACCGACAAAATCTCCAACACCGAAAACGCACAAGTTTTTCATCAAGACTCCGTTTTCTATGATCTTGGGCTTATTTCGAAGATACTCACAAGCCCTACAAGATCATGCATATACACATCATAGTCTATCATGTGAGGAGGAAATCATAAGGAGAGAGTTTGACCTCTCGTAGAAGAGACAAACCGGTAAAACCTCCGATATAAAAAATGCAAGAAGATATTCATGAGATCCGTTTTTGATGAACTAGAGCTTGGTATGGAGATGAACACAAGCTCTAAATTCTCACATGGATAAAAGCCAAATAAGAACCAATAAATATGATTGCATGGATGCAAAGGTTTGAGCTCTCCACGAACGATACGATCATGATACTCGGTCGAGAGCCCCTCTTGATAGTACGGCTATCTATCCTATAACCCGGTCTCTCACTAAACATAATGAGACCGGTAAAGTAGAAACCCTAGAAAGATCATACCTTTGCCTTGCGCTTAAACCACTTGAGGTCGATGAAGACGATCTTCAACTCCTCAAGACGCACCACCTTTCTTCATTGCGCTTCGCTTGGTGAAGATTCACATGACGCTCCCCCATACACCAAGATGGGGAAAGCACTCTTCGGCATATCTTCACTTGGACTTGAGTGTCGATCAACCCGTACTTAGCCTTGATCAACACAAATCTTTTCTTCCCTTGAGCTTGACTCCAACAAATGGAGATCAAGCAAAGCACCTTGACTCCAACACATGGAGACAAGCTTGGCCTTGATCAATAAATGATCTTCTAACCTTGACCTTGACTCCAACCAATGGAGACAAGCAAGCTTGGCCTTGATCAACAAATGATCTTGACACAAGCTAAAGGACAACCTACACATAGAGCTCAATGCAAATATTAGTCCATAGAGATTGTCATTAATTACCAAAACCATGCATGGGATCAACCATGCACTTTCAACAGTTGTCGTAATTTTGGGTGTCTTTTTAGCTGTAGAAAGATAGTAGTGCATTCTTTCAAAATCCGTGCTAGGACTCATGCAATTATATTCAAAACCAAGGGGTGGATAGTTTAAAAGAAATATATAAATGCATTAATAGCCAAAAGATAACCAGAAAACAAGCTTAACCAAAAAATATGTTAAACCTGAAGTTATTTTTACTTAAAAATGATGGCAAAGATTAATAGAACAATTTAAATAAAGTCAACAATTTGACGAAGTCCTCTATGTGATCTTTGTCAGGATTTACGATGAGGTTGTGCTTTCAGGCGGAGCACACCTTCGAGAAAATCGACATGGCGGGGTTATTGACCGATGAGCCTATGTGACAATGGATATGGTTGCCATGAATGTTAGGAACTATGACACCTCGTGCAAGATTTGAATTCGATGAGGCTGATAAGTGTGAAGTCGTCGTTGCTTTTTTACGACGCTCTTTTGTGATGCCTTGTCGGGAACGGAGACATAGCTCGCTTATTGAAAATGACTTCTTCACTCCAAACATGACATCCCTGATGGAAGTGGAGTGGGAGGAAGGGCGGGAGAAAGATTTAGATTCATCTTCTTGCAAGTAGATTGTGGTTATGGAGGCACAACGCATGTCGACAAATTGGGGGGGGGGGGGGATCTGTACTTGTTGCCATATGAATGAATTTATGAATACCACATGCTGCCGGATTTAAAACTTTTTAATCGAAAAAATTGATCAGTGTAATTTTTTGTGTTACTCCGTGGCCACATACGGGCATCCAACTAGTAGTTACTCCCTCCGTATCAAAATATAAGATGTTTTAGCATTTCTCTTTCCATCCGAATCTAGACATGTTTTAGTGCAAGGTTCAAATGAATCTTACACTAAAACATGTATACATACGGATGGAAAGAGAAATGCTAAAACATCTTATATTTTGATACGGAGGGAGTATAAGTTAAGGTCCTCAAATATTTGGTAAGAATAGATTGAGCTAAAACCAAAGCCCAAAGCCATGTAGAGACAAAAATTGTCTCAAAAAAAAAAAGTAGAGCCAAAAAAAAGGACAAAACATAGGAGCAGCCCTCTCTGCAAAATAAAAAACACACATTCACAAAGCGGTGTTGTGGTTCCCCATCTCCGCCCGAGTTCCGACCAGCCACCGCCGAGACACACAACACGGCCCCGCGTCTCCGACCACCATGGCGTCCGCCTTGCCGCGCACCACGCAGCAGCTCGTCGACGCCCTCACCGCCCACCTCTCCCTCTACCACGCCTCAAACCCTAGCCCATCCCCCTCCTCCTCCCCCTCCCCGCGCGCCGCGATCCTGCGGTGGCTCGCCTCCCTCCCGCCGGCGTCCCGCGCCGCGGCCACCACCTCCCTCCTCTCCCCGGCCGCGTCCGGGGCGCTCCTCTCCATGCTCCACCGCCTCCGCCTCCGCGGCCACTCCTCCTTCTTCGTCCTCGCCTCCCCCTCCGACGCCGAGCCCACCGTCCTCTCGCGGCTCTCCCGGGGCCTCCTCGCCCGCGCCGCCGCCGCCTCCCGCGCGCACGAGCTCCTCTTCTCCCGCGCCCTCCTCTTCGCCTCCTCCCCCGCTTCCCCGCGCCCCGATGCGATCACGGTCGCCGAGTCCCTCCTCGCCGACCTCGACGCCTTCGTTGCGACCATGGACGAGATCTCGGGCGGGAGGTTCCTCCGCTGCAGCGACGGCGAGGTCGACCTGGCCGCATTGGCCTCCGAGGAGTTCCCCGAGCTCCCCTGGCTCAAGGCCAAGGGGTACTACGTGATCGAGGAGTTCGTCGCCAATTGGGTGGAGATCGCGCTGCGGATGTCGTGGGCGGCGGCGATGGCGACCGGGGGCGGAGGGAAGAAGGCGGTGAGGGTCGGGAAGTGCGTGAAGGAGAAAGCCGGGCTGGCGTCCACCGCGTTCTGGAGGGAGAAAGGGTATGTGGATTGGTGGATGAGGCTGGAGCCGCGGGTGAGAGCAAGGATCACCGGAGCCTTCTTTGGGAAGAGCGCAATAGCACTGGTAATATGCCCTCTTGCTCTGCATTTTCGAACTGATTTTTGTTCATGGCTGCGGAGTGCTACGGCTGATGCATGTCTCAGTCGTATGCTTATGATTTCAGACTATAGATTGTGTGCACAAAGTGCAAACGTTTTGGGACAATGCTGCATATTAATCTGTTAGTTTCTTTGGCATGGTTTGTACTGAAGTGAAACCAAACTTTGACAAGTAACACGTTTACTTCTTATTTACATGAATATGCGTCGAAGCATGTATCTGATCTAATTAGGATGTAGTTGATGAGCTCAGTAGATGTGATTTTAATTTTCCAAAGCCAAATGCTGCTTCTCCATAAGTATGTTGTGTTCCTGGGTAAGGGAGTGGGGGTGGTTTGCCTTTTCTCCCATTAGTTTTAACTTTTGCGAACATAAGTTCAGTTTTATGTAAAGATGCGCAAGTAAATCTAGTACACTCTGAGAAAAAAATCTACCGGAGAATATCTGAATGGAACAAAGGTGCTGCTCATGGATACATGATTTAATAGTGCAGCATTCTGTTAGGGAAGCCTCCTTCATCTAGTGGAGGATGAATTTCAAATTATGTTATGATTTTAGGCAACATGATTTAATTGTGTAGCATTCCGTTAGGGAACCCTTGTACATCTAATGAAGGGTGGATTTTAGTATTATGTTATTATTTAATAAATAGTGAATTTATACCCACAATTATCCTCTAGCTTATATGAAAACCCTCATTTTCCAGTATTGATTTGTCTGTCTTTCTTGGTCATCATATACTTGCAGATTCACAAGTGATCGTCCTTTTTTTTCATTGTTCTGTTTAACTACCGATTGAAGAAATTGTTATTCTGAATATGGTAGTTCCTTATGTTGACCAGCCGTGCTTTGGGTGTCCACGAATACTGAGCTTTTTGCGACCCCATGCCGTCTTGTTTTTACATACTGCTAATTTTTGGGAAGAGAATCATGAAAGTTGGTGTCATAGTGTTCAGTTAATCAGAGAAAGTTGCTATGCCTCAAGCACATCCAAGTCACATACTAATAGCTCAAGTTTGCAGGCTAATGAGATTGGTGAAGGGCCAGATGTTGCTCTTAGCGACAAATCCTGTTTATGCTTAGGTGAATCTGGATCATTTGTTGCAGACAGTTTGTATGGAAGTACACGGCAGTCTTTTTTCAGAAAGAATCAATCTGGTTGCACCGATGTTGCAAGCATTCTGCCTTGTAAAAAGAAGCCTGATTTTGCTAAAGCATTAAAAAGATTGCTACTGCTTCAGGAGATAGTGTGTTTAAAGAGCAAAATTACTTATGGTGGTGATGATGCAATCTTTCTCACTTCATTACTGTCAGCTGGCACTGTTGCTGACCTTATACTCATGAGATTAAGAAGACTTCTCATGGTGGTCTCGACGGAAAGTATAAAGTTTGAACTCATTGGGGACGGAGCACCAAATACTCCCAAAAAGAAAGATGTCGAAAAGACAAGTGGAAGTTCTCGAAAAGGAAAGAAGAAAACTAGTGGCTCAAAAAAGCTAGTATCGTCTTCCAAGTCATCCAAGGTATAGTTCATTCATCATCTGCTTCCTCGTTTTTTCATAGGCATAGGGCTTTATACTTCACCGAGCAAGTTAGCTAGCCTGACTGAAGGATTTCTTTCCAGGACAATGGAGGCACTAGCACAGAAAGCCGAAATTCTAGGGTTGTGCCTAAGTCAAACCAGCGGACTCCTTCTGCTTCTGAAGAAACTCCTTGCAAGGAAATTGTACCAACGCCAAAGGTGGTAAGCATACTTTTGTCTTTTGCACCTATTTTTATTCGTTAAGTCATGACTTATGAGTGACATACTCTATATTTTAGGAGCAAGCTATCAGGTTGGGTGACTGCAATAATCAGTGTAACAAAAAGAAAAACAAACGTAAAGGGAAAGCAAAACTCTCTGATCTAATGAGAACTGAGAACCCTGGACCTGGCAAATCGAGGACAACTGTTGCACATGTTGCTACAGAAGCCGTTTATAAATCTGCTGAAGCAGCAGATGCTCCACCTCGTGTCCCATCTCATGTGAATTCTTCCACTAATGACATCCCTGAAGCAGTCGGTTGCTCTGACTCTTCAAGTACCTTTGATGGAGCTGAAGAAAAAGACATCAGAAGCAGCACAAAGCTGGAAGATTCCTTGTGTTCTTCCACAGTTATCTCATCAATAACTACAGAATGTTGTCAGAGTGCACGAAAACCTGATAACTTCAGTATGAATGAGCCGGGCCCATCACACACTCTTCTAAATGAATCTGTGGTCGAACCATCATTTCGTTCACCTTCCAGAAGTGATAATGTTTTATCTGGTAATCCATGCAGAAACTCTGCTGACTCCTTGGTTAGATCTGCACAGGATAACATTGGCTGTGATATAACACTGGGAGCTTTGAACGGACTTGCTCCTGGTGTTGCTACAGGATACGAGAAACACATGGATCATAACTCTGTAATGACCGATAAACTTTTACCATCAGTCATTCCTGCCAACATTCTCCAAAGTGCTCTAAGCGACAATGGTGCGACAATGAAGAATGGCGGAAGTGAATATTATGCATTCAACAGGAACCTACTGGGAGGAACATCATATGAGTGGCCTAGTGTAGCACCTCATTTTGTATCTCCTGAAATGCAACAGCGCCCTGCTGCAGCAGACAGGTTGCATCTTGATGTTGGTTACAGATGGCCTACTCAATTTGACCAGCCTTTCCTACCTGCCAACCATCAGGTGAGAAGCTCGCCTATTGAAGCTGGATGCAATCAAATGTTATCTTCTCGGTCAATGCCCTTAAGTTTTGATTGGCCTCCTGTTTTCAGAGGTTATGGTAAATTGACTCAGAATGCTGCTTTAAGTTATGATCCAGTGTTTGCCCCACATATGCAGTCTTCTGCCTGGCCTGGGTTTCCTGCTCAACTAATGCAAAGAGGTGGCATTTGTAGTGAAAAAGACAGGAAATATTTTGGTGATAGTGACCCAAGAAACACATCAGATGTTGGTGATGATGCTGAAAGCTATTGGTGTTCTGAAGAAGAATCAGATGGGCATGCAGTTTCTGGAAGAGACATTAATCAATATTTTGGTGGAGGTGTGATGTATTGGAGTCCTGCAGAACTTGCCGGAACAGGCTTTTCGAGGCCACCATCTCTTAGTTCGGATGACAGTGCTTGGGCTTGGCATGAGGCAGATGTTAGTCGAGTTGTCGACGATCTAGCTGTTGGGATTCCATCAACATATAGCGCGAATGGTGCATCATCGCCACCATTAACTCCATTCTGTTCCCAAAACGAAACTTCCGATCCTTTCCCTCAGCCTGTTTGTCACTCAAGGGCAGGGACTGACAACAATAGTGAAGCTTTGCATTCTCCATCTTCCACTCAAGACAGCCCTGAAGATAAGACTACTTCAGCCTTAAAGAGTCCATCTTGTGCCAGTGAAATAGTAAAGGGAGATACATTACCATATGCAATGTTGCGGCCAATAGTTGTTCCTAATATATCACGAAGGTTATCAAGGTCTGACTTTAGGGGTGGTCATGATCACAGGAGCCCATGTGTGTCTTCGGCCAGGAGGGATATACCTCTTGTAAGAAGACCTCCGTCACCAGTGGTACTTAGTGTTCCTCGTGTGCCTCGGCCACCCCCTCCTTCTCCTGTTGGAGAGTCAAGAAAACGTGGATTCCCAATTGTTAGATCTGGCAGCTCAAGTCCGAGGCATTGGGGGATGAGAAGTTTGTTTCCGGACGATAAAATATTCAATAGGGCTCAGTTTTGCTTGGATGGTCCTGAAGTTGTTTGGCCGTCATGGGTGAATAAAGGCACTACTACTGCTACACTAGTGCAATCAATTGAGGATACTGTCTTGCAGGACCACCTTGTTAAGATTTCACACCTTTCTCGTGATCAACATGTAAGGAAGTAATTACTGTTCTATTTTGATAAGTATTGCTTATATGCCTTCCTGACATATGTTTTTTGCAGCCAGATGTTGCACTTCCTCTGCAGCCACCTGATATGTTAAATGGTTCATCTCACAAGGCGTCCCTCTCTTTGATGCACAACGCTCTACACGAAGAGATCGATCAATTCTCTAAGCAGGTATTCTCCTTTATATCCTGCCTTTTGCATCGTAACCTTCATCAATGTGTCCTATGGGATCATTAGTCATTACTCCGTTGCTAATTGCATGTCGTGCCTTAGTCTGTTCCTACAAAATTCCTCCTCGATAGATGTTGATTCTAATCGTAATCCTTGTAAGGTTGCTGCTGGGAATCTGGTGACGAAGCCTTATATAAATTGGGCTGTCAAAAGAGTCACACGATGCCTACAAGTTCTCTGGCCTCGCTCACGTACAAATCTATTTGGCTCGAATGCTACTGGTTTGGCTCTTCCAACTAGTGATGTGGATCTTGTGGTTTCTCTTCCCCCAGTTCGAAATCTGGTGAGTTGCATGACTGTCAATAATAGTTTTCAACATGGTAGCTCAATTGCAGTTGTCTTCCTGCTATCATGAAAACTAAGTCCTAACTATTTCCAGGAACCTATTAAAGAAGCTGGAATTTTGGAAGGCCGTAATGGCATAAAGGAAACATGCCTCCAGGTAATGCACACTGGCTAATAGGTCTTTTTCTCTCTGGATTATGTAATAGGTGAATGTGCTATTATCAGACAGATATTGTCTGCGTGTCTGTCTTAAACCGTGGTTCAACAATATAGGATACAGCGACATCTTGTTAGAATTATGCTAAGAAAGAAATGAAGTATTAAATTGTTTCTGATCTTTTGTTATGTGCCTTGTGAGTCATGGCGGACATGTTTACTTAAGTTATATCTTTAAGTTGTCTACCTTTGTGAGGCATGGTAACTTACCAACTACCGAGTACCCACCTTTGGCATTTAGCTGTTAATTTATCACTAATTGTCTTACTACGCTACGTGCATAACTGCACATGCATGCTTCTTGGGATGCAACATCTTGATATCTTTTGTGCAAAAAAATAAAGCTGATTCACAGGTCTTTTTTGTTTTGCTTTAGCATGCGGCAAGGTGTCTTGGAAACCAGGACTGGGTTAGAAGTGATTCCCTCAAAACGATTGAAAACACAGCAGTAAGTCATAAGCGCCTTTCATTTGCTAGTTTGCCAACTAGTTTGTTTTCATCACTTATCAATAAATCTGCAGATACCTGTCATCATGCTTGTAGCACAAGTACCTTGTGACATAAATATGTCCAGTGAGTACACTTCTGTTCTGGATAGCTCACAAGAAAATCCAGTCAACATGCTTGGAGAGCAAGGGAGCCCGCCTCGTTCTGATAACTCTAGTTCAGAAGGCAGCAACACGCTTATGTCCTCCAAAATAAATAAGGATGATTGTGATGTTGTGCAGTCAATTCGTCTTGATATAAGTTTTAAATCACCATCCCACACAGGACTCCAGACTACTGAGTTGGTAAAATCAAAGGCCTGCTATCAATCTGAATATTTTGAATACAATAAGTTCCTCTTTGCTTCTGTTACTTATTTCATTTTTTAGATCTTTTATCTCAGTTTGGTATCTTGCATGACCAGTTTGGTATCTCAATATTGTAACCGTAGACATGAATCATGAGCATGGAATTTAAATACACATATAATATTATGTGGAATGTTTATTTGATATATTTAAGTATGACCTTATTTGATATCTATCTCTTGTACGGTGTAAATTATTGGCTTATATATCTGTTCTAGTGACTCCTGTGTAATATCTGTTTTGCAGTTTAGTATTGCAATAATCTATGTGTGAAGAAGCATGATGTTAATGTTTTCCCATAAAATTAGTTATTTTCAGCTTGTTGCTCTGCTTATATACATGTTGCCTCAAATGATCCTAAGGATGAGATAATGATGTTACTTGTGCGATTTCTGCTTCTTAATACTTGTTCAGCTAAGAAAAGAGGTGCAAGAGCCAACAGTTTTAAGGGTTCATATTTTCTGTATTGTTTATACAACAATGACCTGTTTTTTTTTCTCAAGTGCAAGCCATCATGAATGGGAAGCTAGCTAGCATCTTGCTAGGTCAAGCCATATCTAACTAGACATGGCACTATGCTTCATGAATAAAAAAAATCATGACTAGAATTAGAGGTCCAAGTTTCCCCAGTCTATTTATTTGCTTTTTTCCTTCTGTTGCTACAGGTTCGTGAGCTGACTCAGCAATTTCCTGCGGCTTTACCCCTTGCCTTGATTATGAAGAAATTTTTGGCTGACCGGAGTTTAGACCACCCATATTCGGGTGGTCTAAGCTCGTATTGCTTGGTATGTAGATTCTCATAATAGTCGTGTTTCCTTTGGTGGTGATCTATGGCTATTAATGTTGTGTTTCCTTGATATTCACGCGTGAGCGCGTAAGCTTATGTTTGCCTAAGTACTGTTCAGCTCATTGCTTCTGCGTTAATAATGAATAAAATTCTCTCCATATTTTAGTAGGATACTTTCTCAATTTATTAGGTTGGTCACAGTTGAAGAACTTTCAATCAGATAATATGTACTCATAGTGATTGGTAATGTATGTCTAACAGCAGACCAAGTACGATTCCCAGCTAACTTCTACTCCATATTTTCTTATATTTTTCATCTTCGGATAACAAGGTAGAAGCTTGCCGCCTGGTCTTTCTTTTCATGATAGCGTATTATATTAACTGATGACTTTTGAGCTGATTCAGTATTTTTGTGTGAAAATTGGTATCTGGACTCTTGAGATGAAATGTGGAAAGAAGTTCATCTTTAATATACTTTGCAGGTGTTGTTAATCACTCGTTTTCTTCAGCATGAACATCATCTTGGTCGGCCTATTAACCAAGTAAGTTGCACATCTTAAGCATAGCTCAGTTGGAATGTACACGATTTTGTCTTTAGCTGTATCCTGTTTCTCTGAGACATTTGTTTATGTACCATATATGATAGTTTATTAATCAGTTATCTTATATGTAGGTAGTTAGCTTGAGTTTCAAACTCAGTAATAGCAAGTAGAAAGTAAAAAGCTTATTATTATTTATTGTAATCTGCTACTAATATTGCATTTCTGCTGTTTTGTGTTTTGCAGAATCTGGGCAGCCTTTTGATGGATTTCTTGTATTTTTTCGGGTAAGGGGGTACATATGAATACTTTATTGTTTAACACGAGTATATGATGTTGAATAACTGTGCAAAATGTGCTTGAATGACTGTAGGGTGTCGTTGTGTATGATTTCCCATTCGGAACAGCTAAATTTAGTAATATATTGGTGCATGTGATATCTAATTGATGTCAAACAACCTGGATGACAGGAATGTGTTTGATCCACGCCATATGCGTATTTCCATCCAAGGAAGCGGAATTTATTTGAACCGAGAAAGAGGGCACAGGTAACTAAAGTCAATATCAGTGATACATCTTTCATATCTGTCACCTTCTGCATATGGTAATTTTCCATATTGTTTATTTTTGCAGCATTGATCCAATTCACATTGATGATCCTCTTTGCCCTGCTAACAATGTCGGCCGAAATTGTTTCCGGATCCACCAATGCATCAAGGTTAGTTGAAATTCTCTTTGCTGGGCTGATTGAATCCGTCTTTTCCTGTCTAGAACTTTTGGAGTCATGGCAATGCCATTTTCTGTGCTTACGTTAATCTTTATACGGTAATTCTTCTGGCTGGGGAATCTCCGTAGTGATAATTTAGTCTTTGTGCAGTACTAGTTCTAATGCGGCAATCACAGATTAATCACTCTTACTGTTCTATCATGTGCATCGCAGGCTTTTGCTGATGCTTTTGCTGTTCTAGAGAATGAACTACTACAGTTCACTGAAGAAAGTAACATGCCTGCATCAGCATTCAGCCTACTCAAGAAAATAATTCCAAGTATTGATTCTAATGAGTTATAGCAATAAGAAGAACCTCGGATATCACAAGCTACAGGCAGTGCCAGGTTGGAATGGCCTCTGCTGTGTTATAGACAATGCCAGTTACTAATGCAGCTAGTGAAAAAAGAAGGTTAGTAGAGATTAAAGTTACATGGTGATCTTAATTCTGGGTTACTGTATTTTTTCTGGTCTCCATCTAATAGTACTAGGGATTCAAGTTACATGTGGATCTTAATTCTAGGTTACTTTCTTTCTTCTGCTGTAGATCTTCATAGTAGTCCTATGAGTTTCTAATGCTTGGAAGGGTCAAAAGAACATCGATTGCAAAATGGTCGTATTCAAGAGTTTTATTCTTTATTGCAGGCTTGTTCTAATGTGTGATGCCTTCTGCTATCCTCTTGCCTCTGGCTGCCGAGAGCCTGATTCTTTAATCGAGGTATCAGGGTGAATTGGATGATTGAAGAGCAAGAAGGTGCTGTACACAGAAGGTGCTGTACCTGTCACCTCTGCAACATGAGCTCGTCCAATCACTTGGTAAGTACTCCCTCCGTTCCACAATATAAGATATTTTAGGTATTTCACATGTTGTCTAGATTCGGACTAAAAGTAGTGTACATATGCACTAAAACATGTCTAGATACATCTGTCCCACTTTCCATTTGTAAAAGCTAAAACATCTTATATTTAGGAACGGATGGAGTATATAACTCATCCCGCTTGATACCATGAACTTTAGATCCTTAACCTCTTGTTGATGGTATGTGTTATCAAGGATGCGGAAATGGACTTGTTCACTGAGTGTGCTGCTAGACCTGTAAGATCTGCACAGAACTTCGGTTCGTCGGAGTACGCGGGATCAGCTCTAACAGAGCCTCTACATGTTTTCTGAAGCATCTGTTCTCTGAATCTCAGAAAAATGCTGACGAAAACCGGGACATGGATGGACAAGTCCTAGGTGCTTTTGGCAGTCAACATCAAGTTGTGAAACAGAAAATGCTATGAAAGAAGCTACTCCTTCCACGGACCGAAGAAGGAAGCTACCCTCTGCGTAGCTGGCACTAGATTTCGGATTACTTGAAGCCTTATCGGTATTGCGGAGCAATTTTACAGATCGCTGTGCTAAGAACGAGAGATGTCCTGAAGAGCAAGATTGTTCCCTGGACACATCAAAGGGTAACTTGCAGTGATCCCGAGTTGCAGATTCCTCATTGCCAATGCGATCGTGGCCACATTGTGGAAATTAATTTCCTGTTTTGTGGAAAGAAGAGAGTGCAAGCTTTTTATTGATGATACGTGAAACAACAGATACCACCATGCAGAGCATCAGGAACACCAGCATAGTATCCGTGTTATTTAGAACTTTATATTTTTGTAAGACTAATATCGTTTTGGCTCATTTATAAAGCCGGGCATAATGGTTATGGTTTACTCCATGCCAACTCATCTGACATCGTGCGTTTTCTAATCAAGGTGGATTTGGTTGAAGTATGCACGAGTCTATATACCAGAGGTCGCACTGATGCGAACCATGTATATTTGATGGGGAGTGCTAGGCGTCCCCCGGACGATGGGGGAGCTCCCATCGTCCTGCTCCCCCTCGCGCCACGTGTCCCCAAACCAGCTCCCAATTCCCGCTTTTGCTACGGTAGCAAAAAAAAGTCCCATTTTTGCTACATTGCAGCAAAAAAGAAATGGTCTATTATAGCAAAACCAACTTCGCCGGAAAAACTCCACGGAGACTCGCCGGAAAAAACCTCGGCGTAGACCACGTAGCAGAAAAATTATCATATTGTAGCAAGATCAGTAAACTATGGTAGCAAAATATTTATTCTATTGTAGCAAAATACGACGTCGCCGGAGACATCACCGGAAAATCTCGCCGGAGTCCTCGTAGCAAAACCATAAAGATTGCTTGTAGCAAAAAACTTGTACAAAAGTAGCAGAAAAAATATCGAATTGTAGCATTTTCGGACCAACTATTGTAGCAAAAAGTGGCAAAAAAACCGTAAACGCATTGGTAGCACCACCGTTGTAGCCTAGAGTATCGTCGTCCATTGGCCATGGAAGGGGCAGGAGCATGCGACCAACGACGACGACGAGGCGGGCGTGCTGGGGACGGCGACATCGACGCCTGAGCCTCTCAGCTCCGCCCCGCACCGATTGCAGCATCGGCGCTCCGGCCTCACAGCTACACCGTACACTGCTTGCACCATCACGCCTGGTTGTCGCAGCACGCATGGAGCGCCTCGCGAATCCTCCGCACTCCTAGCATCAGTGGCGCCATGGCCGCCTTGCAGCTCTTGCGTACTCCAAAAATCAGAGGTGCGCGCGGCCCGTGCAGCAACAATGGGAGGGAGGTAGACTTGGCGGCGTGACGACGAGCCTCGCCGGAGAGAGATGATAGAGAGAGAGCGTGCTGGTGGAGATGAACTCGTTAGAGAGGAAGACATGGGGGTGGGGATCGTGCGAGTGCGAGTGGATAAGGCTGCAGATATTTCTCCCTGGGGACGGTGGGCTTGTGGGGCTAAGCAAAGCCGTGTCCGCACGATCTAGACTCATCCGACGGCAGCGCGTCAGGAGGATACAACGAGTTGATCCCCCGGACGAATACCAGCGTTTCCCATATTTGATAGACTGAATTAATGTGTAAGGTAGCAGCATTGAGCTATTTCCTTCTAGACCGCATGAAAGAACCATACATATTGGTACATCAATAAATAAACATAGCATAGCAAGCCCCTTCGTACACTACAGAGATTATTCAGTTGTAAATATATGGTAGTAGGTTAAGCATATATGTCTCGTCTCCCGAAAGGTGGCTGGTAACTGCATTAGCAATCCCATCAGAGCATTACACCATGGATTGTCAAAAGTATCGCAGCCTAATGAAGAGAGCAACCCAATCATATAGTATGAATGAAGGCATCTTTATGAAGCACACTAACCGGATCCCAATCAATCAACCTTAATAAAGCACAACACACATGGTGAAATAGTACATTGCACAAGATTTCCCCAAATAAAGAACAACAACAGCACCTCGTTGTGTCAGGATAATAATATACGGACTAATATATAATACGGTTTTGCTAATTCTAAGTCGACTGAGAATTAACTAAATCTCAGTCGCCTCCATAACCGTTGGATTTTATGTCGTGATCCGTACTACTCTGAGAGTTGCACATGGTTTACAATTGTGTGCAACTGACTGAGATTTAGTTAATTCTCAGTCGCCTTCATAACCGTTAGATTTGTGTTGTGATTCGTGCTAGTCTGTGAGTTGCACATGGTTTGCAAATGTGTGCAACTGACTGAGATTTAACTAAATCTAAGTCGACTGAGAACTAGATTACTCCTGGATACAAGAGTTTGCAACTTAGGACAAGGTGGATGGATCACATATAGATGGGCATGAACCGGATGGATGGGTTACATAGACATAATAATGACATAGCATAGCAATCTCTCAGCTAGATGCACCAGAAGAGAACACGTCGCCCTTTTCGACTCAGGCGGACAACGGCGGAGCCACGACGTCGTCCACCTCGCCATTGAGCCCTTCCTCCTCCTTGGACTGGGTCCAGGGCTGGGGATGGACAATGGTCAAGGTTGCAAGGTCCACGAACATCACGTTCGGGTTGCTGGCGAACATCTTCTCCATGTCCATAGCGAAGCTCGCCCTGAGCTCCGCCAGGAACTCCTCGGAGGCTGGCTCTTCCTCCTCCTCCCCCTCCAAAAATGTCAGCTGCGAGTCCACCGTCCGCCAAGGTTCCTCCTCGACCAAATCCTCTCCTCTCCTTTTCAGAGCCTTTTTCCTCTTCGATTCGCTCTGAATCTGATCGACGGCGAACTCCTTGTCCGCCGCCTGGGTGCTGGGCTGCAGCGAGCACTCATCGCAGCCGGCCGTCGGTACGCTTGATCCGCCGGCGCTCAGATCGAGCGGAAAATCTTCCTTGTCGGCCATCGGTAGATCGGACGCGGGACGCCTCGACTCACCGAGCGATCCAAATTTTGAGTTGGTTGCGGAGCGGATTTTTTGCGGGAGGCGGCGGCGGCGCCGGGGTAGTTGTATATAAAGGCGGAGGTATCAGTTCGGACTCGGTACGGAGTAGTAGGATTTTCACCAGGATAGCTGTGAGGCCTTTCGAATCTTTTCCTGTCTGAAAATGCGTTTTGCAAATTTAAAATGCTTCGGAAAAACCATGCACGCTAGACGAGACTACTAGTGTGCGATTAGCAATTGCCCAATGAAAGGAACTCCCGTTTTTGTTTTGAACTTGTCCTTTCCTAGAGGTGCTCGAGGTCGAGGGAGTCGGGGAGTCAGGGAGATCTTTCTATGTTTTGTAACTTACTAGGAAACATGCCCGTACGTTGCAACGGGAGAAAATTTATTAACATTATAAATTTGCACAAGGCTTCCTGAGTTTTTTCTTATCTCACATGTAAACAAAACCAACGAGCATAGAAGGAAATAACATGCACACAATATCTCAACTACAATAAGATCACACATTGTTGAATTAAAATGTGATTCGATAAAAAAGTATAATTAAATTTCATGAAAGAACTCAAAATTCATCTTTTTTTGTTCAAATGTCTCACAGTCGCAACACCAAGTGCTCCGAATATTACTCTGTAAAGTGTGGAAAAAAAAATCTTATGTTAGTTTATTGACTGTTGAGTTGTAATTTATAGGAATTTCTTCTATGAGTTCCTAGGCACCATGTGGTACATAATTTCAATTGATTTGTACCTGTTGGAACATTCCTATGGTGCAAAGATATCTTGTGGGATTTTGGTAAGACACGTGCGCATAAACCCTCCATTCTGCTATTCCACACGTTTTGAATCGTGGAGAAAATGTTCTACCTGAAAATTAGTGATATACCCTCTAAAGCCTACAAACAGGACATAATACAACTGAGCCTTTGTTAAGCCTAGAATCCAAACTGCAAAATTAATACTCAATTGCCGCGAATGCAAACCAAATGAATGTCGGCACCTGTGAGCATTGCAAGTGCAGCTTGGTCCAAGGCGCCATGTGTTGCGGTGTAGTCGTCTCCCCTCCTCGTTCTGCAGCAACGAACGCGGACGCCACCATATCTTCTTCGGCCCTCAGCGGTTATATGATTGTTGTGCTGGAAAAACCAAGTTCAGGTAAACTACCTTTCCGTGACAGAGGAAAATAATTCGTTAGGTTTTTCAGAAAGTAAGGACCAGGCATCTACGAACGAAAAAAAAATAGCAGTGCCACGCATCTAGCTAGTGAATAATGGATCTAGAACCCGCGAAGGCGGGCCCCATCTTTGCTGCATGAACAAAACATTGCCCTGATCTAGATAGAAAAATAGCATCTTTGGAAGAACGACGACCTGCGGGTCAATACGCTCTGGATAAACGCCTACCAGCTCGTTGCTCGGTCTCCGGACGGCCGATCGATCATGCCTCTGGTGCCTACAACGGGGATGCAGCCAAGGTCGGAGGGTAGGAAACTCCCGGTTGTCGTCCTCGCTCTCTTGTGCAGGGAGACTGTCGACCAGGAAGGCGGCGTCGGCGCCCAACGAGAAGCGGGAGCTGAGCTGCCGCGAGCGGCCGCCGACACGCGCGAGACGCGATGGGCTGCTGGCCTGCTGACACGCACGCAAAAGCCTAGCCTCGAATACCTCTCTCTTGGCTGCTCCCAAGATTCCCCATCGAACAAATCACACGTCTTCACGTACACCGGCCTAGACCGACCCTCCAATTCTCACTCTCCAAATTACATCAATTTGTATTTATCGATTTCATTTAACTACCAAACCAATAAATAGAACTATCCAATAGACGATTCATACAATGGATTAAAAGTACACATTTGTTAATAATTCGAAATAAGTTTTATTTGATCTACTATTATTCTAAATCATTAATTTTATTTGATCTACTCTTTTATAATTAATTTATATTTAAATTACTATTCTATACTTTTAAATTTTAATATGACTGAATCTTTGTAATTATGAATCGTGTTATCAGAACCAAAGCTGGATACATCCTCTAGCTTGAGCTTAGTGTAAACAACTTCGCACATGCCTAAATAAAATTCAGTTGCCTTCTTATCCAACTGAATAAAACAAATCTGCCGAAAGAAAATTCAGTATGATACCACCATACCTATTCAAAAGTATAAAGCGTGAATCGAAACTACAAATAAAGATGTAGTCATTGCTACTTGCGTTAGTGCAAGAATCTTATAAATACGCGCACAACGTCCGTCAAATAACTTACTCAACGTCCTGCAACACAAGAGCAAATTCACGTAGGAAATTCGCTTGTTATTTAGCATATCGGAATAAGGCTAAAATTCAAACATGTTGTATAGACAGTTAGACACTACATATGCACGGCAGCTATCTACTCGACGCGGACGTTCAGCACGTCTTCGGCATGGGTGATCTCTCGACATGGTATTGCACACGCGCCAGCCCCTATTCAGCACGTCATCAGCATGGTCACACGACGTCGATAGCGCCATGGACTATCAAGCTGCTTGCCTGCTTGAGCTAGTTTGCACAGTACGTGGCGCGTTATGGGAAAGGCATCGGAATATCGGATAGAATCGCAATCCATCAGGCAAGGAGCTAGCCAGCTTTGCTAGTAGCTGCATGCACGCACGTTTGTGTGAATCCAGGCGTCTATTTCCCGTCTTCCCATCGGTGCTGCCGTGGAGGACATCCTGCTAGGTACGGCCACATCCCTATCGCCTGCTGTCGCGCTTCGATGACGCCGTCACCTCGCATCGGCCTGCGCCGACGCGCTTGTGCACATACTCTGAATCGAGTCGGAATAACCTTCTTAGAATAGAATTGGGGAGGCATAGTGGGCTGTTAACTGGGCACCGAGCCTAGTTCAGGTTGGATGACTTGATGTACGAAGGTTTGACGTACAAAAATCTAGCAACGAACAAAACGGCTGAGAGACAAACATACCGAATCGTTTTTTATACTTATTGATGGCAGGGTGGGTAATTATTTATAATTTTAGGGGCAATTCGAATGACGGACCAAACCAAACCGCGGAAACTTGATTGCTTTTATTATTAGGTAAAGATTTATAATAAATTTCTATTTCTGAAATTTTATTTTAGAAAGAGCATTAGCTTTTGGAAAATACGTCTCAACTTTCATAAACTCAAACTTTTGGATTATTAGAACTTTTAAAATTTCCAACTTTACAATTTCTTCGAACTTCCATAGTTTAATTTTTCCGCGATTTGATACTTCGGAAATTTAGTTTAATTTTGAACTTTATTTTTGGTATTTAGTTCAAAATGTTCAGAAAATTCAAACTTATAGAAATTTTGAACATCCACGAATTTTAAGTTTTCACACTTTTGTTGAGTAGATATATATTGTGCATATATTGTATTAGTACTTTAGCACTTAGGACCCTCCTCTCTTGTTTATCTGAGGATATGGAGGCCTCCCGCTGTACCTATATATGTACGTGCTTTGCACCCGAGTAATACATCGTGAGTTGCAATCCCTTCTACATGGTATCAGACACCCTTTCTCGATCCTAACCTAACCTAGCCGCCGCGCCGCCCCTCTCGCGCGCCGCCGCCTTCCCCACCTCGCGCCGCCGCCGCCTACCGCGCCGCCGCGCTCTCCCCTTCCCCACCAAACCCTAGCGCCGCCTCTCCCTTCCGCGCGCCGTCATGTCGTCCATCTCCAACTCCAGCAACCCCTTCGCCTCCGATTCCTCCTCCGACGCCTCCCTCACCCCTAGCCCCGCCGTTCTTCGTGAGGTTCACATCGCCGACCACGTCCCCGTCAAGCTCTCCTACGCCGACAAAAACCATCACGCCTGGAGGACCTACTTCTACCTCCTTTTCCGCGAGTACCATCTCCGCGATCACATCGACGACACCGTGGATCTCTTCAACCGCCGTGACGCCGACTGGCTCGCCATCGACGCCACCATCATCCGCTGGCTCTTCCTCACCATCTCGCCGGACATCTTCAAGACCGTCGTACGCGAGGGCGATGACGCTCGCACGGTATGGACGAAGATCAACGGGCTCTTCACCGACAACAAGCTCCAGCGGATCGTCTTCCTGCAGCAAGAATTCTTCGGCACGCCGCAGAACGATCAAACGCTGGACGCCTACTGCCTGCGCCTCAAGGCCATCTCCGACGAGCTCCAGGACCTCGGCTTCGCGATGGGGGACGAGATCCTCCTCTCCACCCTCATCGCCGGTCTCAGCGAAGATCTCGGGAACGCCGCCTCCAACCTCACCCTCATGTCCGAGCCCACTTTCGAGCGCGCCGTCAACTACCTTCGTCTCGAGGAGCGCCGCCTGAAGAACGCGCGCACCCGCGCCGTCCACACCGCCTTCGCCGCCGGGTACCGCGCCCGGCCCCTCCGGCCCCAGCGCCCCCCCCAGCAGCCGCCGCGCCCCCCGGTGCCCGCGGCGCCCTTCCCCGCCCCGCCTCCTCAGCAGCAGCAGGGCCGCAACAACCGCCGCCGTCGCGGTGGCGGCCGCAACAACGGTGGCGGCAACGGAGGTGGCGGCGGTGGCAACCCGCAGCCGACGCCCCCTGGAGTGGAGGCTACAACCCGTGGACGGGCGTCGTACATGCCTACACCATGCCGGTGCCGCGTCCGCCCGCCCCCGGCATCCTCGGATCGCGCCCGCCGACTCATCAGGCTCTCTTCGCCGCGACGCCGCCCTACCACACCGCGCCGCTCCATCACCCTACACTCCGGCCTTCGGTGCCCCGCCGCCCTACGCGCCTTCCCAGCCTACGTACGACCCGGCGCTCTACACCGCCCTTCAGCAGGCGCCTGCGCCCGGGTCATACACCGGTGGCGGAGATTGGTTCGTGGACACGGGTGCTTCCTCTCACATGGCCACTCACCCGGGTAACCTCTCTCATTCTCTTCCCACCTCCACCGAGTCTCGCATCATTGTCGGTAACGGCGCCCGTCTTCCTATTTCTCACATAGGTTCCGCTAGTTTTCCTTCTTCCTCTAAACCACTGTCTCTAAATAATGTCATTGTGTCTCCCCATCTCATTCAGAATTTAGTCTCTGTTAAAACTTTTTCTCGTGATAATTCTGTGACTGTGGAATTTGACGCTTCTGGTTTTTCTGTTAAGGACGCCCGTACACGGATGGTACTCCACCGATGTGAGAGCCCGGGCGATTTGTATCCCGTCCAGTCATCTTCCACCCCTGGAGCCGGACCTCGTGCTTTCTCCGCCGGCGTTGATCTTTGGCATGCTCGTCTTGGACACCCTAGTGCCGGCACGCTCCATCAAATAATGAGGGGTTTTTCGTTTTCATGTAATAAAAAGGCTACGCATAGTTGTGAAGCCTGTCGTGTCGGCAAACATGTTCGTCTTCCTTTTAGTAATTCCACCACAGTTGCATCTATTCCGTTTGAGTTAATTCATAGCGATGTATGGACCTCTCCAATTCCGAGTAATTCTGGTTTTACTTATTACCTAGTTATTCTTGATGATTTTTCTTACTTTGTGTGGACATTTCCCCTGCGTCACAAGTCCGTCGTCGCCGCCACTCTCACAGCCTTCTACGCCTATGTGTCCACCCAGTTTGGTCGCCCCATCCATGCCCTACAAACTGACAACGGAAAAGAGTTCGACAATCTCGCCATTCGCAACCTTCTATCCTCTCACGGCACAATCTTCCGCCTAACCTGTCCCTATACCTCCCAGCAAAATGGCCGTGCCGAGCGCGTCCTCCGCACACTCAATGACTGCGTCCGCACCCTACTCTTCCACGGTCATGTCCCACCCACCTTCTGGCCCGACGCCTTAGCCACCGCCACTCTCCTAGTCAACCTCCGTCCGTGTCGTACTCGTTGGAACTACACACCCCATCACCTACTTTTCGGCTCCCCTCCATCCTACGACGGCCTTAATATTTTCGGTTGTTGTTGTTACCCCAGCATCGCCGCTCGCCCCTCACAAACTCGCCCCACGTTCCGTTCCATGTGTCTTCCTTGGTTACCCGGCTAACACCAAAGGCTATCGCTGCTACGACCCCGTGTCCCATCGGATCATCACTTCGAGGCACGTTTACTTTGATGAGTGTTGCTTCCCGTTTGCACAGGACCAGGTGATGCCCCCTTCGCCTTCCGCGGGTGAAACCCCGCGTCGCCGCCTTCTTGCGCCGCCTGCGTCGGCTACGCCCTCGAGCTCCGTCTCGGGCGCTTCTTCCTCGACCCCGCCTTCGTCGCCCTCGAGCCCTAGCTCGGGCGCCGAATCGTCGACTCCGTCCGCGTCGCCCTCGAGCCCTCGCTCGGGCGCCGCCCCGCCGACACCGCCCTCAGCACCCTCGAGCTCCGCCTCGGGTGCTGCCGCGCCGACTCCACCCGCGTCGCCCTCGAGCCTCAGCTCGGGCGCCGCTTCGTCGACCGCGTCACCCTCGAGTGGCCACTCGGGTGGCGCCGCGCCTGCTCCTATGGGTCCCGTCACCCGCGCGCGCGCCGGCGTGTTCCGCCCATCTACGCGGTATCCGGCGGACGTGTACGCATGCACTGCCGCGACCGTACCGCCACCGTCACCAGCGCCTTCGCCGCTGCCCGCCTCGGCTCGGGCGGCTCTACGTGACCCGCTGTGGCTCGCGGCCATGCAGGAGGAGTTCGACGCCCTGCAGCGCAACAAGACGTGGCAGCTTGTTCCTCGACCCCGTCACGCCAACGTCATCACTGGGAAGTGGGTCTTCAAGCACAAGTTCCATCCGGACGGCACTCTCGAGCGCCACAAGGCGCGTTGGGTCGTACGTGGCTTTCGCCAGCGTGCCGGCGTCGACTTCACCGACACATTCGCCCCGGTTGTCAAGCCCGGGACGATTCGCACCGTGCTCCAGCTCGCTGTGTCTCGCCGCTGGCCTGTCCACCAAATGGATGTCTCCAACGCCTTCCTCCATGGCCACCTTGAGGAGCAGGTGTTTTGCCAGCAGCCCACCGGCTTCGTCGACTCCGCCCACCCGGATCATGTGTGCCTGCTCTCGCGCTCACTGTATGGGCTCAAGCAGGCTCCTCACGCTTGGTACCAGCGCATCGCTGCGTTCCTTCACCAACTCGGCTTCCGCTCCACACGCTCCAATGCCTCGCTATTCGTCTTCCGTCTGGGAGATGCCACGGCGTACCTGCTGCTCTATGTCGATGACATCATCCTGACGGCCAGCACTCCCACACTACTGCAGCAGCTTACTGATCGTCTTCGTGCTGAGTTCGCTCTCAAGGACTTGGGGCCTCTTCACTACTTCCTCGGCATCGAGGTTGTGCGCAACCCAGATGGCTTCTTTCTGCATCTGAAGAAGTATGCTCACGAGCTCCTTGACCGCGCTGGGATGCTTAACTGCAGCCCTGTGACCACGCCTGTCGACACGAAGGCAAAGCTCTCCGCCACGGACAGTTCTCCGGCTCCGGATGCTTCACTCTACCGGTCCATCGTTGGGGCTCTCCAGTACCCGACCCTTACCAGACCAGAGTTACAGTATGCAGTTCAGCAGGTGTGTCTACATATGCATGCTCCCCGTGACGCTCACTGGACTGCGGTGAAGCGGATCCTTCGCTATGTCCGTGGCACCATGGACCTCGGCCTCTCCCTACATGCCTCTACTGCCACGAACATCATCGCCTACTCGGAAGCTGACTGGGCCGGCTGCCCCGACACGCGACGCTCCACTTCCGGGTATTGCGTCTACCTCGGTCCGTCGCTCATCTCTTGGTCCTCCAAGCGGCAGCCCACGGTCTCCCGTTCCAGCGCCGAGACGGAGTATCGAGCCGTCGCCAACGCTGTCGCCGAGTGTTCTTGGCTCCGGCAGCTTCTTCAGGAGCTCTCTTGTCCCGTCGACAAGGCCACCGTGGTGTACTGCGACAATGCCTCCGCTGTGTATCTCTCCGCCAACCCCGTTCATCATCGCCGGACGAAGCATGTCGAGCTCGATATTCATTTTGTTCGCGAACAGGTGGCTCTTGGTCGTATACGTGTGCTACACGTACCCACCTCCTAGCAGTTCGCGGATATCATGACCAAAGGACTACCTTCGGCGAGCTTTGAGGAGTTTCGATCCAGTCTTTGCGTCCGTTCGGCCGACGCTTCGACTGCGGGGGGTGTTGAGTAGATATATATTGTGCATATATTGTATTAGTACTTTAGCACTTAGGCCCCTCCTCTCTTGTTTATCTGAGGATATGGAGGCCTCCCGCTGTACCTATATATGTACGTGCTTTGCACCCGAGTAATACATCGTGAGTTGCAATCCCTTCTACAACTTTGAATTGCTCAGAAAAGAGAAGTATATGGCGAGAGAGGAGAGAGGCGTTTTGGTGCCCGGGAGCATATGCTCCCGGTATTTTCGACAAAATTTAAAAAATCAAAAACTTTTCAAAAAATCCCAAAAAAAATCACGCACGTACTTGAGCATGGTGCGCACCGTCGTGAAAAAGTTCGCACCGAAATGTCATCGTATGCGCCCTGGGAAAAAATGACAAATTTATGACAGCAAATGAGATCCGAAAATTTGAATTTGCTGTCAGAAATTTGTCATTTTTTTCCAGGGCGCATACGATGACATTTTGGTGCGAAAATTTTCACGACGGTGCGCACCGTGCTCAGGTACATGCGTGATTTTTTTCATGATTTTTTGAAAAGTTTTTTATTTTCTAAATTTTGTCAAAAATACCGGGAGCATATGCTCCCGGGCACCAAAACGGATTTCCGGAGAGAATGAGGCTTGTTTTGTTTTGGCTGCATGTAAAGCATGCAGACAGGTGATCTGTGCCCATGATCTGTGCTACGATCATTTATAGCTTAACGAACCTAAGGGTTCTCGGCTTATGAGCCTTTTGTGAATCATTAAGCTCAATCTTCAAAGTGCCTTTCTTCATGAAAATTATAATAATCGCTCGTGCATTTAAAATATTAGAGATAAGAAGTAATGTTTTGAAAGACTAAACCCTCAATTTTGAGAAGTGGTGCCAACATTACATGTATGAGTTGGCTAGGTTAAAATAAAATATGTTACTCACTTGAAAGATTGTACAAACTCTTTAGCTTCTTTTTTGTTTTAATTTAACTTTGTAGATATTTACTTTAAATTAATATATAAAAAGGTGCAATGAGGTATGTTTCCTTAAAAAAAATCATAATAGAGGGCACATGCAGTTTTTTATTTATTTTCATGCAAGCATTTATGTGAACAACAAAAAAAATATGATGAAGTGATAATTAGCAAACTTTATGTGCACAATCACTACAAGAAAACCCCTCCTACAGCAACGCATATATCTGTATCTAAATACTCATACAGGCGTTGCTAGCACTATTACCAACGGATTAAGATGCGTTGCGTTTTTGGGCGTTGCAAGGGCACAATGCAACGGATGTAGATCCGTTGGTAACTAATGGGACAAGCGTTGCCAAAATAGCTACGGAATTCGAGCAACAAGTTTATGCGTTGTTACAGAAATCCTACAGAAATTTGAATTTTTATTTTTTAAATTTATTGTTTTCTATCCTCAATTAGAAAATATAATTTATGCGTGGTAACCAATGATCACTCTCGAAGATGGTGGATTTTCTTCAGTGAGAAAATATAGTTTATATGAGGCATACAAAGCACACAAAACTCGTAGAATATGAATGTATTGCATAACAAAGAATGCAATATTTATTATTGAAGTCACATCAAGTACATGAACATTGTCTCAAGAGTAGACAGTTTACAATCTTGCATCAACTTATGCTGTTCTACCAAGTCATGTATATATTCCTTCTAATATTTTTCCTAGCATGTTCATATCTGATATCCCAATATAGGATGCCTTGCTGATCTACATTACCTGCAAAAAAAAAAACCATTTTTGATATTACTTTTTGACCAAATTTACCATAGGCGAAGCCTCTACGGTATAGAAAATCATATTAAAGACCACAAAGCATTACAAAATACAAAAGACCACAAACAGTTTTTAATATAATAGTGGCACCATGTGAAGCGTATACTGAGTTCATTGGGTATACTCACCTTGGTGGCATGCGAAAGCTAAGTCAGTACGCAAGACGGCTTTTCTATCTTGCGCATTTGAAATAGCTCATTGGGCCAACAAATTATTGTGGTTAACATACGGATTTTATGCATATAGAAATCTGGATAAAGAAATAGCGACGGCAAGATCTACACGAATCCACCAAGCCAGAGATTAAACTTTTTAATTTACCTAAATTTCCATCTTACAAGATATAAAAATTCTTGATTAACTACAGAAATAGCAAAATTTCTCCCGCAACAGTGACAATAGCCTATACGTACGTGCTGATGACTCATGGGCAAAAAACAGTAGCTTAGTGTGATGTGTGCTAATGACTAAAAACTTGGCTAGTCCTATACTTGCTAATTAATGATTTTTGTCGGTTCTCTCACCATCCTCCTGTGCGGCCGCATCACGTCTTCCTTTTGTCCCTAAAAATTTCTGGACATGAATCTTCCTTATTTCCTGTGAATGAAACGCTGATGCAGAAAAAAATACTACTTCCGCTGCCATGATTAAGAATCTTGTATTTTCCTGTGAATTGCGGAGTACATGATTAAGAATCCTGCATTTTCCTGTAAAAAGCTTGTGGATTAACGGAGTCCTGACAGGGTGGGGGAATAGATATTGCTTAATTCGTACATCTGCCATGCCCTTGCTCGGCCGCGCACCCTGTCATCCAACTTGCTGCCGTCTCTTTTCAAGAAACATCCGCTGCCATGGAGTTTGAACCGAAACAACAGGTGCTCTGCTTTTGCATTATAGTAGAGGGAAAAAAAGTCTGAGTTACAAAGAATGCCGATTTAAAAAAACCAGCCACCAGGGTTTAAAAACCCTCGAACCGAAACACTACAACAATACATTACAACCCAGCCCCAGCTCGTGCAAGAGCCAGCAGCTCCATGTCCGCCCTGATCAGATTCGCAAGGACGGAGGCCGGCTTTGTCTCCCCTTAGAAAATTCTCCGGCCGCGTTCCTTCCAAATATGCCAGAACACATACACCGAGAGAGAAATAGACAGCTTCTTCTGAGCATCCGCCATGCCCCTTCGAATCCTTTCCCACCATTCTGAGATCGTTGTCACCGCAAAGAAAATCTGAGTCGCATCAGGATGAGAATTCAGGAACTGCACCCACACCTCCTTTGCATATGGACAGGAGAACATCAGATGGTTTGCCGTCTCTAGCTGCTGATCACAAAGGCTGCAAGCGTCGTCGTGTGGCCATCCTCTCGCCAGGAGCCTATCAGCGGTCCAGGTCCTATTTTGTATCGGTAGCCAGAAGAAAAACTTCACTTTTCCTTCCACCTGGATGCGCCATACATCTTCAAGCTCTTTTTGCTGTAGCCTGCCAAGGAATTGAGCATTATATGCAGAAACTGCAGAATATTCCTTGCTCGCCGTCAGGTTCCACTCGACCATATCTCTGCCCAAACTGAGGTTGATCCCTTGAAGGTACTCCCACAATGTAAGGAATTGCGTCAATTGAACCTCACTCCCAATTCTATGCAGCCCTTTCATCCACCTTCCATTTGAAAGCGCCTCCTTGACAGAGAGGTTCTTACTTGTCGCCAAAGCCGGCAGCAGAGGTGCAATGTCACGAGGAGCCTGTCCATTGAGCCATTTATCTGTCCAAAACCTGGCCATATCTCCATTGCCAACATGAATCGTGGTACAGGCTGCAAACAAAGCTTTGTCAGAAACATCATAGGGAGTTGGGGTGCCTTTCCACGGCCTATCCTGCTCTGCCCAACGAAACCACTCCCAACGTAGGCGAAGAGCCCTACTAAAAGCCTGCAGGTCCTTGATTCCCAGCCCACCGTAACTTCTTGGTGCACAAACTTTCCTCCAACTAACAAGGCATTTGCTTCCTTTTGCTTCCTCCTCCGGCGCCCACAGAAAATTCCGGATCAGCTTGTTGGTCTTCTTCAACATCCATTTCTCAGGGATAAGGCTGTGAGGAAGTATGTTGTTGTCGCTATGATCACATTGTTTATCGAGGCCAACCTTCCCTTTCGGTTCAACAATTTCCCTTTCCAACCTTTCAAACGACCAACAACTCTGTCTAACAAAGGTTGTACCTCCACCTTCTTAGGTTTCCTGACTCCAAGAGGTAGGCCTAAATATCTGCAAGGGAAGTGTCCCTGTAAACCCCCAAAATCTTGCAAAACATCATCAATGCTCACCGCAGCACATGATATCGGGTAAGCCACACATTTCCCCAAATTTGTACGGAGACCTGAAACATCACCAAAGAGCTCAAGAAAACGCTCGATTGCCGAAATATCAGCCTTCAAAGGATTGACAAACAAAGCCACATCATCTGCATAGAAACTTGTTCTTAGCCTCGCCGCTCGTATCTGTAGAGGAGAGATGATCTCCTGTTCAGTAGCCCTCACTAGGAGCCGCTGCAGTGGCTCCATTGCCAAGATGAAAAGCATAGGAGACAGAGGGTCCCCCTGCCTCAACCCTCTCCGGTGAACAAAAGGCTTCCCTGGACAGCCATTCAACAAGATGCGAGAAGAAGACGAAGCCAAAATGATTGAGATCAGATCACGCCACCTCTGTCCAAAGCCCATGCATTCCAAAACCCTCAACAGAAACCCCCAATTCAACGAGTCAAACGCCTTTGCAATATCCAGTTTAAGAAAAACTACGGTGACTTCTTCACATGAGCATCCTTGATCACATTTTTTACATACAAAAAATTATCTTGTATGGCCCTGCCTTTTATGAACGCGCTCTGCCCGCTTGACACCAACTCATGCAGTTTTGGGGCCAACCTATTGGCCAACATCTTGCACAGTATCTTGGCGACACTATGCATTAGTGATGTAGGCCAACCCAACGACAACACCATGTCAAGCAAGCCACCAAGGACTCCAAAGGGTGGCAAGGAACTCCATGGACTCCAATCAACTAAGGCATACGCGTGGATGAGGCGAAGGAAGCGTCATGGACAAGGAGAGGAAGAAGGAGGCAAAAGCCAGGCTGGCCGGCCTCCCAGCCGGCCTAGGCCGGCCCCAAGGCCGGGCTCCAACCCGAGACGGCCGGCCTCCCAGCCGGCCCAGGCCGGCCCCCAGGCCGGGCTCGAACCCGAGGCCGCCGGCCTCCCAGCCGGCCCAGGCCGGCCCCCAGGCCGGGCTGCATCCCGACGCTGCCGGCCCCCGTGCCGGCCTCCCAGCCGGCCTCCCGGCCGGCCTAGGCCGGTCCCCAGGCCGGCCACCCACCGGAGCCGGCCGGCCTCCCAGCCGGCCTAGGCCGGTTTCCAGGCCGGACCTCCACCTGCGCCGGCCGGCCCCCAGGCCGGTTCCCCACCTTCCTGCCCTGTTTTGTACTAAGACTATAAATAGCTTTCCCCTTTCCCCATTCTAGGGTTAGACTGAATTTGAGACTTGTGTGAGCTATGCTCCTCCTCCCTCGTAGCTAGGGTGCCTCGTTGAGGTAGATCTTGTTGTTGCTACTCTTTCACTACGGTGTCTCTAGTAGTGCAAACCAATCTCTCACTACGGTGATTCTATTGGATCGGTGGACCGGCCGGTAAGAGCAATCGGCTTCAACAAGAGTAAGTTTGGCTTTGATTCTTCGATCCAAAGGCTACCTTTTTGAGGGTTTGTTGTTGGGTGGAGTTCTTAGCAGGATTTGCTAGTTATCCTTGTGTTTTTCCCCCGAATCTCCCTCGCTACCCCTCCGTGTTCTTCGTGTTCATCCCCTTTTCCCCTCAAATCCGTGAAGATCGGGCCTAGCCCTACATCATTTGGTATCAAGAGCAAGGGTTTCCACGGATTTGGATCGTGTTTCCACCTTTTATTAGCCTTTTCCCCACCAAAATTTTTCTTTCCCATACCAATTACGAAAATTCAAAAAAAATAGCCCATATGGATTTCGTTCGATCTTTCGATTTGGTGAGCGATTTGTGGTTTTGATCCACGGATCTCGTGCTTAAGACCTTTCTCCACTTTCCGTTGGTGTTTCGGAGGCCTTTTCCGCTCCAAGCCCAAGCGACCCGCGCAATTCGTCACCGGCGGTACTACCGTCCGAACGGCCGGTACTACCGCCCGTAATCGGTCCTACCGCCCGTTCGGCCGGTGCTACCGCCGCACGACTATTCACCGACTTCATCTTCGTGTCGCTTCATCGCTACCTCGACGGCATCAAAGGTATAGCTTCCGACACATCTCTTTCCATTTCGCGAAACTTTTTCCTAGGAGCTAGCTCTTCATAGTGTGAGCATTGCACTAGTGTGACACCAAGTGACCATATCATAATCTTGTGAGCATCTAGTTGTAGCGGACTCGGCTCGGGCAAAAGCATAAAGCAAAAAGAGAAATAGAAAAGATAAAAAAAAGAGAGAGAAAAAAGCCGAGCCATGATCCTAGTCATCCTCAAGCTCCAATAACCAATAGAGAAATGGGTACACTTGTGCAAATCGGGTGCTCCTTCCCATACACTTGAGCTAGTTGTCCTTCGAGAGGTGGTGCGGCACGAGCATAGTGTTAGGTCCAAGTTGCTCCTCCCTATAGTCGCACCATCCATGTTTGTCTCCACGTGTGAGTCTCCTTTGTTTCTCGGATTGTGTGGTTAGTCTCTTTTGTTTCTTGATCTTTGTGGTTATCCTCCACCTCTTGCAATAGCCTTCTCGTTTGTTTCGTTTCGATTTCTTGCCACTTTGCCATACCTAAGCTCCTCATAAGTATGTGTGTGTGAGTCGCTTTTGGATCACTAATCAACCAACTCTTACTCTTGTGACACCTTTGTCTCGGAAGGCAAGCCCACTTGTCCAATACTATCAACCAAAGGTAAGAGCGGTTGCTAGCCACCACATACTCCACATATCACTTGTGTTTCCTTATCATGGCTAGGGAAGAACAAGTCGCCGAAACAAGCAAACAAGAGGAAGCAATCAAGAAGTACTTGGACGACGCCTTGCGCCGTTCCGAGGAGCGCCACCAAGCCGCACAACGCGAACGACATGAGCACTTCACTAGACTTGAAGAGTCCTTGAGGAAGCTCCTCGAACAACGTCATCGGCTCTCATCAAGGCCAAGCTCAAGGACCTCGCACCGCTCCGACGCAAGTGTAACAGCCCTAACTTGGAAATGAAAAATACGGATAATTTTTCCACTTTTTGCATTCTTGATTGCATCATGGCATGCCTTTAAGTTACTGATGTTAACAAGTGACCTTTTGGGAAACAATGAAAAGAGGGAAGCCAAACTTCCCAAAAACCTTTACTTCCTGAAATGCAAATTATGGTGCAACCCTTAACTTGACAGGTGACCATATGGTTCAACAAGTCCACCTAAGTTCAACAGCTGCTCAAGAAACCACATGGCATGTCTTCTAAATTGTTTCCAGTTTCAACTCCAATTGTGGTTCAAAGCATTCCCAAATTTGAACCCAATTTAAGTTGCCCTAAAAATACAAAGGAAAATATGGGGAGCTTCCTATTCTAGTTTGGAGCATACCTAGAAATTTCTGTAATTTTTGGGTTAGTTTAAATGCCCAAATAAACTGGCCTTTTCTGCCAACTTTTAGTCATCCGGAATGACCCGGATTTTTCCGGATCAATTCCGGACCAGTCGGAATTTTCCGGACCTTTCCGGAAAATTCTGGATGGAGCACAGTGGCGACAGGGCGCACTGGCGCCATGCCGCCCGCGCCCATGCCGTTGCCGCCGTGGCCTCGCCTAACCCTCGACGCCGTGGCCCCCCCTGCGAGGTCAAAGACGCACGCCACGACGCCCTAGACCTCACCTGCTCCCTTTCCCCTCTCCTCTCTCCCTCTCGTGCGTCTGCCCGAGTTCCACCGTTGCCGCCACGGTTGCCGAGCTCGACGCCGCCGACTCGGTCCATCCGGAGTAGATCGAAGCCGAGACGAAGTTCCGCCATGCCCTCCTGTACCTCCTCTTGCTAGGAGTCGGACCGGGGTCGCCCGTACCGGTGCCGCCGTCCTCGGTTTCATCCGTGTCGGTCGAGCTCCGACGGGCTCGATTCCGACGACTCCGTCTACCTCCACCGCCGATGAGCACCCTCACGCATTAAGGGTGAGCTCCGCAACCTTCTAGGCCAAATCCCGTTGCCCCTCTCCCTCTCTTGCCGCTCTTTGTGCGCACCCGCCGCCGCCGTCGTTTTTCTGCCCAAAATCGAGCCGTCCGGAATCGCCCGGATTATTCCGGATCGATTCCGGGTCGACCGGATTTTTCCGGACATTTCCGGACGAAATCCGAAACCCCAACCGAAAGATTTTGAGGTCACCTCGGATTTGGCTCGGAATGAGCCCGGATTATTCCGGACCATCCGGAATATTCCGGACCAATCCGGATAAATTCCGAACCAACAGTAAAATCTGTGCGCTTCGTAATTTAACTTCTTTTCGCTAAATCTTGCAAATGTTATACCAATTTGATCAACATGTTGAATGCTTTCTGATCATGTTAATATCATCTCATGTCAAGATTTTGGACTTTGTTATTAATCTTGAATTGGATAAAGGATATAAATCCAAATAAGTAATTAAATTGCTATTTATTCATCGGTGCTCCGAAAATTACAATTAAATTACCGAAATGATCGGAATGATAAACCCTAACCATTTTCATGTCATGTTCATGCATCTTGAGCCACTTCTCGAATAATTCAATAAATTATGAAGAACGTGGTCACTAAGCTAAATGTGGGGTTGCTTCCAAATAATTTCCCTAATTATTTGGCTCCCCATTTAATTGTGCCCTTAAGTTAGATAATGGAATCTTTGCATCAATTGGACATGTCATCATGTGATTGAGCATTGCATCTTGTGTTCTTGTGATTTATGTGTGTTTTGTATTTCTTTTGGGTATCGATAGATTCCGGAGTCGAGGGTCTCTCCGACGAGCCGTACTACACGTCCGGGCAGCAAGGCAAGAGATAACCTAACCTTCTTGGCATCTAGCATCCTATGTTTTATAAACTTATTTTATCCACCATAATATTGCATGCGGTTCAACATGTCCTTTTTGGTAAATATTAGAATATCCTATGAATGCATGTTCCTCCCCGAGCCAATCACATGTATCCCTACCTATGAAACCTAGGGTTGAAGTGTTGGCCCGAGATAAAGATAGAATGAATGTATTCATATGCTTAGCTATGCTTAGCCATGCTTAGTTAAATATTTTAGATATGTCCGTTGTTTATTTCCATAATTGTTGTTGAAGATGGAATGATGCGGACTTGGTGGATATGTGGGGTGCTTAATGAAAATGCTAAGAAGGCTTGGATGAGTTGCCCTCGGGGAGGGTGGTTTGCCTCATTCTTGCCGCCTAGGTTGAGAGTGCTTTTAGCTAGAACCAAGAACCGAGCGTGCTTCCATTGGTGGGTGTATGGGCGCCTTACTGACCAAATAACTTGTGCGGGCGTATCCAAGGGTCCTCTAGTTTGCTATTTCCATTTGCCGTGTGTGTGAGCGGAAAAAGAAATGATGAGGATGGTGGTGTGTAGGATGTGGCGATGGGGCAGGGGCTGAGGCTGGGTAAACTTGCCCTGTGGCCACAAATGACTCTTGGATAGTCTCACGCAAGGTAAAGGTTTAACCGCGCCTGCTTGTCGGCCTTCCCCGGAAGAGGGCCAACTAGGTGAGCCGGACGGTACCAATGGGTAAAATAGTACACCCCTGCAGGGTAAATCTTTTCGAAAAGCCGTGTCCACGGTTATGGACAAACTCTTGGGAAAGGCGGATTAGCTCATAGATAACTTTAACCTAATTGATATGGCAGCTAAAGGTTGCATAATCAACTTGAGATAGAGGTTCATTTCCTCGAGGGTGAGTCGAGGGAGTGCCTTTGTGTGAGATGAGTGGTGATGGTGGTAAGTAGGTTCGCCGAGAACCGAAGATGATAATGATACTCTCTTACCCCTTTATAAAAATATTCTGAGTAGACGAATGCCATGTGTCATTTATGTTTCGGTTTATGAAAATTAGCTTTATGCAAAAGAACTACATATAAAGCTTTAGAGCCTCCGTCAGTCATTGGGCCTATATCGCCCTACTAAACTTGCGAGTACGTCGTACTCAGTCTCTCTTTGCTGCCTCTATGATTTTGTATTTCAGAGGAGGACGACACCGAGCATCTAGGTGGGTTCTTTGTTGACGTCAACTACTAGTCTGGGGTTCCTAGGTGGCAGCTTGGGACCGTGGAACAAGCTGGCTGGGATGATGTTTATTGTAGGCCTCTTAGGCCATATATTTGCTTCTTGTTGTTAGACAACCCTACCCGCTTCCGCTTGATGACTTGTTGGATCTGTGATCCTTTTGTTGTGTAATATTTGTATTCTTCTCATTATATGAGTTGCTTTATATCTTGTGTCGTTGAGTCATGCAATGTGCCGGTTTGTTCCACAAGTCTCGATCTTTGTTTTATACCTTGATGGTTGTGCCGAATACATAGCCTCTCTGTATAATTCTGGGGTCGGGGCGTTACAGCAAGAAACAAAGCACCAAGTGAGGTTGCTCAACATCATCGGCATCGACAACATCAGGAACGCCATCGTCCCACCACCCCACATCCTCAAGAACAATTGGATCCTCAACAAAAAGAGCTACCTTCATGTGAGTTGAGTGGTGAGGGAGTGAACCACCAGGAGAGAGTGAGAGCCACCTTGCCGACTCCACCATATGTGACCTTGAGTGCTTCCAATTTGAGGACATGAGTGATACACCATATAAGTTGAGAGAGGTAGTCGATAGGGCAAACAAGGCCATTTCAATTCCTAACGACATAACCTCTCCTTCTAGTGTATTGTATTATGTTGTGCTAGGCTCCATGGAGGATGATACGCCTCAACTCGAGAAGATGTACATGGAGGACGAAGATGAAGCCACCCCATGTTTACATCGAGATGACCAAGTCGACCACATGGACGCCGCTTCGACTACCACAACACCTACTTCACATGAGAGGACATGCAAAGGTACGAATGTAGGTGTTAATGATGCCATGATTCCACTCGTGGACATGATGATTTGTGAGCGCTTGCATGTTGTGGATGCTTCTATGGACATCATGTATGCTACTTTCTCTTTCACTTGTGATACCTTGCCTAAAAACAATGTTGATCATGTGGATTCCCCTATTTGTGATGATGGTTCCATGAGCATGCCTTCCTATGCATGTTTCCACTTTTCTCCACTTGTTGCATGCAATATGTCGAACAACTTACATTTCACACGTATTGCTTGCAACAATGTTAACATGCTTGAAAATGAGTTTGCCCCCATAGCATCCTCAATTTTTGGAGTTCCTTACTTCAACCATGTTGAGCATTCCTCTTCCTTCATTGTACATGATGACCATCCACATACTTCACACTTTCATTTTGATTTTCGTGTGTTTGGTCATGTGCAAATGAAGAGACACATCATAATGGATGATGTGTACATATACCATGAACATATTTTCTTTTTATGGAATTCATGNGCCGGCAGCTTCGGGTGGAGGTCCGGCCTAGGGCCGGCCTAGGCCGGCCTGGAGGCCGGCTGGCTCGGGTGGGGGTCCGGCCTGGGGGCCGGTCCAGGCCGGCCTGGAGGCTGGCTGGCTCCTCCTTGAGCCTTCGCCTCCTTCTTCCTCTTCTTGCCCATCTTCTTGGAGTTCCTCTTGGCCATCTTCTTGACTCCATTGTGGGTCATCTTCCGGGTGGATCCTGAGTATACATAAGGTAGTGGCATGAGGTAGCAAGCAATTCAAAGGGAGGTCGAGATCACACATCGAGAGGAGCGAGGTCACCTTTTCATGAAGAGCTTTGACCCTTGATCTTGTCATTGGGCCAATCGGCATGGTGTCCATGGTGTTGTCCACCTGTGGGGCTACATCACACTTGTGATACCTTGCCTAAAAACAATGTTGATCATATGGATTCCCCTATTTGTGATGATGGTTCCATGAGCATGCCTTGCTATGCATGATTCCACTTTTCTCCACTTGTTGCATGCAATATGTCGAACAACTTACATTTCACATGTATTGCTTGCAACAATGTTAAAATGCTTGATAATGAGTTTGCCCCCATAGCATCCTCAATTTTTGGAGTTTGTCACTTCAACCATGTAGAGAATTGCTCTTCCTTCTTTGTACATGATGACCATCCGCATACTTCAAACTTTCATTTTGAATTTTGTGTGTTTGGTCATGTGCAAACGAAGAGACACATCATGATGGATGATGTGTACATATACCATGCACATATTTTCTTTTTATGGAATTTCATGTGTTACGGTATCCATTTGATAACGTTAACCTCCATTCAACATGAGTTGACCAAAAGAGCTTTGGCAAGCATAATAAATGACAACTTTGCATCGACCCCGGCTCTATTACCTTTCCAACGTTTTGCATCAAACAACTTGCACACTTGCTCTTTCTTTTGGTTTGTTTGCAAATATGTGGATGGCTTTGCTTCCCCTCGTGCAATGCATGTTTCAAGGATCTTTCATCTACATGATTTCTGTGTTGCAACAACATTGTTGACAATTTGCTCTTTCATATGTTTTGTTGGCACCCATGATTTTGATGAGAGCATTTTCCACCTTATGTTTTCACCACTCTTCCCTCCGTTGCCAAAGGTATCTTCCCGATGTTTGGAATACAATGGACATCATATGGCTCCAATTGAGATAACTATCCTCGCATTCTCATACCTTCTTAGAGATTTTGTGCTTTCACATCGTGAGGATGTCCCGAGGAATTGCTTACACATTGAACTCGCCTTTACTTTGACTCCAATGCCCGTGTGTTGTGCTAACGGTGCTACGATTAATCTAGGACATGTCATCAAGGATATGCTCCTATATCATGTACACACATGCTTTGCTTGGTCTTTGTTGTCTGTAGGTACAAATGCGTGGATCGCCACCCACAACTTCATGGCACTAGATTGCGCATCAAAGGAATGTTGGCGTCTTGCTAAGGTGACTTCCTTCTACTTAAGTGCCCATGTCATGAACTTCAAGAATTGGCTACTACTTGAGTGTTGTTTCGTCTTCTTTGTGAGCTCTCTAGGTTCAATGAATAGCGAACGAACATTGAAGAGCGGCCATACATTTGGCGTCAAGAAAACCTACATGGTGATTACTACGTCAACGTCAAGCCATCTACGTCCTTCACATGATGACGACGTGCTAGCGTCGAGGACGACGCTTTTTGAAGGAGGGGGAGATGATGTAGGCCAACCCAACGACAACACCATGTCAAGCAAGCCACCAAGGACTCCAAAGGGTGGCAACGACCTCCATGGACTCCAATCAACTAAGGCATACGCGTGGATGAGGCGAAGGAAGCGTCATGGACAAGGAGAGGAAGAAGGAGGCAAAAGCCAGCCTGGCCGGCCTCCCAGCCGGCCTAGGCCGGCCCCAAGGCCGGGCTCCAACCCGAGACGGCCGGCCTCCCAGCCGGCCCAGGCCGGCCCCCAGGCCGGGCTCCAACCCGAGGCCGCCGGCCTCCCAGCCGGCCCAGGCCGGGCTGCATCTCGACGCTGCCGGCCCCCGTGCCGGCCTCCCAGCCGGCCTCCCGACCGGCCTAGGCCGGTCCCTAGGCCGGCCACCCACCGGAGCCGGCCGGCGTCCCAGCCGGCCTAGGCCGGTTTCCAGGCCGGACCTCCACCTGCGCCGGCCGGCCTCCAGGCCGGCCTAGGCCGGCCCCCAGGCCGGTTCGCCACCTACCTGCCCTGTTTTGTACTCAGACTATAAATAGCTTTCCCCTTTCCCCATTCTAGGGTTAGACTGAATTTGAGACTTGTGTGAGCTATGCTCCTCCTCCCTCGTAGCTAGGGTGCCTCGTTGAGGTAGATCTTGTTGTTGCTACTCTTTCACTGCGGTGTCTCTAGTAGTGTAAACCAATCTCTCACTGCGGTGATTCTATTGGATCGGTGGACCGGCCGGTAAGAGCAATCGATTTCAACAAGAGTAAGTTTGGCTTTGATTCTTCGGTCCAAAGACTACCTTTTTGAGGGTTTGTTGTTGGGTGGAGTTCTTAGCAGGATTTGCTAGTTATCCTTGTGTTTTGCCCCCGAATCTCCCTTGCTAACCCTCCCTGTTCTTCGTGTTCATCCCCTTTTCCCCTCAAATCCATGAAGATCGGGCCTAGCCCTACATCATAAACTAAAATTAGTTATTCCACCTTTTGAGGGTAGATATAATCCTGATGCTTATCTTACATGGGAACTAGAAGTGGAACAACGTTTTGCATGTTTACAGTATCCCGAGGATAGACGTGTTTGTGCTGCCACTTGTGAATTCACTGGTTTTGCTTCCGTTTGGTGGTCTGAATATTGTAGATTGAATCATGATAATATTCCTAATACTTGGGATAATTTAAAACGTGCTATGCGTACTCGTTTTGTACCTCCTTATTATCAGCGTGAAATGTTACAAAAACTCACCCGTCTACAACAAGGTAAAAAATCTGTAGAAGAGTATTATCAAGAATTGCAAACTGGTTTGATTCATTATGGTGTTATTGAGGATAATGAAGCTATGTTTGCACGCTTTTTGGGTGGGTTGAATAGGGAGATTCAAACAATTCTTGAATTTAAGGAGTACAATACTATCACCCGTTTATTTCATCTTGCTTGCAAAGCTGAACGTGAAGTGCAGGATCGTCAACCGCGGACAAGGCCTAATTTTTCTGCAGGTCATACGTCTTCATGGACGCCACGCCAACCGGATGCCAGCTCCCGTGGTTCTGCACCTCCTCCTTCGACCAACAAGTCTAGCATGCCACCATCACGCACACCAGCACCGAGAACTCCATCAACATCTAATGGGCCAGCTCGGAGTTCGGTGTCCACGGGAAGAACAAGGGATGTGCAATGCCGCCGTTGTTGGGGATATGGTCACATCGAGAGAGAGTGCAAGACACAGCGTGTCATGATCGTGCGCGAAGATAGAGAGTATGATTCTGCAAGTGATTATGATGAAGAGACTCTCACGCTTATTTCTGCACAACAATAAGATAATGAAGATTCTGAGCAGGACATAGAAGTCATGGGTGCTGAGGATGCTGATAATTATAGGAGCTTGGTTGCACATCGCGCTTTGAGTGTGCAGCTTAGTCAAGAACAGAATCAACGCCACAACTTGTTTCACACACGCGGTGTTGTGAAGGACCGTGCTATTCGAATCATCATTGATGGTGGAAGCTGCAATAATTTAGCAAGCATTGAGATGGTGGAGAAGCTTTCTCTCCCTACACGGCAGCACCCCCACCCATACCATATTCAATGGTTCGATAGCACAGGTAGACTAAAGGTAACACGAACTACACGTGTGCATTTTTCTATTGGGACATATTCAGATTTTGTTGATTGTGATGTTGTACCCATGCAAGCTTGTTCGTTGTTACTTGGTAGACCATGGCAATATGATAAAGAATCTGTGCATAATGGTAGAACTAGTCATTATACTCTTGTGCACGATGGAAAGAAAATTGGTCTCAAACCTATGACTCCTGAACATATTTTGAAAGATGATCTTGCTAGAGCTAGTAGAGCAAAAAATCAGGAGAAACAAAAAAGTGTAATGTAGGGCTAGGCCCGATCTTCACGGATTTTGAGTGGAAAAGGGGATGAACACGAAGAACACGGAGGGGTGGCGAGGGAGATTCGTGGGCAAAACACAAGGATAACTAGCAAATCCTGCTGAGAACTCCACCCAACAACAAACCCTCAAAAAGGTAGCCTTTGGATCGAAGAATCAAAGCCAAACTTACTCTTGTTGAAACCGATTGCTCTTACCGGCCGGTCCACCGATCCAATAGAATCACCGTCGTGAAAGATTGGTTTGCACTACTAGAGACACCGCAGTGAAAGAGTAGCACAACAAGATCTACCTCAACGAGGCACCCTAGCTACGAGGGAGGAGGAGCATAGCTCACACAAGTCTCAAATTCAGTCTAACCCCAAAATGGGGAAAGGGGAAAGCTATTTATAGTTTTAGTACAAATCTGGCCAGAAAGGTGGGGAACCGGCCTGGGGGCCGGCCTGGGCCGGCCTGGAGGCCGGCGGGTTCAGACGGGTGGCCGTCCTAGGGGCCGGCCTATGCCGGCCTAGAGCCCGGCAGGCGCATGGGGCTGCGGCTGGCGCAGGTGGAGCTCCGGCCTGGGGGCAGGCCCAGGCCGGCTGGGAGGTCGGTGGCCTCTGGTGGGTGGCCGGCCTGGAGACCGGCCTGGGCCGGCTGGGAGGCCGGCGGTCTCGGCAGGGTGGCCGGCCTGGGGTCCGGCCTAGGCCGGCTGGGAGGCCGGCCATTACTGGAGGGGTGCCGGCCTGGGGGGCCGGCCTAGGCCGGCCTGGAGGTCGGTCTGGCAGTCTTCGCCTCCTTCTTCTTCTCGTTGTCCATCCTTTGGGGTCTTCTCTTGGCCACCTTCTCCATCATCTTGACCTCTTCTCGACTCCATTGTGGGTCATCATCCGTTTGGATCCTGAGTATGCACAAGGTACCGGCATCAAGTAGCAAACCATTCAAAGGGAGGTCGAGATCACACATCGAGAGGAGCGAGGTCACCTTTTCATGAAGAGCCTTGACTCTTGATCTTGTCATTGGGCCAATCGACATGGTGTCCATGGTGTTGTCCACATGTGGGGCTACATCATCTCCCCCCCCTTCGGAAAGAGTCGTCTTCGACTCGTCATCCTCTTGAACGCTTGCATCTCCGTGGAAAGGGGATAGGTCGGCGACGTTGAATGTGTAGGCGTTGTCGTTGATGCGCTTGAGCACTTTGAAAGGCCCGTCACCACGAGGAGCAAGCTTGGATTTTCTTTCATCTGGAAAACGGTCCTTGCGGAGGTGTAGCCACACAAGATCTGATGTAGGGCTAGGCCCGATATTCACGGATTTGAGGGGAAAAGGGGATGAACACGAAGAACACGGAGGGTAGCGAGGGAGATTCGTGGGCAAAACACAAGGATAACTAGCAAATCCTGCTGAGAACTCCACCCAACAACAAACCCTCAAAAAGGTAGCCTTTGGATCGAAGAATCAAAGCCAAACTTACTCTTGTTGAAACCGATTGCTCTTACCGGCCGGTCCACCGATCCAATAGAATCACCGTAGTGAAAGATTGGTTTGCACTACTAGAGACACCGTAGTGAAAGAGTAGCAACAACAAGATCTACCTCAACGAGGCACCCTAGCTACGAGGGAGGAGGAGCATAGCTCACACAAGTCTCAAATTCAGTCTAACCTCGAAATGGGGAAAGTGGAAAGCTATTTATAGTCTATTACAAAACGGGGCAGGAAAGGTGGGGAACCGGCCTGGGGGCCGGCCTAGGCCGGCCTGGAGGCCGGCTGGCTCTGGTGGGGAACCGGCCTGGGGGCCGGCCTGGGGCCGGTAGGGAGGCCGGCGGCCTCTGGTGGGAGCCCGGCCTGGGGACCGGCCTGGGCCAGTTTGGAGGCCGGCCGCCTCTGGTGGGAGCCCGGCCTTGGGGCCGGCCTAGGCCGGCTGGGAGGCCGGCCACCCTGTCTTCGCCTCGTTCTTCCTCTTCTTGTCCATCTTCTGGGATCTCTCCTTGTTCATCTTCTCCATCATCTTGGACCTTCTCTTGGCCATCTCCTTGACTCCATTGTGGGTCATCATCCGGGTGGATCCTGAGTATGCACAAGGTACCGACATGAAGTAGTAAACCATTCGAAGGAAGATCAAGGTCACACATCGAGAGGAGCGAGGTCACCTTTTCATGAAGAGCCTTGACTCTTGATCTTGTCATTGGGCCATTTGGCGTGGTGTCCATGGTGTTGTCCACATGTGGGACTACATCATCTCCCCCCCCCTTCGGAAAGAGTCGTCTTCGACTCGTCACTCCTCTTGAACGCTTGCATCTACGTGGAAAGGGGATAGGTCGGCGACGTTGAACGTGTCGTGCACCAAGTACTTGGAGGTAGGGATATCGATCTTGTAGGCGTTGTCGTTGATGCGCTTGAGCACTTTGAAAGGCCCGTCACCGCGAGGAGCAAGCTTGGATTTTCTTTCATCCGGGAAACGATCCTTGCGGAGGTGTAGCCACACAAGATCTCCTTCTTCGAATATCATGGGCTTCTTCAACTTGTTGATCTTGGTAGCTTGGCGCTTGGTGTGCTCTTCTAGAGTTGCTCGAGTTGACTCATGTAATGTCTTCATGTAGTCGGCTCTTTTGTCGACGTCCATGTCGGTGCGCTCGTGTAGAGGGAGTGGTAGGATGTCTAGGGCGGTGTTGGGGTTGAACCCATAGACAACCTCGAACGGGCTTCGCTTGGTCGCCCGGTGTGATGCACGGTTGTAGGCGAACTCGGCGTGCGGTATGCATTCCTCCCAACCTTTGAGGTTTGGCTTGATTAATGCGCGAAGGAGAGTTGATAAGCTTCGATTCACCACCTCGGTTTGGCCATCGGTTTGTGGGTGGTAAGCGGTGGAGAAGAGGAGCTTGACTCCTAGCTTTGCCATCAATGCCTTCCAAAAGTAGCTTGTGAACTTGACATCGCGGTCCGAAACAATGGTCTTCGGCACTCCATGTAGACGAACAATTTCCCTGAAGAACAAAGTTGCAATGTGTGAAGCATCGTTGGTCTTATTGCAAGGAATAAAGTGTGCCATTTTAGAGAAGCGATCAACAACAACAAATATTGAATCTTTGCCATTCTTTGTGCGAGGTAATCCTAAGAAGAAATCCATGCTAATGTCGGACCAAGGTGTGTGTGGTATTGGTAAAGGCATATAAAGACCATGAGAGTTCAATGTGGACTTAGCTTTGAGGCAAGTTGGGCAACGACGCACCAAGCGCTCCACATCACGCGTCATCCTTGGCCAAAAGTAGTGTGTAGATAGCATGGCGAGTGTCTTGTCACGTCCAAAGTGTCCCATGAGGCCTCTACTATGTGATTCCTGTAGAAGTAACAAACGGAGCGAGGACTCGGGAATGCATAGTTTGTTAGCCTTAAACAAGAAACCCTTGTGCAAGTAGAAATCATCGCAACCTTTGTCAATTGTGCACTTGGTAAAGATAGGACCAAAGAAAGAATCGGAAGCATAGAGTTCTTTAAGGTCATCAAGACCCAAAACATTGATTTCAAGTTGGGTGAGTAAGATCATCTTGCGGGAAAGAGCATCCGCAACTATATTGTCCTTGCCTTTTTTGTACTTCACCACATAGGGAAAAGACTCGATGAATTCAACCCATTTGGCATGCCTTTTGTTCAAATTGGCTTGGGTTTTCAAATATTTCAAAGATTCATGATCGGAATGGATAACAAACTCTTTGGGCCAAAGGTAGTGTTGCCACACTTCCAAAACACATACTAAGGCATAGATTTCTTGTCGTAGATTGGGTAGTTTAGGCGAGCACCATCAAGTTTTTCGCTATAATAGGCAACGGGACGGCCACATTGCATGAGGACGCCACCGATGCCAAGGCCACTAGCGTCACACTCAAGTTCGAAAGTTTTGGAGAAATCCGGCAAAGCAAGTAAAGGAGCTTCGGTCAATCTCTTCTTGAGTTCATTGAAAGCCGATTCTTGAGCATTGCCCCAAATGAAGGGTACATTCTTTTTGGTAAGCTCATTCAAGGGGCAAGCAATTGTGCTAAAATCTTTCACAAAGCGACGGTAAAACCCAAACAAACCAAGAGCGCTACGAAGTTGAGCAAGATTAGTTGGCGGTGGCCAATTTGTGATTGCCTCAACCTTAGAGGTGTCAACTTCAATCCCTTTTGAAGAAACCACATAACCCAAGAATACAAGCTTGTCGGTGCAAAAGGTGCATTTCTTGATGTTGGCAAAAAGCGAAGCATTCCGAAGGGCCAACAAAACTTGCTTCACATGGTCGACATGTTCATGCAAGGATTTGCTATAAACAAGGATGTCATCGAAGTAGACAACCACAAACTTGCCAATGAAAGTGCGCAAGACGTGATTCATAAGACGCATAAATGTTGAAGGAGCATTTGAAAGACCAAAGGGCATGACAAGCCACTCATAGAGACCAAGTTTTGTTTTAAATGCGGTTTTCCATTCATCTCCTTCATGCATACGGATTTGGTGATAGCCACTTTTCAAATCAATTTTGGAGAAGATAGTGGCACCACTAAGCTCATCTAGCATGTCATCAAGTCGTGGGATAGGATGTCGATACCTCACCGTGATATTGTTGATGGGACGGCAATCCATGCACATTCGGAGTGTGTCGTCTTGCTTGGGGACGAGGATGACCGGAACGGCGCACGGACTCAAGCTTTCACGAACATGTCCCTTGGCGAGGAGTTCTTGAATTTGGCGCTCGATCTCCTTTGTCTCCTCGGGGTTGGTGCGGTATGGCGCTCTATTGGGTAGAGGGGCGCCGGGAATGAGATCGATGCGATGCCACGTAGGGGAGGGAGTCCTTGAGGAAGCTCATCCGGAAAGACATCTTTGAATTCCTACAAGATAGACAACATAGACGGAGGAACTTGGGTTAAGTCGTTAGTGTCTTTGCCATCTCCTTTGCATAAGAGCACGAAGTGGAAAGTGGATGGGTTTGCTCTCACTTCCCTCATCTCACTTTTGGTGGCTAACAAGACTACACCGGGACTCACTCTTTTCCCTTTCTCACTCACATTTGGCTTGTGGCTCTCACTCACGTGAATGTGGTTCGCTCTCTCACCACTCAACTCACTAGAGGATTGTTTATCTTGCGCTCGTACAATTGTCTTGGCATTGTCGGCGATGATTTGGCTTGGAGTCATTGGGCGGAGCACTAGGATCTTATTGTTCCATTTGAAGCTATAGTAGTTGGTGCGCCCATCATGAGTAGCGGCCTTGTCAAATTGCCAAGGGCAGCCAAGAAGTAAGTGGCAAACCGACATGGGTACCACATCACAATCCACCGTGTCCTCGTAAGAGCCAATCTTGAAGGATACTTGAACCGTGTGTTGGATCTTCACGGTGCCGGAGTCACTAAGCCATTGCACATGGTAAGGATTGGGGTGCTTCTTGTACGTCAAGTTGAGTTTCTCACATAGCTCCTTGCTTGCCAAGTTGTGACAACTCCCACCATCAATGATTACCTTGATTGATTTGCCGTTGATGCCGGCCTTGGTTTGGAACAAGTTGCATCTTTGAGCGTCATCACCTTGGTTGATTGTAGTCAAGACTCGAGTGACAACTAGAGTGGGGTTGGGGTCACCATCACAATAGATGTAGTCATCGTCGTCATCCAAGCTTTGCATCGTGGCCACCTTGTTCAATGCGTGGTACTCATCTTCACTCATAGACTCATAGTCTCCATTGTCATTGACTATCATCACCTTCTTGTTGGTGCACTCAAATGACTTGTGCCCTTGACCTCCACACTTGTAGCAAGTGATATATGACTTGACAGCTTGTGGTGAGGGCGTCGTCTTCTTGGAGGTTGTAGTGGGTTGCAGTGTAGAACTTTTGATATTGCCTTGAGCTTGGACTTGAGTCATGGGTTGTGTGATGATGAAGCTCTAGTGGCGAAGAAGGACTTGGCCTTGACATACTTGAGCTCTTCGGCGACTTGGCGCTCGGCCTTCATGGCTTGATGAACGAGCTCAACAAGGTTCTCATAAGGTTGGAATTCCACTATCTTCTTGATGGGGTACGTGAGGCCGTTCAAGAAACGTGCCATTGATTGTTCCTCGGACTCTACAATGTGTGCGCGGGAGAGAGTTGACTCCATCTCCTTGTAGTACTCGTCGACCGTCTTGAGACCTTGCTTGAGTTCTTGTAGCTTCTTGTACAAATCGCGCGCATAATGATGTGGCACAAAGCGCTTGTGCATTTCCTTCTTCATGTCATTCCATGTATCGATTGGGTCTTCAAATGAGGCTTGGAGTTGTTCCCACCATAGTTGCGCATAGCCTTCAAACTCGAGGGATGCGAGGTCAACTCGTTTGTCTTGCGGCACCTTGTAGACTCGAAATAGTTTGGAGACCTTGATTCCCATGCAATGTAGTCTTCCGGGTCGTTGGTGCCATGGAACTTAGGAATGACGAGCTTGGGAGGATTGAAACGGTTTTTGTGATCATCCTCATCATCATCATCATGGTGGCGATGGCGGTCTCGGTGACGATGTCTTGGGTGGTTGCGTGGAACATAATCCTCGTCATCTTCAATATCAACATGATTGTCGGCCAATGGCACTCGGCGGGCTCGATGTGGAGGTAGATCATGACGATGATGTCGATTGTCCTCATGTAGGTGTAGGGGATCCAAGTTAACATTTGGAATTGGAATTTCTTGTCGAGGACGAGCTTGATGTAGTGGAGGGTCGATGTTCGCTTGAGGGTGAGGCGCTTCTTGACGATGTTGGTCTTGGTGTTGGTGATGGTCCAAGTTCGCTTGTGGATGAGGCATGTCGTGGTGTTGACCTTGACCAATCTCACTTGGACCTTTGCTTCTTGCGTTGGAACGATGTGAAGACCTTGAGCTTGATCTCGAAGAGTGCCGGTGTCGTCTTTCGAGAAGCAACTCCTCGAGACGAATGGAATGCGCCTTGTTCTCACGTTGGTCGTCTTGTATTTGAGTGAAGCGGTCATTGTTCTCGCATTGGGCTTCTTGTATATGAGCGAAGCGCTCGGTGTTTTCATGTTGTGCGGCGTGGTGGCGCTCCTCGTAGCGGCGTAAGTTGTCGTCGATGTACCTCTTGAGAGCCTCCTCTTGCTTGGTAAAACTGGTGCCTTGTTCTTCCCTAGCCATGATAAGCAAACACAAGTGATATGTGGAAAATTTGGTGGCTAATAACCGCTCTTACCTTTGGTTGATAGTATTGGACAAGTGGCCTTGCCTTCCGAGACAAAGGCGTCACAAGAGTAAGAGTTGGTTGATTAGTGATCCAAAAGCGACTCACACACACACTTATGAGGAGCTTAGGTATGGTAAAGTGGCAAGAAATCGAAACGAAACCAACGAAAAGGCTATTGCAACAAGTGGAGGATAACCACAAAGATCAAGAAACAAAAGAGACTATCCACACAATCCGAGAAACAAAAGAGACTCACACGTGGAGACAAACGTGGATCGTGCGACTATGGGAAAGAGCAACTTGGACCTAACGAAGACTATGCTCGTGCCGCACCACCTCTCGAAGGACAACTAGCTCAAGTGTATGGGAAAGAGCACCCGATTTGCACAAGTGTACCCATTTCTCTATTGGTTATTGGAGCTTGAGGATGACTAGGATCACGGCTCGGCTTTTCTCTTTTTTTTTGAATCTTTTCTATTTCTCTTTTGCTTTTATGCTTTTGCCCGAGCCGAGTCCGCTACAACTAGATGCTCACAAGATTATGATATGGTTACTTGGTGTCACACAAGTGCAATGCTCACACTATGAAGAGCTAGCTCCTAGGAAAAAGTTTCGCGAAATGGAAAGGGATGTGTCGGAAGCTATACCTTTGATGCCGTCGAGGTAGCGATGAAGCGACACGAAGATGAAGTCGGTGAATAGTCGTGCGGCGGTAGCACCGGCCGAACGGGCGGTAGGACCGATTGCGGGCGGTAGTACCGGCCGTTCGGACGGTAGTACCGCCGGCGACGAATTGCGCGGCACGCTTGGGCTTGGAGCGGAAAAGGCCTCCGGAAAACACCAACGGAAAGTGGGGAAAAGGTCTTAAGCACGAGATCCGTGGATCAAAACCACAAATCGCTCACCAAATCGAAAGATCGAACGAAATCCATATGGGCTATTTTTTTTTTGAATTTTCGAAATTGGTATGGGAAAGAAAAATTTTGGTGGAAAAATGGCTAATAAAAGGTGGAAACACAATCCAAATCCGTGGAAACCCTTGCTCTGATACCAAATGATGTAGGGCTAGGCCCGATCTTCACGGATTTGAGGGGAAAAGGGGATGAACACGAAGAACACGAGGGGTAGCGAGGGAGATTCGTGGGCAAAACACAAGGATAACTAGCAAATCCTGCTGAGAACTCCACCCAACAACAAACCCTCAAAAAGGTAGCCTTTGGATCGAAGAATCAAAGCCAAACTTACTCTTGTTGAAACCGATTGCTCTTACCGGCCGGTCCACCGATCCAATAGAATCACCGCAGTGAAAGATTGGTTTGCACTACTAGAGACACCGCAGTGAAAGAGTAGCAACAACAAGATCTACCTCAACGAGGCACCCTAGCTACGAGGGAGGAGGAGCATAGCTCACACAAGTCTCAAATTCAGTCTGCCCCTAGAATGGGGAAAGGGGAAAGCTATTTATAGTCTTAGTACAAATCTAGCCAGAAGGTGGGGAACCGGCCTGGGGGCCGGCCTGGGCCGGCCTGGAGGCCGGCGGGTTCAGACGGGTGGCGGCCTAGGCCGGCCTGGAGGCCGCAGGCGCATGGGGCTGCGGCTGGCGCAGGTGGAGCTCCGGCCTGGGGGCCGGCCCAGGCCGGCTGGGAGGCCGGTGGCCTCTGGTGGGTGGCCGGCCTGGAGACCGGCCTGGGCCGGCTGGGAGGCCGGCGGTCTCGGCAGGGTGGCCGGCCTGGGGTCCGGCCTAGGCCGGCTGGGAGGCCGGCCAGCACTGGAGGGGTGCCGACCTGGGGGCCGGCCTAGGCCGGCCTGGAGGCCGGTCTGGCTCTTCGCCTCCTTCTCTTCTCGTTGTCCATCCTTTGGGGTCTTCTCTTGGTCACCTTCTCCATCATCTTGGACCTCTTCTCGACTCCATTGTGGGTCATCATCCGGTTGGATCCTGAGTATGCACAAGGTACCGGCATGAAGTAGCAAACCATTCAAAGGGAGGTCGAGATCACACATCGAGAGGAGCGAGGTCACCTTTTCATGAAGAGCCTTGACTCTTGATCTTGTCATTGGGCCAATCGGCATGGTGTCCATGGTGTTGTCCACATGTGGGGCTACATCATCTCCCCCCCCCTTCGGAAAGAGTCGTCTTCGACTCGTCATCCTCTTGAACGCTTGCATCTCCGTGGAAAGGGGATAGGTCGGCGACGTTGAACGTGTCATGCACCAAGTACTTGGAGGTTGGGATATCGATCTTGTAGGCGTTGTCGTTGATGCGCTTGAGCACTTTGAAAGGCCCGTCACCGCGAGGAGCAAGCTTGGATTTTCTTTCATCTGGAAAACGGTCCTTGCGGAGGTGTAGCCACACAAGATCTCCTTCTTCGAATATCATGGGCTTCTTCAACTTGTTGATCTTGGTAGCTTGGCGCTTGGTGTGCTCCTCTAGAGTTGCTCGAGTTGACTCATGTAATGTACTTCATGTAGTCGGCTCTCTTGTCGACGTCCATGTCGGTGCGCTCGTGTAGAGGAAGTGGTAGGATGTCTAGGGCGGTGTTGGGGTTGAACCCATAGACAACCTCGAACGGGCTTCGCTTGGTCGCCCGGTGGGAGGCACGGTTGTAGGCGAACTCGGCGTGCGGTATGCATTCCTCCCAACCTTTGATGTTTGGCTTGATTAATGCGCGAAGGAGAGTTGATAAGCTTCGATTCACCACCTCGGTTTGGCCATCGGTTTGTGGGTGGTAAGCGGTGGAGAAGAGGAGCTTGACTCCTAGCTTTGCCATCAATGCCTTCCAAAAGTAGCTTGTGAACTTGACATCGCGGTCCGAAACAATGGTCTTCGGCACTCCATGTAGACGAACGATTTCCCTAAAGAACAAAGTTGCAATGTGTGAAGCATCGTTGGTCTTATTGCAAGGAATAAAGTGTGCCATTTTAGAGAAGCGATCGACAACAACAAATATTGAATCTTTGCCATTCTTTGTGCGAGGTAATCCTAAGACGAAATCCATGCTAATGTCGGACCAAGGTGTGTGTGGTATTGGTAAAGGCATATAAAGACCATGAGAGTTCAACGTGGACTTAGCTTTGAGGCAAGTTGGGCAACGACGCACCAAGCGCTCCACATCACGCGTCATCCGTGGCCAAAAGTAGTGTGTAGATAGCATGGCGAGTGTCTTGTCACGTCCAAAGTGTCCCATGAGGCCCCACTATGTGATTCCTGTAAAAGCAACAAACGGAGCGAGGACTCGGGAATGCATAGCTTGTTAGCCTTAAACAAGAAACCCTTGTGCAAGTAGAAATCATCGCATCCTTTGTCAATTGTGCACTTGGTAAAGATAGGACCAAAGAAAGGATCGGAAGCATAGAGTTCTTTAAGGTCATCAAGGCCCAAAACGTTGATTTCAAGTTGGGTGAGTAAAATCATCTTGCGGGAAAGAGCATCCGCGACTATATTGTCCTTGCCTTTCTTGTACTTCACCACATAGGGAAAAGACTCGATGAACTCAACCCATTTGGCATGCCTTTTGTTCAAATTGGCTTGGGTTTTCAAATATTTCAATGATTCATGATCGGAATGGATAACAAACTCTTTTGGCCAAAGGTAGTGTTGCCATACTTCCAAAACACGGACTAAGGCATAGAGTTCCTTGTCGTAGATTGGGTAGTTTAGGCGAGCACCATCAAGTTTTTCGCTATAATAGGCAACGGGACGGCCACATTGCATGAGGACGCCACCGATGCCAAGGCCACTAGCGTCACACTCAAGTTCGAAAGTTTTGGAGAAATCCGGCAAAGCAAGTAAAGGAGCTTCGGTCAATCTCTTCTTGAGTTCATTGAAAGCCGATTCTTGAGCATTGCCCCAAATGAAGGGTACATTCTTTTTGGTAAGCTCATTCAAGGGGCAAGCAATTGTGCTAAAATCTTTCACAAAGCGACGGTAAAACCCAAACAAACCAAGAGCACTACGAAGTTGAGCAAGATTAGTTGGCGGTGGCCAATTTGTGATTGCCTCAATCTTAGAGGTGTCAACTTCAATCCCTTTGAAGAAACTACATAACCCAAAAACACAAGCTTGTCGGTGCAAAAGGTGCATTTCTTGAGGTTGGCAAAAAGCGAAGCATTACGAAGGGCCAACAAAACTTGCTTCACATGGTCGACATGTTCATGCAAGGATTTGCTATAAACAAGGATATCATCAAAGTAGACAACCACAAACTTGCCAATGAAAGTGCGCAAGACGTGATTCATAAGACGCATAAATGTTGAAGGAGCATTGGAAAGACCAAAGGGCATGACAAGCCACTCATAAAGACCAAGTTTTGTTTTAAATGCGGTTTTCCATTCATCTCCTTCATGCATACGGATTTGGTGATAGCCACTTTTCAAATCAATTTTGGAGAAGATAGTGGCACCACTAAGCTCATCTAGCATGTCATCAAGTCGTGGGATAGGATGTCGATACCTCACCGTGATATTGTTGATGGGACGGCAATCCATGCACATTCGGAGTGTGTCGTCTTGCTTGGGGACGAGGATGACCGGAACGGCGCACGGACTCAAGCTTTCACGAACATGTCCCTTGGCGAGGAGTTCTTGAATTTGGCGCTCGATCTCCTTTGTCTCCTCGGGGTTGGTGCGGTATGGCGCTCTATTGGGTAGAGGGGCGCCGGGAATGAGATCGATGCGATGCTCGATTCCACGTAGGGGAGGAAGTCCTTGAGGAAGCTCATCCGGAAAGACATCTTTGAATTCCTGCAAGATAGACAACATAGACGGAGGAACTTGGGTTAAGTCGTTAGTGTCTTTGCCATCTCCTTTGCATAAGAGCACGAAGTGGAAAGTGGATGGGTTTGCTCTCACTTCCCTCATCTCACTTTTGGTGGCTAACAAGACTACGCCGGGACTCACTCTTTTCCCTTTCTCACTCATATTTGGCTTGTGGCTCTCACTCACGTGAATGTGGCTCGCTCTCTCACCACTCAACTCACTAGGGGATTGTTTTTCTTGCGCTCTTACAATTGTCTTGGCATTGTCGGCGATAATTTGGCTTGGAGTCATTGGGCGGAGCACTAGGATCTTATTGTTCCATTTGAAGCTATAGTAGTTGGTGCGCCCATCATGAGTAGCGGCCTTGTCAAATTGCCAAGGGCGGCCAAGAAGTAAGTGGCAAACCGACATGGGTACCACATCACAATCCACCGTGTCCTCGTAAGAGCCAATCTTGAAGGATACTTGAACCGTGTGTTGGATCTTCACGGTGCCGGAGTCACTAAGCCATTGCACATGGTAAGGATTGGGGTGCTTCTTGTACGTCAAGTTGAGTTTCTCACATAGCTCCTTGCTTGCCAAGTTGTGACAACTCCCACCATCAATGATTACCTTGATTGATTTGCCGTTGATGCCGGCCTTGGTTTGGAACAAGTTGCATCTTTGAGCGTCATCACCTTGGTTGATTGTAGTCAAGACTCGAGTGACAACTAGAGTGGGGTTGGGGTCACCATCACAATAGATGTAGTCATCGTCGTCATCCAAGCTTTGCATCGTGGCCACCTTGTTCAATGCGTGGTACTCATCTTCACTCATGGACTCATAGTCTCCATTGTCATTGACTATCATCACCTTCTTGTTGGTGCATTCAAATGACTTGTGCCCTTGACCTCCACACTTGTAGCAAGTGATATATGACTTGACGGCTTTGTGGTGAGGGCGTCGTCTTCTTGGAGGTGGTAGTGGGTTGCGGTGTAGAACTTTTGGCATTGCCTTGAGCTTGGACTTGAGTCATGGGTTGTGTTGATGATGAAGCTCTAGTGGCGAAGAAGGACTTGGCCTTGACATACTTGAGCTCTTCGGCGACTTGGCGCTCGGCCTTCATGGCTTGATGAACGAGCTCAACAAGGTTCTCATAAGGTTGGAATTCCACTATCTTCTTGATGGGGTACGTGAGGCCGTTCAAGAAACGTGCCATTGATTGTTCCTCGGACTCTACAATGTGTGCGCGGGAGAGAGTGGACTCCATCTCCTTGTAGTACTCGTCGACCGTCTTGAGACCTTGCTTGAGTTCTTGTAGCTTCTTGTACAAATCGCGTGCATAATGATGTGGCACAAAGCGCTTGTGCATTTCCTTCTTCATGTCATTCCATGTATCGATTGGGTCTTCAAAGGAGGCTTGGAGTTGTTCCCACCATAGTTGCGCATAGCCTTCAAACTCGAGGGATGCGAGGTCAACTCGTTTGTCTTGCGGCACCTTGTAGACTCGAAATAGTTTGGAGACCTTGGATTCCCATGCAATGTAGTCTTCCGGGTCGTTGGTGCCATGGAACTTAGGAATGACGAGCTTGGGAGGATTGAAACGGTTTTTGTGATCATCCTCATCATATCATCATCATGGTGGCAATGGCGGTCTCGGTGACGATGTCTTGGGTGGTTGCGTGGAACATAATCCTCGTCATCTTCAATATCAACATGATTGTCGGCCAATGGCACTCGGCGGGCTCGATGTGGAGGTAGATCATGACGATGATGTCGATTGTCCTCATGTAGGTGTAGGGGATCCAAGTTAACATTTGGAATTGGAATTTCTTGTCGAGGACGAGCTTGATGTAGTGGAGGGTCGATGTTCGCTTGAGGGTGAGGCGCTTCTTGACGATGTTGGTCTTGGTGTTGGTGATGGTCCAAGTTCGCTTGTGGATGAGGCATGTCGTGGTGTTGACCTTGACCAATCTCACTTGGACCTTTGCTTCTTGCGTTGGAACGATGTGAAGACCTTGAGCTTGATCTCGAAGAGTGCCGGTGTCGTCTTTCGAGAAGCAACTCCTCGAGACGAATGGAATGCGCCTTGTTCTCACGTTGGTCGTCTTGTATTTGAGTGAAGCGGTCATTGTTCTCGCATTGGGCTTCTTGTATATGAGCGAAGCGCTCGGTGTTTTCATGTTGTGCGGCGTGGTGGCGCTCCTCGTAGCGGCGTAAGTTGTCGTCGATGTACCTCTTGAGAGCCTCCTCTTGCTTGGTAAAACTGGTGCCTTGTTCTTCCCTAGCCATGATAAGCAAACACAAGTGATATGTGGAAAATTTGGTGGCTAATAACCGCTCTTACCTTTGGTTGATAGTATTGGACAAGTGGCCTTGCCTTCCGAGACAAAGGCGTCACAAGAGTAAGAGTTGGTTGATTAGTGATCCAAAAGCGACTCACACACACACTTATGAGGAGCTTAGGTATGGTAAAGTGGCAAGAAATCGAAACGAAACCAACGAAAAGGCTATTGCAACAAGTGGAGGATAACCACAAAGATCAAGAAACAAAAGAGACTATCCACACAATCCGAGAAACAAAAGAGACTCACACGTGGAGACAAACGTGGATCGTGCGACTATGGGAAAGAGCAACTTGGACCTAACGAAGACTATGCTCGTGCCGCACCACCTCTCGAAGGACAACTAGCTCAAGTGTATGGGAAGGAGCACCCGATTTGCACAAGTACCTTCTTGGGTATTGGAGCTTGGGGATGGCTAGGATCACGGCTCGGCTTTTCTCTTTTTTTTTTGAATCTTTTCTATTTCTCTTTTGCTTTATGCTTTTGCTCGAGCCGAGTCCGCTACAACTAGATGCTCACAAGATTATGATATGGTCACTTGGTGTCACACTAGTGCAATGCTCACACTATGAAGAGCTAGCTCCTAAGAAAAAGTTTCGCGAAATGGAAAGGGATGTGTCGGAAGCTATACCTTTGATGCCATCGAGGTAGCGATGAAGCGACACTGAAGATGAACTCGGTGAATAGTCGTGCGGCGGTAGCACCGGCCGAACGGGCGGTAGGACCGATTGCGCGCGGTAGTACCGGCTGTTCGGACGGTAGTACCGCCGGCGACGAGTTGCTGCGGCACGCTTGGCTTGGAGCGGAAAAGGCCTCCGGAACACCAACGGAAAGTGGGGAAAGGTCTTAAGCACGAGATCCGTGGATCAAAAACACAAATCGCTCACCAAATCGAAAGATCGAACGAAATCCATATGGGCTATTTTTTTTTTGAATTTTCGAAATTGGTATGGGAAAGAAAAATTTTGGTGGAAAAATGGCTAATAAAAGGTGGAAACACGATCCAAATCCGTGGAAACCCTTGCTCTGATACCAAATGATGTAGGCTAGGCCCGATCTTCACGGATTTGAGTGGAAAAGGGGATGAACACGAAGAACACGGAGGGGTAGCGAGGGAGATTCGTGGGCAAAACACAAGGATAACTAGCAAATCCTGCTGAGAACTCCACCCAACAACAAACCCTCAAAAAGGTAGCCTTTGGATCGAAGAATCAAAGCCAAACTTACTCTTGTTGAAACCGATTGCTCTTACCGGCCGGTCCACCGATCCAATAGAATCACCGCAGTGAAAGATTGGTTTGCACTACTAGAGACACCGCAGTGAAAGAGTAGCAACAACAAGATCTACCTCAACGAGGCACCCTAGCTACGAGGGAGGAGGAGCATAGCTCACACAAGTCTCAAATTCAGTCTGCCCCCTAGAATGGGGAAAGGGGAAAGCTATTTATAGTCTTAGTACAAATCTAGCCAGAAGGTGGGGAACCGGCCTGGGGGCCGGCCTGGGCCGGCCTGGAGGCCGGCGGGTTCAGACGGGTGGCCGGCCTAGGCCGGCCTGGAGGCCGGCAGGCGCATGGGGCTGCGGCTGGCGCAGGTGGAGCTCCGGCCTGGGGGCCGGCCCAGGCCGGCTGGGAGGCCGGTGGCCTCTGGTGGGTGGCCGGCCTGGAGACCGGCCTGGGCCGGCTGGGAGGCCGGCTGTCTCGGCAGGGTGGCCGGCCTGGGGTCCGGCCTAGGCCGGCTGGGAGGCCGGCCAGCACTGGAGGGGTGCCGACCTGGGGGCCGGCCTAGGCCGGCCTGGAGGCCGGTCTGGCAGTCTTCGCCTCCTTCTTCTTCTCGTTGTCCATCCTTTGGGGTCTTCTCTTGGTCACCTTCTCCATCATCTTGGACCTCTTCTCGACTCCATTGTGGGTCATCATCCGGTTGGATCCTGAGTATGCACAAGGTATCGGCATGAAGTAGCAAACCATTCAAAGGGAGGTCGAGATCACACATCGAGAGGACCGAGGTCACCTTTTCATGAAGAGCCTTGACTCTTGATCTTGTCATTGGGCCAATCGGCATGGTGTCCATGGTGTTGTCCACATGTGGGGCTACATCATCTCCCCCCCCCTTCGGAAAGAGTCGTCTTCGACTCGTCATCCTCTTGAACGCTTGCATCTCCGTGGAAAAGGGATAGGTCTGCGACGTTGAACGTGTCATGCACCAAGTACTTGGAGGTTGGGATATCGATCTTGTAGGCGTTGTCGTTGATGCGCTTGAGCACTTTGAAAGGCCCGTCACCGCGAGGAGCAAGCTTGGATTTTCTTTCATCTGGAAAACGGTCCTTGCGGAGGTGTAGCCACACAAGATCTCCTTCTTCGAATATCATGGGCTTCTTCAACTTGTTGATCTTGGTAGCTTGGCACTTGGTGTGGTCCTCTAGAGTTGCTCGAGTTGACTCATGTAATGTACTTCATGTAGTCGGCTCTCTTGTCGACGTCCATGTCGGTGCACTCGTGTAGAGGGAGTGGGAGGATGTCTAGGGCGGTGTTGGGGTTGAACCCATAGACAACCTCGAACGGGCTTCGCTTGGTCGCCCGGTGGGAGGCACGGTTGTAGGCAAACTCGGCGTGCGGTATGCATTCCTCCCAACCTTTGATGTTTGGCTTGATTAATGCGCGAAGGAGAGTTGATAAGCTTCGATTCACCACCTCGGTTTGGCCATCGGTTTGTGGGTGGTAAGCGGTGGAGAAGAGGAGCTTGACTCCTAGCTTTGCCATCAATGCCTTCCAAAAGTAGCTTGTGAACTTGACATCGCGGTCCGAAACAATGGTCTTCGGCACTCCATGTAGACGAACGATTTCCCTATTGAACAAAGTTGCAATGTGTGAAGCATCGTTGGTCTTATTGCAAGGAATAAAGTGTGCCATTTTAGAGAAGCGATCGACAACAACAAATATTGAATCTTTGCCATTCTTTGTGCGAGGTAATCCTAAGACGAAATCCATGCTAATGTCGGACCAAGGTGTGTGTGGTATTGGTAAAGGCATATAAAGACCATGAGAGTTCAACGTGGACTTAGCTTTGAGGCAAGTTGGGCAACGACGCACCAAGCGCTCCACATCACGCGTCATCCGTGGCCAAAAGTAGTGTGTAGATAGCATGGCGAGTGTCTTGTCATGTCCAAAGTGTCCCATGAGTCCACCACTATGTGATTCCTGTAAAAGCAACAAACGGAGCGAGGACTCGGGAATGCATAGTTTGTTAGCCTTAAACAAGAAACCCTTGTGCAAGTAGAAATCATCGCATCCTTTGTCAATTGTGCACTGTGTAAAGATAGGACCAAAGAAAGGATCGGAAGCATAGAGTTCTTTAAGGTCATCAAGGCCCAAAACGTTGATTTCAAGTTGGGTGAGTAAAATCATCTTGCGGGAAAGAGCATCCGCGACTATATTGTCCTTGCCTTTCTTGTACTTCACCACATAGGGAAAAGACTCGATGAACTCAACCCATTTGGCATGCCTTTGGTTCAAACTGGCTTGGGTTTTCAAATATTTCAATGATTCATGATCGGAATGGATAACAAACTCTTTTGGCCAAAGGTAGTGTTGCCATACTTCCAAAACACGGACTAAGGCATAGAGTTCCTTGTCGTAGATTGGGTAGTTTAGGCGAGCACCATCAAGTTTTTCGCTATAATAGGCAACGGGACGGCCACATTGCATGAGGACGCCACCGATGCCAAGGCCACTAGCGTCACACTCAAGTTCGAAAGTTTTGGAGAAATCCGGCAAAGCAAGTAAAGGAGCTTCGGTCAATCTCTTTTTGAGTTCATTGAAAGACGATTCTTGAGCATTGCCCCAAATGAAGGGTACATTCTTTTTGGTAAGCTCATTCAAGGGGCAAGCAATTGTGCTAAAATCTTTCACAAAGCGACGGTAAAACCCAAACAAACCAAGAGCGCTACGAAGTTGAGCAAGAGTAGTTGGCGGTGGCCAATTTGTGATTGCCTCAATCTTAGAAGTGTCAACTTCAATCCCTTTCGAAGAAAACTACATAACCCAAAAACACAAGCTTGTCGGTGCAAAAGGTGCATTTCTTGAGGTTGGCAAAAAGCGAAGCATTACGAAGGGCCAACAAAACTTGCTTCACATGGATGACATGTTCGTGCAAGGATTTGCTATAAACAAGGATATCATCAAAGTAGACAACCACAAACTTGCCAATGAAAGTGCGCAAGACGTGATTCATAAGACGCATAAATGTTGAAGGAGCATTGGAAAGACCAAAGGGCATGACAAGCCACTCGTAAAGACCAAGTTTTGTTTTAAATGCGGTTTTCCATTCATCTCCTTCATGCATACGGATTTGGTGATAGCCACTTTTCAAATCAATTTTGGAGAAGATAGTGGCACCACTAAGCTCATCTAGCATGTTATCAAGCCGTGGTATAGGGTGTCAATACCTCACCGTGATATTGTTGATGGGACGGCAATCCATGCACATTTGGAGTGTGTCGTCTTGCTTGGGGACGAGGATGACCGGAACGGCGCACGGACTCAAGGTTTCGCGAACATGTCCCTTAGCGAGGAGTTCTTGAATTTGGCGCTCGATCTCCTTTGTCTCCTCGGGGTTGGTTCGGTATGGCGCTCTATTGGGTAGAGGGGCGCCGGGAATAAGATCGATGCAATGCTCGATTCCACGTAGGGGAGGGAGTCCTTGAGGAAGCTCATCCGGAAAGACATCTTTGAATTCCTGCAAGATAGACAACATAGACGGAGGAACTTGGGTTAAGTCGTTAGTGTCTTTGCCATCTCCTTTGTATAAGAGCACGAAGTGGAAAGTGGATGGGTTTGCTCTCACTTCCCTCATCTCACTTTTGGTGGCTAACAAGACTACGCCGGGACTCACTCTTTTCCCTTTCTCACTCATATTTGGCTTGTGGCTCTCACTCACGTGAATGTGGCTCGCTCTCTCACCACTCAACTCACTAGGGGATTGTTTTTCTTGCGCTCTTACAATTGTATTGGCATTGTCGGCAATAATCTGGCTTGGAGTCATTGGGCGGAGCACTAGGATCTTATTGTTCCATTTGAAGCTATAGTAGTTGGTGCGCCCATCATGAGTAGCGGCCTTGTCAAATTGCCAAGGGCGGCCAAGAAGTAAGTGGCAAACCGACATGGGTACCACATCACAATCCACCGTGTCCTCGTAAGAGCCAATCTTGAAGGATACTTGAACCGTGTGTTGGATCTTCACGGTGCCGGAGTCACTAAGCCATTGCACATGGTAAAGATTGGGGTGCTTCTTGTACGTCAAGTTGAGTTTCTCACATAGCTCCTTGCTTGCCAAGTTGTGACAACTCCCACCATCAATGATTACCTTGATTGATTTGCCGTTGATGCCGGCCTTGGTTTGGAACAAGTTGCATCTTTGAGCGTCATCACCTTGGTTGATTGTAGTCAAGACTCGAGTAACAACTAGAGTGGGGTTGGGGTCACCATCACAATAGATGTAGTCATCGTCGTCATCCAAGCTTTGCATCGTGGCCACCTTGTTCAATGCGTGGTACTCATCTTCACTCATGGACTCATAGTCTCCATTGTCATTGACTATCATCACCTTCTTGTTGGTGCATTCAAATGACTTGTGCCCTTGACCTCCACACTTGTAGCAAGTGATATATGACTTGACGGTTTGTGGTGAGGGCGTCGTCTTCTTGGAGGTGGTAGTGGGTTGCGGTGTAGAACTTTTGGCATTGCCTTGAGCTTGGACTTGAGTCATGGGTTGTGTTGATGATGAAGCTCTAGTGGCGAAGAAGGACTTGGCCTTGACATACTTGAGCTCTTCGGCGACTTGGCGCTCGGCCTTCATGGCTTGATGAACGAGCTCAACAAGGTTCTCATAAGGTTGGAATTCCACTATCTTCTTGATGGGGTACGTGAGGCCGTTCAAGAAACGTGTCATTGATTGTTCCTCGGACTCTACAATGTGTGCGCGGGAGAGAGTGGACTCCATCTCCTTGTAGTACTCGTCGACCGTCTTGAGACCTTGCTTGAGTTCTTGTAGCTTCTTGTACAAATCGCGCGCATAATGATGTGGCACAAAGCGCTTGTGCATTTCCTTCTTCATGTCATTCCATGTATCGATTGGGTCTTCAAATGAGGCTTGGAGTTGTTCCCACCATAGTTGCGCATAGCCTTCAAACTCGAGGGATGCAAGGTCAACTCGTTTGTCTTGCGGCACCTTGTAGACTCGAAATAGTTTGGAGACCTCGGATTCCCATGTAATGTAGTCTTCCGGGTCGTTGGTGCCATGGAACTTAGGAATGACGAGCTTGGGAGGATTGAAACGGTTTTTGTGATCATCCTCATCATAATAATCATCATGGTGGCAATGGCGGTCTCGGTGACGATGTCTTGGGTGGTTGCGTGGAACATAATCCTCGTCATCTTCAATATCAACATGATTGTCGGCCAATGGCACTCGGCGGGCTCGATGTGGAGGTAGATCATGACGATGATGTCGATTGTCCTCATGTAGGTGTAGGGGATCCAAGTTAACATTTGGAATTGGAATTTCTTGTCGAGGACGAGCTTGATGTAGTGGAGGGTCGATGTTCGCTTGAGGGTGAGGCGCTTCTTGACGATGTTGGTCTTGGTGTTGGTGATGGTCCAAGTTCGCTTGTGGATGAGGCATGTCGTGGTGTTGACCTTGACCAATCTCACTTGGACCTTTGCTTCTTGCGTTGGAACGATGTGAAGACCTTGAGCTTGATCTCGAAGAGTGCCGGTGTCGTCTTTCGAGAAGCAACTCCTCGAGACGAATGGAATGCGCCTTGTTCTCACGTTGGTCGTCTTGTATTTGAGTGAAGCGGTCATTGTTCTCGCATTGGGCTTCTTGTATATGAGCGAAGCGCTCGGTGTTTTCATGTTGTGCGGCGTGGTGGCGCTCCTCGTAGCGGCGTAAGTTGTCGTCGATGTACCTCTTGAGAGCCTCCTCTTGCTTGGTAAAACTGGTGCCTTGTTCTTCCCTAGCCATGATAAGCAAACACAAGTGATATGTGGAAAATTTGGTGGCTAATAACCGCTCTTACCTTTGGTTGATAGTATTGGACAAGTGGCCTTGCCTTCCGAGACAAAGGCGTCACAAGAGTAAGAGTTGGTTGATTAGTGATCCAAAAGCGACTCACACACACACTTATGAGGAGCTTAGGTATGGTAAAGTGGCAAGAAATCGAAACGAAACCAACGAAAAGGCTATTGCAACAAGTGGAGGATAACCACAAAGATCAAGAAACAAAAGAGACTATCCACACAATCCGAGAAACAAAAGAGACTCACACGTGGAGACAAACGTGGATCGTGCGACTATGGGAAAGAGCAACTTGGACCTAACGAAGACTATGCTCGTACCGCACCACCTCTCGAAGGACAACTAGCTCAAGTGTATGGGAAGGAGCACCCGATTTGCACAAGTATTGGGTATTGGAGCTTGGGGATGGCTAGGATCACGGCTCGGCTTTTCTCTTTTTTTTTTGAATCTTTTCTATTTCTCTTTTGCTTTATGCTTTTGCCCGAGCCGAGTCCGCTACAACTAGATGCTCACAAGATTATGATATGGTCACTTGGTGTCACACTAGTGCAATGCTCACACTATGAAGAGCTAGCTCCTAAGAAAAAGTTTCGCGAAATGGAAAGGGATGTGTCGGAAGCTATACCTTTGATGCCATCGAGGTAGCGATGAAGCGACACGAAGATGAACTCGGTGAATAGTCGTGCGGCGGTAGCACCGGCCGAACGGGCGGTAGGACCGATTGCGCGCGGTAGTACCGGCTGTTCGGACGGTAGTACCGCCGGCGACGAGTTGCGCGGCACGCTTGGGCTTGGAGCGGAAAAGGCCTCCGGAACACCAACGGAAAGTGGGGGAAAGGTCTTAAGCACGAGATCCGTGGATCAAAACCACAAATCGCTCACCAAATCGAAAGATCGAACGAAATCCATATGGGTTTTTTTTTTTGAATTTTCAAAATTGGTATGGGGAAGAAAAATTTTGGTGGAAAAATGGCTAATAAAAGGTGAAAACACGATCCAAATCCGTGGAAACCCTTGCTCTGATACCAAATGATGTAAGGCTAGGCCCGATCTTCACGGATTTGAGTGGAAAAGGGGATGAACACGAAGAACACGGAGGGGTAGCGAGGGAGATTCGTGGGCAAAACACAAGGATAACTAGCAAATCCTGCTGAGAACTCCACCCAACAACAAACCCTCAAAAAGGTAGCCTTTGGATCGAAGAATCAAAGCCAAACTTACTCTTGTTGAAACCGATTGCTCTTACCGGCCGGTCCACCGATCCAATAGAATCACCGCAGTGAAAGATTGGTTTGCACTACTAGAGACACCGCAGTGAAAGAGTAGCAACAACAAGATCTACCTCAACGAGGCACCCTAGCTACGAGGGAGGAGGAGCATAGCTCACACAAGTCTCAAATTCAGTCTGCCCCCTAGAATGGGGAAAGGGGAAAGCTATTTATAGTCTTAGTACAAATCTAGCCAGAAGGTGGGGAACCGGCCTGGGGGCCGGCCTGGGCCGGCCTGGAGGCCGGCGGGTTCAGACGGGTGCGGCCTGGGCGCCTAGGCCGGCCTGGAGGCCGGCAGGCGCATGGGGCTGCGGCTGGCGCAGGTGGAGCTCCGGCCTGGGGGCCGGCCCAGGCCGGCTGGGAGGCCGGTGGCCTCTGGTGGGTGGCCGGCCTGGAGACCGGCCTGGGCCGGCTGGGAGGCCGGCTGTCTCGGCAGGGTGGCCGGCCTTGGGTCCGGCCTAGGCCGGCTGGGAGGCCGGCCAGCACTGGAGGGGTGCCGACCTGGGGGCCGGCCTAGGCCGGCCTGGAGGCCGGTCTGGCAGTCTTCGCCTCCTTCTTCTTCTCGTTGTCCATCCTTTGGGGTCTTCTCTTGGTCACCTTCTCCATCATCTTGAACCTCTTCTCGACTCCATTGTGGGTCATCATCCGGTTGGATCCTGAGTATGCACAAGGTATCGGCATGAAGTAGCAAACCATTCAAAGGGAGGTCGAGATCACACATCGAGAGGACCGAGGTCACCTTTTCATGAAGAGCCTTGACTCCTGATCTTGTCATTGGGCCAATCGGCATGGTGTCCATGGTGTTGTCCACATGTGGGGCTACATCATCTCCCCCCCCCCTTCGGAAAGAGTCGTCTTCGACTCGTCATCCTCTTGAACGCTTGCATCTCAGTGGAAAATGGATAGGTCTGCGACGTTGAACGTGTCATGCACCAAGTACTTGGAGGTTGGGATATCGATCTTGTAGGCGTTGTCGTTGATGCGCTTGAGCACTTTGAAAGGCCCGTCACCGCGAGGAGCAAGCTTGGATTTTCTTTCATCTGGAAAACGGTCCTTGCGGAGGTGTAGCCACATAAGATCTCCTTCTTCGAATATCATGGGCTTCTTCAACTTGTTGATCTTGGTAGCTTGGCGCTTGGTGTGGTCCTCTAGAGTTGCTCGAGTTGACTCATGTAATGACTTCATGTAGTCGGCTCTCTTGTCGACGTCCATGTCGGTGCGCTCGTGTAGAGGGAGTGGGAGGATGTCTAGGGCGGTGTTGGGGTTGAACCCATAGACAACCTCGAACGGGCTTCGCTTGGTCGCCCGGTGGGAGGCACGGTTGTAGGCGAACTCGGCGTGCGGTATGCATTCCTCCCAACCTTTGATGTTTGGCTTGATTAATGCGCGAAGGAGAGTTGAAAAGCTTCGATTCACCACCTCGGTTTGGCCATCGGTTTGTGGGTGGTAAGCGGTGGAGAAGAGGAGCTTGACTCCTAGCTTTGCCATCAATGCCTTCCAAAAGTAGCTTGTGAACTTGACATCGCGGTCCGAAACAATGGTCTTCGGCACTCCATGTAGACGAACGATTTCCCTATTGAACAAAGTTGCAATGTGTGAAGCATCGTTGGTCTTATTGCAAGGAATAAAGTGTGCCATTTTAGAGAAGCGATCGACAACAACAAATATTGAATCTTTGCCATTCTTTGTGCGAGGTAATCCTAAGACGAAATCCATGCTAATGTCGGACCAAGGTGTGTGTGGTATTGGTAAAGGCATATAAAGACCATGAGAGTTCAACGTGGACTTAGCTTTGAGGCAAGTTGGGCAACGACGCACCAAGCGCTCCACATCACGCGTCATCCGTGGCCAAAAGTAGTGTGTAGATAGCATGGCGAGTGTCTTGTCACGTCCAAAGTGTCCCATGAGTCCCCCACTATGTGATTCCTGTAAAAGCAACAAACGGAGCGAGGACTCGGGAATGCATAGTTTGTTAGCCTTAAACAAGAAACCCTTGTGCAAGTAGAAATCATCGCATCCTTTGTCAATTGTGCACTGTGTAAAGATAGGACCAAAGAAAGGATCGGAAGCATAGAGTTCTTTAAGGTCATCAAGGCCCAAAACGTTGATTTCAAGTTGGGTGAGTAAAATCATCTTGCGGGAAAGAGCATCCGCGACTATATTGTCCTTGCCTTTCTTGTACTTCACCACATAGGGAAAAGACTCGATGAACTCAACCCATTTGGCATGCCTTTGGTTCAAACTGGCTTGGGTTTTCAAATATTTCAATGATTCATGATCGGAATGGATAACAAACTCTTTTGGCCAAAGGTAGTGTTGCCATACTTCCAAAACACGGACTAAGGCATAGAGTTCCTTGTCGTAGATTGGGTAGTTTAGGCGAGCACCATCAAGTTTTTCGCTATAATAGGCAACGGGACGGCCACATTGCATGAGGACGCCACCGATGCCAAGGCCACTAGCGTCACACTCAAGTTCGAAAGTTTTGGAGAAATCCGGCAAAGCAAGTAAAGGAGCTTCGGTCAATCTCTTTTTGAGTTCATTGAAAGACGATTCTTGAGCATTGCCCCAAATGAAGGGTACATTCTTTTTGGTAAGCTCATTCAAGGGGCAAGCAATTGTGCTAAAATCTTTCACAAAGCGACGGTAAAACCCAAACAAACCAAGAGCGCTACGAAGTTGAGCAAGAGTAGTTGGCGGTGGCCAATTTGTGATTGCCTCAATCTTAGAAGTGTCAACTTCAATCCCTTTCGAAGAAACTACATAACCCAAAAACACAAGCTTGTCGGTGCAAAAGGTGCATTTCTTGAGGTTGGCAAAAAGCGAAGCATTACGAAGGGCCAACAAAACTTGCTTCACATGGATGACATGTTCGTGCAAGGATTTGCTATAAACAAGGATATCATCAAAGTAGACAACCATAAACTTGCCAATGAAAGTGCGCAAGACGTGATTCATAAGACGCATAAATGTTGAAGGAGCATTGGAAAGACCAAAGGGCATGACAAGCCACTCGTAAAGACCAAGTTTTGTTTTAAATGCGGTTTTCCATTCATCTCCTTCATGCATACGGATTTGGTGATAGCCACTTTTCAAATCAATTTTGGAGAAGATAGTGGCACCACTAAGCTCATCTAGCATGTTATCAAGTCGTGGTATAGGGTGTCGATACCTCACCGTGATATTGTTGATGGGACGGCAATCCATGCACATTTGGAGTGTGTCGTCTTGCTTGGGGACGAGGATGACCGGAACGGCGCACGGACTCAAGGTTTCGCGAACATGTCCCTTAGCGAGGAGTTCTTGAATTTGGCGCTCGATCTCCTTTGTCTCCTCGGGGTTGGTTCGGTATGGCGCTCTATTGGGTAGAGGGGCGCCGGGAATAAGATCGATGCAATGCTCGATTCCACGTAGGGGAGGGAGTCCTTGAGGAAGCTCATCCGGAAAGACATCTTTGAATTCCTGCAAGATAGACAACATAGACGGAGGAACTTGGGTTAAGTCGTTAGTGTCTTTGCCATCTCCTTTGTATAAGAGCACGAAGTGGAAAGTGGATGGGTTTGCTCTCACTTCCCTCATCTCACTTTTGGTGGCTAACAAGACTACGCCGGGACTCACTCTTTTCCCTTTCTCACTCATATTTGGCTTGTGGCTCTCACTCACGTGAATGTGGCTCGCTCTCTCACCACTCAACTTACTAGGGGATTATTTTTCTTGCGCTCTTACAATTGTATTGGCATTGTCGGCAATAATCTGGCTTGGAGTCATTGGGCGGAGCACTAGGATCTTATTGTTCCATTTGAAGCTATAGTAGTTGGTGCGCCCATCATGAGTAGCGGCCTTGTCAAATTGCCAAGGGCGGCCAAGAAGTAAGTGGCAAACCGACATGGGTACCACATCACAATCCACCGTGTCCTCGTAAGAGCCAATCTTGAAGGATACTTGAACCGTGTGTTGGATCTTCACGGTGCCGGAGTCACTAAGCCATTGCACATGGTAAAGATTGGGGTGCTTCTTGTACGTCAAGTTGAGTTTCTCACATAGCTCTTGCTTGCCAAGTTGTGACAACTCCCACCATCAATGATTACCTTGATTGATTTGCCGTTGATGCCGGCCTTGGTTTGGAACAAGTTGCATCTTTGAGCGTCATCACCTTGGTTGATTGTAGTCAAGACTCGAGTAACAACTAGAGTGGGGTTGGGGTCACCATCACAATAGATGTAGTCATCGTCGTCATCCAAGCTTTGCATCGTGGCCACCTTGTTCAATGCGTGGTACTCATCTTCACTCATGGACTCATAGTCTCCATTGTCATTGACTATCATCACCTTCTTGTTGGTGCATTCAAATGACTTGTGCCCTTGACCTCCACACTTGTAGCAAGTGATATATGACTTGACGGTTTGTGGTGAGGGCGTCGTCTTCTTGGAGGTGGTAGTGGGTTGCGGTGTAGAACTTTTGGCATTGCCTTGAGCTTGGACTTGAGTTATGGGTTGTGTTGATGATGAAGCTCTAGTGGCGAAGAAGGACTTGGCCTTGACATACTTGAGCTCTTCGGCGACTTGGCGCTCGGCCTTCATGGCTTGATGAACGAGCTCAACAAGGTTCTCATAAGGTTGGAATTCCACTATCTTCTTGATGGGGTACGTGAGGCCGTTCAAGAAACGTGTCATTGATTGTTCCTCGGACTCTACAATGTGTGCGCGGGAGAGAGTGGACTCCATCTCCTTGTAGTACTCATCGACCGTCTTGAGACCTTGCTTGAGTTCTTGTAGCTTCTTGTACAAATCGCGCGCATAATGATGTGGCACAAAGCGCTTGTGCATTTCCTTCTTCATGTCATTCCATGTATCGATTGGGTCTTCAAATGAGGCTTGGAGTTGTTCCCACCATAGTTGCGCATAGCCTTCAAACTCGAGGGATGCAAGGTCAACTCGTTTGTCTTGCGGCACCTTGTAGACTCGAAATAGTTTGGAGACCTCGGATTCCCATGTAATGTAGTCTTCCGGGTCGTTGGTGCCATGGAACTTAGGAATGACGAGCTTGGGAGGATTGAAACGGTTTTTGTGATCATCCTCATCATCATCATCATGGTGGCAATGGCGGTCTCGGTGACGATGTCTTGGGTGGTGGCGTGGAACATAATCCTCGTCATCTTCAATATCAACATGATTGTCGGCCAATGGCACTCGGCGGGCTCGATGTGGAGGTAGATCATGACGATGATGTCGATTGTCCTCATGTAGGTGTAGGGGATCCAAGTTAACATTTGGAATTGGAATTTCTTGTCGAGGACGAGCTTGATGTAGTGGAGGGTCGATGTTCGCTTGAGGGTGAGGCGCTTCTTGACGATGTTGGTCTTGGTGTTGGTGATGGTCCAAGTTCGCTTGTGGATGAGGCATGTCGTGGTGTTGACCTTGACCAATCTCACTTGGACCTTTGCTTCTTGCGTTGGAACGATGTGAAGACCTTGAGCTTGATCTCGAAGAGTGCTGGTGTCGTCTTTCGAGAAGCAACTCCTCGAGACGAATGGAACGCGCCTTGTTCTCACGTTGGTCGTCTTGTATTTGAGTGAAGCGGTCATTGTTCTCGCGTTGGGCTTCTTGTATATGAGCGAAGCGCTCGGTGTTTTCATGTTGTGCGGCGTGGTGGCGCTCCTCGTAGCGGCGTAAGTTGTCATCGATGTACCTCTTGAGAGCCTCCTCTTGCTTGGTAAAACTGGTGCCTTGTTCTTCCCTAGCCATGATAAGCAAACACAAGTGATATGTGGAAAATTTGGTGGCTAATAACCGCTCTTACCTTTGGTTGATAGTATTGTACAAGTGGCCTTGCCTTCCGAGACAAAGGCGTCACAAGAGTAAGAGTTGGTTGATTAGTGATCCAAAAGCGACTCACACACACACTTATGAGGAGCTTAGGTATGGTAAAGTGGCAAGAAATCGAAACGAAACCAACGAAAAGGCTATTGCAACAAGTGGAGGATAACCACAAAGATCAAGAAACAAAAGAGACTATCCACACAATCCGAGAAACAAAAGAGACTCACACGTGGAGACAAACGTGGATCGTGCGACTATGGGAAAGAGCAACTTGGACCTAACGAAGACTATGCTCGTGCCGCACCACCTCTCGAAGGACAACTAGCTCAAGTGTATGGGAAGGAGCACCCGATTTGCACAAGTGTACCCATTTCTCTATTGGGTATTGGAGCTTGGGGATGGCTAGGATCACGGCTCGGCTTTTCTCTTTTTTTTTTGAATCTTTTCTATTTCTCTTTTGCTTTATGCTTTTGCCCGAGCCGAGTCCGCTACAACTAGATGCTCTCAAGATTATGATATGGTCACTTGGTGTCACACTAGTGCAATGCTCACACTATGAAGAGCTAGCTCCTAAGAAAAAGTTTCGCGAAATGGAAAGGGATGTGTCGGAAGCTATACCTTTGATGCCATCGAGGTAGCGATGAAGCGACACGAAGATGAACTCGGTGAATAGTCGTGCGGCGGTAGCACCGGCCGAACGGGCGGTAGGACCGATTGCGGGCGGTAGTACCGGCTGTTCGGACGGTAGTACCGCCGGCGACGAGTTGCGCGGCACGCTTGGGCTTGGAGCGGAAAAGGCCTCCGGAACACCAACGGAAAGTGGGGGAAAGGTCTTAAGCACGAGATCCGTGGATCAAAACCACAAATCGCTCACCAAATCGAAAGATCGAACGAAATCCATATGGGTTTTTTTTTTGGAATTTTCAAAATTGGTATGGGGAAGAAAAATTTTGGTGGAAAAATGGCTAATAAAAGGTGAAAACACGATCCAAATCCATGGAAACCCTTGCTCTGATACCAAATGATGTAAGGCTAGGCCCGATCTTCACGGATTTGAGTGGAAAAGGGGATGAACACGAAGAACACGGAGGGGTAGCGAGGGAGATTCGTGGGCAAAACACAAGGATAACTAGCAAATCCTGCTGAGAACTCCACCCAACAACAAACCCTCAAAAAGGTAGCCTTTGGATCGAAGAATCAAAGCCAAACTTACTCTTGTTGAAACCGATTGCTCTTACCGGCCGGTCCACCGATCCAATAGAATCACCGCAGTGAAAGATTGGTTTGCACTACTAGAGACACCGCAGTGAAAGAGTAGCAACAACAAGATCTACCTCAACGAGGCCCCCTAGCTACGAGGGAGGAGGAGCATAGCTCACACAAGTCTCAAATTCAGTCTGCCCCCTAGAATGGGGAAAGGGGAAAGCTATTTATAGTCTTAGTACAAATCTGGCCAGAAGGTGGGGAACCGGCCTGGGGGCCGGCCTGGGCCGGCCTGGAGGCCGGCGGGTTCAGACGGGTGGCCGGCCTAGGGGCCGGCCTAGGCCGGCCTGGAGGCCGGCAGGCGCATGGGGCTGCGGCTGGCGCAGGTGGAGCTCCGGCCTGGGGGCCGGCCCAGGCCGGCTGGGAGGCCGGTGGCCTCTGGTGGGTGGCCGGCCTGTAGACCGGCCTGGGCCGGCAGGGAGGCCGGCGGTCTCGGCAGGGTGGCCGGCCTGGGGTCCGGCCTAGGCCGGCTGGGAGGCCGGCCAGCACTGGAGGGGTGCCGGCCTGGGGGCCGGCCTAGGCCGGCCTAGAGGCCGGTCTGGCAGTCTTCGCCTCCTTCTTCTTCTCGTTGTCCATCCTTTGGGGTCTTCTCTTGGTCACCTTCTCCATCATCTTGGACCTCTTCTCGACTCCATTGTGGGTCATCATCCGGTTGGATCCTGAGTATGCACAAGGTATCGGCATGAAGTAGCAAACCATTCAAAGGGAGGTCGAGATCACACATCGAGAGTAGCGAGGTCACCTTTTCATGAAGAGCCTTGACTCTTGATCTTGTCATTGGGCCAATCGGCATGGTGTCCATGGTGTTGTCCACATGTGGGGCTACATCACTTGCTGGATTCTTTCCTCGTCTTCAGGTGACGTTCATCGATCGTTATTGGGAGATTTCTATCCGGGTTACTCGCTGTGAAAGATCGGGCACAACTCTTGGATCATCCGTCGGCTTGATCTTCTATCAGATTTCCAAGGTTTACTCGGTGAGCATCCACAAATCCATCCCCGTAGATTTATTGTTTTTCGTCCTATATAGAAAAAGCCATACAAAAATACTAGTTTTAATTCGTGCCATATCCATAGATCAACCCAATTTGCTTCTTCTAGTTGCTGCTTGTGTTGATCTTGCGTTCCGTTTTTCCGTTTCTAGGTTTAGGGTTTTTCCCGTCACGATCGGAATATCCGGTTGGTTTCGGATCGGATTATTCGGTCACCTCCAGTACCGAAAATTTCTGGTCCTTAGCGGTTTTTCTTCGAGTTTCGTTTCGACCGGAATATCCGGTTGGATTCGGATCGGATTATCCGGTCAGTACCAGTACAAAAAAAAGTGAGAGTCTAGTTTTGTTTCAACTTTTCATTAGGTTTTTCGTGTGTGATCTTTGTGAGACTTAGCCACAGCCTTTCCACAGCATTTCATAGGTACCTTCCCCAGAAGAATAGCTATTTCGTGCTCAACAGGCTGCTCATATTTCTCATAAAAGTTTGGTTTATTGCTCTTTTGATATATTGGCCTTTGGAAAAGTACAAAGAAAATAGAAAAGTGATAGTATTTAAAAAAAAAAGAGAGAAGAGAAAAGTGAAACATCAAACGAGGCCGAAAGTGATATATATACATTGGCGAGTGGAGCTATACAATTGCCATAAAGTGACACTGTTTTGAGCAATCTTGTGCCTGTTTCTTGTGAGCATAGCTAGTGTCTTTCGAGTGCATTGCAAACTTTTCCATACATATATTTGCATTGCCACTTTTATCTCCATATCTATGTGGGTTTCCTAGTTGTGTTTCTAAGGATCACACGAGCAGCAAATAGGTTTTGTAGTTGGTGTTGTTAGGTATCCCTACCAAGCCCCACTAAATACCCTGGTTTTGTTGTGTAACACTTGGAGACCCATAATATTCGCTTCATCCCATCCGTGCATGTTTCTGTCCATACAAGTGGTAAGCTATACTATTCACTTTGGAACGGTAAGATACACAATTTCTTTTGGTTTGAGTGAGTTGAGAGTTTTCCACCTAAATATATCTATATACCTTTGTGTGCACTAATCATGTCTTCAGGAGATGAGCATGATGGAGTTGTGAGGCAAAAGAATGACGGCAATGCTCCTGTTTGTTGGGCTGAATATGAAGCTCTTCGAGGTCACCTGACACGTCAGTTCACCACTCAATGTGACAGGTTACAAGCTGATTTGACTGCTATGGATATAAAGGTTGACAATGTGCTACAAACGGCAACTGAGTCTGCAGCTGCCTTGACAGCAATTCAGAATTCTATTGGTGCATTGAACTGTGCCGTGCAAGTGTTGACGCAGCGAAATGAGCAACCTGTTGATGATGCAAGTGTTCATGGTGATCACGGTGTTGATTTTGATGCTGAGGAGGATGATGAGCAAGCAGCTGCTCGTCGTGAGAGGTTGCAACGGCAACAACAGCCACAACCACTTGCTAATGGTGGACGTGGAGGTGGCCGAGGTGGTGCTATACCTCCTGGTCGTGGTTTTGCGCCTCTTGGTGCGCGCCGTATGCTCGGCGACAATTTTGGTCATGCAGCCAACCGGGATGATGATAGCGTTGGTAAGCCCAAATTCAGTATTCCCAAGTTTGAAGGTTCCGTTGATGTGGAAGAATATATTAACTGGGAATTGAAGATGGAACAATTATGGCGTTTACATGACTACACTGAGGATAGAAAGATCAAGCTTGCATCTTCTAAGTTCGATGGCTATGCTTTGCTATGGTGGGACGGTCTTGTGAGTGCTAGGCGTGAAGCAAATGATGTACCTATTTTGTCTTGGCGAGAGATGAAGGCGGAGATGCGTCATCGTTTTGTTCCTCGCAATTACATCCGTTCTTTGTATGATAAGTTGGAGAATTTGAAGCAAGGTGCCAAGTCCGTTGATGAGTACTATAAGGAGATGGAGTTGATCATGCAGCGTGCTAAAGTGCGAGAAGAACCTGAACAAACTATGCAGCATTTCCTTTCAGGTTTGAGCTTTAACATCAAGAGAATTGTACATCATCATCAATATGGCGATGTGCAAGATTTGTTACATCAAGCACGTGAAGCTGAGTTACAGTTGGCCGAAGATGCCAAATATGTGCCTCGTTCTTCCTATGGGCGAGGTAGTGTGTAACAGCCCAGATTTGGTACCCTAAAATATGGGCCAAATTTTCACTTTTTGCTTTGTATTGCATCATGGCATAATTATTTAAATTGCTAATTCTAAATAAAGCAACACTTGGAAACAAAGCAACACCTTAAAACAAGGGAAGCAAAACCCTTCCTCAAATTTCCAAAACTGAATGCTTTGCCCAAAATGGCCAAATCAACTTATTCTTGAATTTCCAAAGTGTCCCGGAAGTTCTAAGAATTGATTTTTATAAATGCCAATCAAATAAATAAATTATAAGAATTTAAATTGGCTTAATTCCATTCCTATTTTTGGAACCAAGTTGGAACTTCCAAAAATTCAAACTAAATTCATGGAGTGCTTCATTATTATGTTGGGAGCCACCATGTTTAATTTCGCTATTTTTGGAAATGGTTAATTGCTCCAATTAGAGGCTTTTTGCTTTTATCAAAAATAACTAAATCTAAACCCCTTTGAACAAAGCTTGGTAAAAACATTTTATTTGGCCTCACCAAATTTTGTGGTGTTGCTGAGAGTTAATTCTAGCCTATATGAATTTTCCTGGAATTTACAAAAATGTCCTGGTGCCCTTTAAAATTTCTGGAAGCTGCTTCAGGACCAATTTGCAATTTGTTTTCAAAATTCCCAGGGACCTTTTTGCGAAAATCCTTTTTCCTCTCCTCTCACCGTGCCGACCATGGCCACTGGCGCCATGCCGTGGCCATGCCGCACGAATGTCGGCCCCTCCCCTGCATAGCTGGAGGCCAAGGCGACCCACGACGACCGGGACGCTCACCTGCTCTTTTCCCCTCCTCTGCTCCTCCTCGCCTCCTTCCCTTCTCTACCCCGTGCGGTCTGCCGTGGTGCCGACGCCGTCGCCGTCGATTGCCGCGCTCTGGACGCCCCCGGGACCAGCCGACGCCGTCAATCACTCCGCCGCGTTCCCTTCTCCCTCTCCACCGGAGAAATCGAGCCGGGGTGCCTCGTCCTCGACGGCCGCGTCCTCGACCTCCGCCTCGGCCGCGTCCCCGCCGGCCAGATTCCCGGCGATTCCGCCGTCCCTCGCCGTCGCCGTCCACACTCACGACACCAAGGTGAGGCGTGCTTCCTTGTTAGCCTCTCCCGCGTCCTCTCCCCCTCTTCCGCCGCCCGATTCTGGTCACCGGCGACGTCAGCGTCGTCACTACGCGCGCCCGGCCTGACCCCCCCCCCCGGCCTGACCGGCCACGAGGCCGGGGCCTCTCGGGTCCCTGCCCGGCCATATGGGCCGGCCCGGTGGCCGGGGCCTCTCGGGCTGTGGCCCGGCCATAATGGCCGGCCTGCACCCCGGCCTGGCCGGCCTGCCTGCCCCTTTGTGGTTTCTCCTTTTTGTGAATTAGAGTTAAATCAAATAATGCATATCTTGTTAAATAATGATCCAAATTGGGCAAATCAAATTTCAAAATGTTCAGGAAAGCAAACTCCACCAATTGAAATCATTGTAACTTTCTTTTGGAATTATATTATTTTGGTTATTTAATAATTCCTAAAATGGGTTAATTAATACCAAATTAGGAAAATTCATAACTTATTAAATATTTGTCCAAAATCATGAAGTAAATATCAAAGTGACCAACATGTCAAATGCTATCAAACCATGCACTTATCACATCATGATCACAAACTTTTATTTGATGTTATTCATAATTTGATTAAATGAAGTAATTTCAATTATTTAATTATTTTGTCAATTAATCATCGGTGCTCCGAAATTTACAAATAAATTACCGAAATGATCGGAAGAACGAAACCTATCCATTCATGTCATGTTCATGCATAATTGGGCCACTTCTCTAATAATTTATTGATTTAAAAGATTGTGGTCAGTAAGGTAAATATGGGGTTACTTCCAAATAATTGCACTAATTATTTGGAACTCCATTTAATTTGTTGAACAAATTAAATGATTTATCTTTGCATCAATTGGACATGTCATCATGTGTTTGCGCATTGCACCTTGTGATCGTGTGATTTATGTGTTCTTTGTATTTTCTCTTTTGGGTATCGATAGATTCCGGAGTCGAGGTTACCGATAACTACCCCGACGATCAATACTACGCGCCCGGGCAGCAAGGCAAGAGATAACCTAACCTTCTTGGCATCTAGCATCCTATGATTTTATCAAATTATTTTATCCACCATAATATTGCATGCGGTTCAAGTGTCTCTTTTGATAAATATTAGAATATCCTATGATTGCATGTTTTCCCCGAGCCAATCACATGTATCCCTACCAATGAACCCTAGTGTTTATGTGTTGGCCGGATACTAATATAATTATTGGTTATATGCTTAGCCATGCTTAGAAATGCTTAGTTGAGATACTAGTTATGTCCGTTATTGAATTCCATACTTGTTGATGTTGATGGAATGATTCGGGCATGGTGGATAAATGTGATGCTTAATTAAATTGCTAAAGGCTTGGATGAGTTGCCCTCGGGGAGGGTGGTTTGCCTCATTCTTGCCGCCTAGGCTGAGAGTGCTTTTAGCTAGAACCAAGAACCGAGCGTGCTGCCATTGGTGGGTGTATGGGTGCCTTACTGACCGAATAACTTGTGCGGGCGTATCCAAGGGTCCTCTAGTTCGGTTTTCCATTTGCGTGTGAGTGGAAAGATGACGTTGATGAGGATTTGTGTTTAGGACGTGGCGATGGGGCAGGGCGCTGAGAGCGCTGAACCTGTCCTGTGGCCACTGATGACTCTTGGATATTCTCACGTGAGGTAAAGGTTTAACCGCGCCCGCTTGCCGGCCTTCCCCGGAAGAGGGCCACTCAGGTGAGCCGGACGGTACCAATGGGTAAATTAGTACACCCCTGCAGGGTAAATCTTTTCGAAAAGCCGTGTCCACGGTTATGGACAAACTCTTGGGAAAGGCGGATTAGCTCATAGATAACTTTAACCTAATTGATATGGCAGCTAGAGGTTGCATTAATAAAATTGTGATAAAGGTTCATTTCCTCGAGGGTGAGTCGAGGGAGTGCCTTTGTGTGAGATGAGTGGTGATGGTTGTGAGTAGGTTCGCCGCGAACCGAAAGGTGATAATGTTACTCTCTTACCCCTTTATAAAAATATTCTGAGTAGACGAATGCCATGTGTCTTTTAAGTTTCGGTTTATGAAAGTTAGCTTTATGCAAAAGAACTACATTATACAGCTTTAGAGCCTCCGTCAGTCATTGGGCCTATATCGCCCTACTAAACTTGCGAGTACATCGTACTCAGTCTCTCTTTGCTGCCTCTATGATTTTGTATTTCAGAGGAGGACGACACCGAGCAACTAGGTGGGTTCTTCGTTGACGTCGACTACTAGTCTGGGGTTCCCAGGTGGCAGCTTGGGACCGTGGAACAAGCTGGCTGGGATGATGTTTATTGTAGGCCTCTTAGGCCATATATTTGCTTCTTGTTGTTAGACAACACTACCCGCTTCCGCTTGTTGAATTGTTGGATCTGTGATCCTTTTGCTTGTAATATTTGTATTCTTCTCGTTATATGAGTTGCTATATGTTTTGTGTCGTAGAGTCATGCTTTGTGCCAGTTCTGTTCCACAAGTCTCGATCTTTGTTTTATACATTGATGGTTGTGCCAACTACATAGCCTCTCTGTATAATTCCGGGGTCGGGGCGTTACAAGTTGGTATCAGAGCAGGACTGCCTGTAGGAAACCCTTTCTATTGGTCGATGTCGAGTCTAGTTCGTGAAAATTATTTTTAACCTAAAAATGAGTTGTGAAAACCCTCCTAGGATTCTTTTACTCCTTATCCAATTCACTCTGATCTCGGTGCCATCTTATCTCAATTTGGTTTTTAATGGTTCTTCTGATCGTCGGCAAAGTTCTAAATCTTTAGGATCACGGGGTTGGGTTTCTACCTCTAGTTACTAGTTATAGCTACTCATCTGCCAAATCTAAAACATGAAGGAAGAAAGTATAGTGGTTCGTCAAGATATTTCTTGCCTTAACCCAAGATCTTGAACCGAGGGTCCCGGATTGTGCTAGGGCTCCGGTGTAATGTTTCATGAGGGTTGTCACCCTTGTGGGCATTATGCTATTGTGGGTCCCAGTACATGAAGCTGATCTTTAAACCAAGATCTTTTTTGTTGAACCCTGATGTAATTCAATATCTACATCCGGAAGCACTCTAATGATCTACCCTATCCATCGGAGCTACATACTAACTGCGTCCTTGTCAAATCTACAGAATGGCACAACGTCCTCCGCTCTACCAAAACGAAGCCACTCCATGGGACCAGTGGACACCCGTTGATCGGCAGAAATCCCATACAACTAAAGATCTGCCCAAGAAAAGTAGTGAGCACCTCACCGGAGTTAGAGGGCCGGACGCCAATGTGATAGACAAACGCAGGTGCTACATCTGTAAGGAACCCGGTCATCCGTGCAGGGAGTGCCCCCTTCGGTACCCCGGTAGGAGAGGAGCACCACGAGGAAAGGGGTGCAGTCAGTGCGGAAGGGGTGGACATCAGGCGAGTCAATGCCACGGCAGTTGCCCGCACTGTTTCAACGAGCATCCACTTGGCGGTTGCCCAACCGTTAGTGCCACTTGCTACCTATGTGAAAGGAATGATCATCCTCCAGCTGAGTGTCCTATGGAAGTCGTAGTAGACGCATTAAAGGATGCCCGTGATAAAATCGCTCAGGACGCCATCCACGCCCCGAGGAAGAAGCGCCAGAGGGTAGACAACCCCGGGAGACACGCCTGCTACACCTGTGGCCAGATGGGTCACTACTGCTGGGAGTGCCCCAACGCCTCTGCTGACGAAGCTAAGGAGGACCCCAGCGTCCTTATGGGTGAGCTATGCATCAACAACCCTCTTGCTACAGTTTTGTTAATTCTGGAGCTTGGCCATGTAGCCTCTATCTGAGAATCTAGTTATCCTATCTGTCGGCTAACTTTAGCAAACTCCTTCCTCGGACATGTCCAGTCTGAATTACCCACGTGCCTAACCAACTCGGAACCTCAAGCAGAAATGACGCTTGGTGTTTATCAAGAGTATGACCTATTGCTATCCGGAAACCCCGACAAGTGCAATGTTGTGGTTCACGCACCTCACCGGAAGGTCTTTTGACTGGATCTCCTAACTCTTTCAAAATCCACCGCTATCCATGAGAATCATGTGTAACTGGTTCTAGAAGTTTCCCCTAAGGTCCTTTCTCTATCCCCAAGTACGATCTCCACTTGATGAACGATTGGAGGTTATCCCGAAGCCGGAGTGTGATACCTAGAACCTCAAGGAGAACCTCACTACGGAGTTGCTAAATATCTATCGGTAAATCCTCCTACTCCATCTATCTCGTGGCAATAGCTCAATATCAGGATTTACCTCTCTAGCTAATTGTGGATCCAATGCTATATCCTTCCCACCTTGGTGAAAATCAAGGTTTGCCCAATCACACGGAAGTTGGGTCATTTCACCAGTCGTCTTAGGGCCCAATCCTCAATCTTATGGAAATCTCTTGTGTATCCGAAGTGTGGAGTCCAGAAGATGCCTCTCTCCTCACGGAGCCAAATCTCTACGGTCTACCCAACGGGTGGTTTGAAGTGAAGTCTTGGTGATCGGTTGTCCTATCATCGGCTCGACTTTTGTTTGGTCAAGTCGTTCCTTGTTCCCTCAATGGCTTAGGTTTTGGGCAAGCTTCCTCTTGTCCGTCACCGTAAGTTATCTCCTGTTCTTTCCGCCTTTTTGGCATGTCAAGTTAATTAGCCAATCTCTGGAACAAGGAAGATCATCGTGAGAATCTAGTAGATTGTTAAAGTTAGGAGTTTCTATGTTCTCACTCATCACAACTTCTACTCTAGAATCTCGGGGCGAGATTCTTGTAAGGGGGGTAGAATTGTAACAGCCCAGATTTGGTACCCTAAAATATGGGCCAAATTTTCACTTTTTGCTTTGTATTGCATCATGGCATAATTATTTAAATTGCTAATTCTAAATAAAGCAACACATGGAAACAAAGCAACACCTTAAAACAAGGGAAGCAAAACCCTTCCTCAAATTTCCAAAACTGAATGCTTTGCCCAAAATGGCCAAACCAACTTATTCTTGAATTTCCAAAGTGTCCCGGAAGTTCTAAGAATTGATTTTTATAAATGCCAATCAAATAAATAAATTATGAGAATTTAAATTGGCTTAATTCCATTCCTATTTTTGGAACCAAGTTGGAACTTCCAAAAATTCAAACTAAATTCATGGAGTGCTTCATTATTATGTTGGGAGCCACCATGTTTAATTTTGCTATTTTTGGAAATGGTTAATTGCTCCAATTAGAGGCTTTTTGCTTTTATCAAAAATAACTAAATCTAAACCCCTTTGAACAAAGGTTGGTAAAAACATTTTATTTGGCCTCACCAAATTTTGTGGTGTTGCTGAGAGTTAATTCTAGCCTATATGAATTTTCCTGGAATTTACAAAAATGTCCTGGTGCCCTTTAAAATTTCTGGAAGCTGCTTCAGGACCAATTTGCAATTTGTTTTCAAAATTCCCAGGGACCTTTTTGCAAAAATCCTTTTTCCTCTCCTCTCACCGTGCCGACCATGGCCACTGGCACCATGCCATGGCCATGCCGCATGAATGTCGGCCCCTCCCCTGCATAGCTGGAGGCCAAGGCGACCCACGATGACCGGGACGCTCACCTGCTCTTTTCCCCTCCTCTGCTCCTCCTCGCCTCCTTCCCTTCTCTACCCCGTGCGGTTTGGATGACATGTTAGACGAATTAAGTGGTGCTGTTATTTTCTCTAAAATTGATTTGCGTAGTGGTTATCATCAAATTAGAATGAAAGAAGGAGATGAATGGAAAACTGCCTTTAAAAAAAATTCGGTTTATATGAGTGGTTAGTGATGCCTTTTGGGTTAACTAATGCACCTAGTACTTTCATGAGATTGATGAATCATGTTTTGAGGCATTTCATTGGTAAATTTGTGGTAGTTTATTTTGATGATATATTGATTTATAGCTGCAATGAATCTGAGCATACTGATCATATTAGACAAGTTTTGCAAGTGTTGCGTGATAATAAGCTATATGGTAATCTTGCTAAATGCACTTTTTGCAAAGATAAGGTCATATTTCTGGGTTTCGTTGTTTCTAAGGATGGTGTAGAGGTTGATGAATCTAAAATTGAAGCAATTAAAAATTGGCCTATTCCCATGACTATTAGTCAAATAAGAAGCTTTCTTGGTCTTGCTGGTTTTTATAGACGTTTTGTGAAAGACTTCAGTTCTATTGCTGCACCTTTGAATGATTTAACTAAAAAAGGTGTTGAGTTTGTGTGGGGCGCAGCCCAAGATGTCGCTTTTGATGAGCTGAAATGTCGTTTAATTTCTGCACCTTTGCTTATGCTTCCTGATTTCAATAAGCAATTTGATATTGAATGTGATGCTAGTGGCATTGGAATAGGAGGTGTGTTGATGCAAGAGGGTAAACCAATTGCATATTTTTCGGAGAAATTAAATGGTGCCCAATTGAACTATCCTGTTTATGATAAAGAATTGTATGCTCTTGTTCGTGTTCTTGAGGTTTGGCAACATTATTTGTGGCCAAAAGAATTTATCATACATTATGATCATGAAGCTTTGAAGTACTTGAAGTGCCAATCTAACTTGAATAAACGTCATGCTAAATGGGTTGAGTCCATTGAATCTTTCCCATACATTATTAAGTATAAGAAAGGCAAAGAAAACGTGGTTGCTGATGCACTCTCTAGGAAAAGCATGCTTTTGACACATTTAGATGTTCAAGTTCCGGGTTTAGAGAGTTTGCGTGATTTATATGCTAATGATACTGATTTTTCCATGCCTTTTGCTAAGTGTTCTGCTGTGAAAGCTTGGGAAAAATACCATATGCACGATGGTTACTTGTTTAGGGCTAACAAATTATGTGTGCCAGAATCGTCCGTGCGTTTGTTGTTGTTGCAGGAATCTCATGGTGGCGGTTTGATGGGACACTTTGGACGTGAGAAGACGTTACTGATGTTGGCTGATCACTTTTATTGGCCAAGGATGAGGCGGGATGTGGACAGGTTTGTTAAGCGTTGTATCACTTGCAACAAGGCAAAGTCCAAGCTGAAGCCTCATGGTTTGTATACTCCTCTTCCTGCACCTACAACTCCATGGGAGGACATAAGCATGGATTTTGTGTTAGGATTGCCTAGAACCAGGAGAGGACATGATTCTATTTTTGTGGTAGTGGATCGTTTTTCCAAGATGTCACACTTTATTGCCCGCCACAAAAGCGACGATGCGTCGCATATTGCTAATCTGTTTTTCAGGGACATCGTGCGCTTACATGGAGTACCCAAGACGATTGTTTCTGATCGGGACGTCAAGTTCATGAGTTACTTTTGGAAGACACTTTGGGGCAAGCTGGGAATGAAGCTGCTATTCAGTACCACTTGTCATCCCCAAACTGATGGACAAACGGAGGTGGTGAATCGCACACTATCAACGTTGCTGCGAGCCATGATCAAGAAGAACTTGCGTGAGTGGGAAGACTGTTTGCCGCATGTGGAGTTTGCATATAACAGGGCGGTACATTCTACCACACAATTATGTCCGTTTGAAGTGGTGTATGGTTTCAAACCCATTACTCCGCTTGATTTGCTGCCGCTTCCATTACATGAGAGAGTCAACATGGAGGCATCGAAGCGTGCAGATTTTGTGAGGAAGATACATGAGAAGACTAAAGAGGCAATTGAGAAGAAAGGCAAGTACAATGCAGCTCGTGTCAACAAGAAGAGAAAGGAGGTGATCTTTCAGCCCGGCGACATGGTTTGGGTGCACTTTCGTAAAGACAGATTTCCTGTTCAGCGCAAGTCCAAGTTGATGCCTCGGGGTGATGGTCCATTCAAGGTTCTTGCCAAGATAAATGATAATGCATACAAGATAGATCTTCCTACAACTGAGTTTGGTGTCAGTAATACTTTCAATGTTGCTGATTTGACGCCATATGCTGGAGAAGACCTTGACGCGTCGAGGTCGACGCCTTTTCAAGGGGGGAGGATGATGAGGACATCCCTAGTCCTTTACCATTTTCTTCTATCGATGATGTTGCTGCTCAAGACAAGCCCAATGAAGTGAGGATTGGACCAATGACAAGAGCTCGTGCCAAGCTACTTGGACAACAGGTGAACTCACTCTTAATTGAATATAATGTTTGTGATGTTGAGAACTTTATACTGCCTAAGTCTATGCATCCGTGTATGATCAGGGTTATTTATAACACAAGCATTCGAGGAGGGCCAGAGGAGCAGCAAGGATTGGAGCACAACGTCATCCATGGCGCGAGGGAGGAGCGGGAGGCATGCGCAAGAGGGGACGTTGAAGAAAAGGAGTACTGGACATTATCGGAATATCCGGTCCACTACTAAACCGGATTATCCGGTTCCAGAGAAATATGTTGCGCGGAGGTACTGGACTATGTCGGATATCCGATTCCACTTGACTCGGAATATCCGGTCAACCGGATTATCCGGTCTCCCGTGACCCGATATATCCGGTTCGAGTAAAACAGGGCTGCGAACCTTTTCGAGACGAAGTCGGTTTGTATCTAGTTTAGGTCGAACCAAGTCGTGATTTGGGCGTGGGATTGACCCCCCAGCCGCCATATATACCCTAGGAGTCTCTTTGTAATAGTTAGACCACGTTTTGATTAAACCCTAGATTGGATTGCTAAAGCATTCATCTATACTCGAATTCCTCTTTGCTTCGATCAGGAATTCACCCCTCCACTTTGTTGCGATCTGGAGGTTATTGCTACCAAAGTTTGAGTGTGATCTGTTGTTCCATTGGGAATTAGTAGATCGCAGAAACTGCTTCGTGGCCGGCGGCTACGTTGCATCGGTGTGAGGCGTCGCGAATATCCATTGGGTTGAAGAGCTGTTGCATTGGCAACAGGGGAGCAGCCGGAGAGTTCGTCGGAATCTCGCAAGTTATCTACCACCGCTCATTGAGAAGATCGGGCCACCCCTTATCACTCCTTTGACCAACAAGTCTAGCATGCCACCATCACGCGTGCGAAATTTGTTTTTTGATTTTTTTTTATGGATGAGTGGGGCGACGCAAGCAAGGATTAACCGAGTTGAACTCTACCTCGTTACGTAGAATTGGCGGATAAGGAAACAAGCGGAAAAGTACTCTCCCAAAACCCTAACCCTAATTGATCTGGCGGCGCAACAAGGGGTGTGGCGGCGAGAAAGAGGATATGGGGGAGAGGGTACGATGGAGTAGGGGTGGTCGGTGTTGGCGGCGGAAGGTTGTGGCGGGTGGTGGTGGCGGACAGGTGGTGGCGGAAGTTGAGCTGCGACGTGCAAAAGGTGCGGCGGCGATGACTAGATGTGAAACGAACTCGAAACTCTAAAGGAAGTAGACGCTACGACCAGCACTTTGACACGACGATGCAGACGAAGATTCAACAATGCAATACACTAAAAAGATTATGCAACAGGCCCGGACTGGTTCTTAGGACGGAATGATCTAACCCTAATATTTTTTTGGCTTTTTTCGTGGACTGTAGGTATGAAGAAACAAATGCAATCTATACTAGTAAAACTATAAATCTCACCGATCAACCTGAAATCTGATACCACTTGATATGGCTAAGGTAGTCCGATCTTTCGATGAGATAGAGATACGTCGATTCTGGTGGAGTTCGACCTTGGCGATCCGACTTCCACGTACAAGTACGCAGCGCCAATGCAATCGCTAAACCAATCTCCGGGAGTTACCGATCCTGCAGCAGCACGATCAGCCTGACCAATCGGTCTAGTTCTACCTGCGATCGAGGAACAAGTAAGAACCAAAGATGCAATCACGTAATTGCGGATGAAGTATGAGCTTTATTGAAAAGGCAGGATTCCGTAAGCGGTCTTGATCTGGTCGTTGGACACAAACCGAGTACACGAAGTTGCAGCAGTTGGCTAACTTTTAACTAAACAAAATCCGAGTCTAAAGGATGACCTAACGGGGGTATATAAGGAGGAGAGGTGTGGGATTTCGTCCAGCCATGGGGTGGCGGGCGAATCCTACCCTAGGAAGGCTTTCCTCCTTAGATACGGACTCTAAAACTGCCTATTAAAAGGTATCTCGAAAATACATGGGCCTGGCCCAAAAACGAGGTGGCGCAGCACCTATGAAAAGCCTTGGACGAAATTCATTAATTGATATCTTCTAAAATTCGTCCAAGCCTTCAAGCATCTTTATGGTGGCTTCAAATCACGGTAGTCTCCATTGGTAGCGTCATCATCTCCGTTGGTTGCACTCCTGCTGCCATCTCCTCCAACGTACATGCTCCATAGCTTGTCCCTCTCATCCATGCTTGGTCCATCATTCCTAAGAGAGACAAACACATTTGATTTAGGCAGCATCATATTCTCATGAATATTAGGAGTAGCTTGTAAGAACGAAAGTACCTGTTGATTAAGTTGACGTGCACGAGCTCTAGTCATAGGTCCTTGTAATGTAGGTGGTGTAGTAGTGGCGGTTGCATCTATAGCAGGGATGTCCTCATCACAGGTTGTTGTGACGAAGAGTAAGGAATGATAGAGGTTTCGAGTCTACAACCAACATGTCTGACTGTGGCACATGAAGATGATGAGGGCTCCATGTTATTTATGTTTTCTGCTGCTGAACTTTGTAGTATGCTAGCATTTGGCTATGCAAGTTGTAATGAATTATTTTTCTAGATCTTCGATGTAATAGATATTTGATGCATTTGCATGATATTACATTTTGAACTGTGGTGCTAGCTATTCGATCCAGGGACTAGCACAGAACAAAGGGATCTTGTCCTATTTAAAAGGCAAGGTCGCTACAATATTGTATAGGGAAAACAATATGGCCGACTTGATATTTTCGTGATTTTGCACGTTTTTCAGGGCATACAATCACTGTTCAGTTTGCCTATTGTTGATCTTCACTTATATCTTGCTGTTTAGAGCTATTTTTTTGCTGCTCGTTGCGTGGCGCCGTAACTTCGTTGGTGTCCTCGGCTCGCGTCTCTAGTACGGTCTAGCCTAGGACCAGCACATACCGTCGTTGAGCGTTGTTTCAAATTGCATTCCTGTTTTGATTTTTTCTATACAGATTTCTTCACGTGCATTGTACCTCGTCCGGTAATCGCTTCGTCCAATCTTTGGAGTGCTGATCTTTGTGGCTGCCGTGACGCTTTCCTGCTTGGTAAGGAACTTGTAAGAGCCTTATATTTTGCTTGACGGATTGCGAGTTTCCCACCACATCCTAGTAATCCATAGGAACATATACTTGTGTTTGTTTCTTGCTTTCTACTAATCATATCAGGGGACGAGGAGGCCGAGATGACCAACAAGGAGCTGCAGGAGCACTTTGAAAAGATGGTTACGGACCATGCTTTGGACACTGACGAACGGATCCGTGGTGTTATGGACAAGATCGATGGCTTGGAGGTTGCTTTCAACGCGAAGTTCGACGACATCAACACCACCTTGGCTGGCCTGTCTAGCAAGTTTGATCGCTTGTTGGGACAATTACAGCCACCACGCATACCGCCTCCCGTACTGCAAAGGCAACACCGTTCCACGTGCATGTCGTGTACTTCAGGAGGATCCACATGGTTCGGTCGTGTCGGCAGCTGCCCATGTCACCAATCCCGGTGCGCATGGCGACAGATACGCGGCTGACGCCGACTATCCACCGGGTCGTCCACATGTACATCCAGGCAACCTTGCACACCGGCAGCAAGCGCAGGTACACGAAGACAACCATGTTGCTAAACTGAAATTAGTTATTAAACCTTCTGAGGGTATATATAATCCCGATGCTTATCTTACGTGGGAATTAGAGGTGGACCAACGTTTTGCATGTTTACAGTATCCCGAGGATAGACGTGTTTGTGCTGCCACTTGTGAATTCACTGGTTTTGCTTCCGTTCGGTGGTCTGAATATTGTAGATTGAATGATGATAATATTCCTAATACTTGGGATAATTTAAAACGTGTTATGCATACTCATTTTGTACCTCCTTATTATCAGCGTGAAATATTACAAAAACTCACCCGTTTACAACAAGGCAAAAAATCTGTAGAAGAGTATTATCAAGAACTGCAAACTGGTTTAATTCGTCGTGGTATTATTGAGGATAATGAAGCTATGTTTGCATGCTTTTTGGGTGGGTTGAACAGGGAGATTCAAACAATTCTTGAATATAAGGAGTATAATACTATTACCCGTTTATTTCATATTGCTTGCAAGGCTGAACGTGAAGTGCAGGATCGTCAACCGCGGGCAAGGCCTAATTTTTCTGCAGGTCGTACGTCTTCATGGACGCCACGCCAACCGGATGCCAGCTCTCGTGGTTCTGCACCTCCTCCTTCGACCAACAAGTCTAGCATGCCACCATCATGCACACCGGCACCGAGTCCTCCATTAACATCTAATGGGCCAGCTCGGAGTTCGGTGTCCACGCGACGAACAAGGGATGTGCAATGCCACTGTTGTTGGGGTTATGGTCACATCGAGAGAGAGTGCAAGACGCAGTGTGTGATGATCGTGCGTGAAGATGGAGAGTATGATTCTGCAAGTGATTATGATGAAGAGACTCTGGCGCTTATTTCTGCACAACACGATGATAATGAAGATTCTGAGCAGGACATAGAGGTCATGGGCGCTGAGGATGCCAATAATTATAGGAGCTTGGTTGCACATCGCGCTTTGAGTGTTCAGCTAAGCCAAGAACAAAATCAGCGCCACAACTTGTTTCACGTGTGCGGAGTTGTGAAGGACCGTGCTATTCGAATCATCATCGATGGTGGAAGTTGCAACAATTTAGCAAGCATTGAGATGGTGGAGAAGCTTTCTCTACCTACAACGCAGCACCCCCACCCATACCACATTCAATGGTTCGACAGCACAGGTAGACTAAAGGTAACACGAACTACATGTGTGCATTTTTCTATTGGGACATATTCTGATTTTGTTGATTGTGATGTTGTACCCATGCAACCTTGTTTGTTGTTACTTGGTAGACCATGGCAATATGATAAATAATATGTGCATAATGGTAGAACTAATCATTATACTCTTGTGCATGATGGAAAGAAAATTGGTCTCAAACCTATGACTCCTGAACATATTTTGAAAGATGATCTTGCTAGAGCTAGTAGAGCAAAAAATCAGGAGAAAAAAAAGAGTGAAAACCAGATTGTTGCTAATGAAGTAATGCCACATAAGAATAATACTAAATTTGGTTCCAAATTACCTAATGAAATTCGTTTGAAGTATCCAACTTTACTTGCTACCAAATCTGATATTTCTGACTTGGATGTGGATACTTCTGTTTGTTATGCAATCATATGCAAAGAGGTCTTGTTTTCTTTTGAGGACATACCTTCCTCTTTGCCACCCGCAGTTGCTAACATTTGCAGGAGTATGCAGACGTTTTTCCCAAGGAGATGCCACCGGGGCTGCCACCCATTCGAGGAATAGAGCACCAAATTGATCTCATACCGGGTGCTTCACTTCCTAACCGTGCAGCCTACCGTACCAACCCCGAGGAGATAAAAGAGATTGAACGACAAATTCAAGAACTACTCGACAAAGGTTATGTTCATGAGTCTCTTAGTCCATGTATTGTTCCTATTCTTTTGGTACCAAAGAAAGATGGTTCTTCTCGTATGTGTACTGATTGTAGGGCTATTAATAATATTACAATTCGATATAGACACCCTATACCACGTTTGGATAATATGCTTGATGAATTGAGTGGCTCTACCATGTTCTCTAAAGTTGATTTGCGTAGTGTTTACCACCAAATTCGTATGAAATTGGGAGATGAATGGAAAACAGGATTCAAAACAAAATTTGGCCTCTATGTGATGAGGACATCCATACACTTGACACATCTTCACCTCATGATGATGATCACCAAGCTGCTACAAAGAAGTTCAATGATGAAATCAGAATTGGACCTATTACAAGAGCTCGTGCAAAGATATTAGAACAACAGGTGAACTCACTCCTAATAGAATCTGAATATTTCGTTAATGAGAATTGTTTACTGCCTAAGTCTTTGTTTGTGTGCATACTCAGGTTCGTTGAAGAAGAAGGCATAGCACGAGGGAGTGAGGAGCTGCAGCACATGGAGCAAGAGGATCTGATATGGGCACGACGGAGGAGGTGCAGCCCAATTTCAGGACTCCGCCAAGCTAGTATATTTTGTATCAGTATTATTTGTAATAATTGGTTTTAAATAATTAGTAGAGTTGAGTATGGACCTGTCCAACTCAACTAGGGCGTGGCCCACTAGTGGGGCAGTACTGTAGCGCGTACTGTAGCTACAGTGCTGCCACGCCCCCTCACCTCCATATAAGGTTAGGGGCTGCGAGGTTAGAAGGGGGTCAGAAAATTAGGTTTAAACTATCACGTGTGATTGTGGTGTATCATCCCTCCGGGGACGGCGCTGCCGTATTATCCAATATATATCGCTGCGAGGGTTCTTGCGTTCATCGAGAATTATCGTGCTCAGGTTAGAGGCGTGGTGATCTTCATCACGTTGCTTGCTGGATTCGTTCCTCCTCTCCAGGTTTGCGTTCATCGTATAATTGGGAGAATTATTACCTTGGTTGTCTCGCTGTGAAAGATCGGGCAAAACTCTAGGATCATCCATTGGCTTGATCCTTATCAGGATCAAGGCGTGGAGTACACGAGCTGAAGAGGACGCGAGGAAGGAGAGGGAGGCAGCGTCCAAGGGCCAGGGAGGCCACCACGCCACACATGGGCAGGTGCCAAATCAGGCCTGCGTGCCTTAAGGCTGAACCCAACACTTTGGGTCAGTTTGTATCGTTTGAGTCGAACCGGTTTAGGGTTGCACCAAGTCGGTTGCACCGGGTCGGTACTGTAGCTACAGTACACCCCCTCCCCCTTTATATACTAGTCCAGCCGCCATAGATGAGTTTAGACCACGTTTAAGATAAACCCTAGTTCATGAGACTGCTGTAAGCATTCATCTTGAATCCTCGTCTCCAATTCGTTTCGGTCTGGAGATCATATACTGCAAGTTAAGTGTGATCCGCTGTTCCATTGGGAATTAGTGAATTGCAATTATACCGTTTCGTGGTCACAGCTACGTGCGCAAGTGTGTGATGTTGTGAATATCCAAAGGGTTGAGAGCTGCTGCATTGGCATCAGGGATCAAGCGAGGAGAGTTCATCGGCGACATACAAGTTATCTATCCATCATCATCATCATCACTACCGCAGCTTACTGAGAAGATCGGGCCACCCCTTATCATCTTGGTATCAGATTCCACGGTTTACTCGGTGAGCATCCACAAATCCATCCCCGTAGATTAGTTTGAGTGTTTTTATTCCTATCCAGAAAAGCCATACAAAAAAAATTAGGGTTCATAGTTTGCCATAGCCTAGATTGCATCAGTTTTTCAGTAGGAGTCTAGGTTTCCGAAGTCTTTAGGGTTTTAGTTGCTGGTCGTTGTGTTCGTCCTTTTGATCCAATCAGTTTTTCAGTAGGAGTCTAGGTTTCCGAAGTCTTTAGGGTTTTAGTTTTCTAGTTTGAGTTCCTTGTCCAATCTCTAGTCGAGTTGCCTTTTTTTTAGAGTCAATACCGAAAATCGCAAAAAAATATACCTTACCGTGGTGTTTCCTTGTCCAATCTGAGCTCGGCACAAAAACGCACACGAGATTCTGCTATGGATCCCTAGTTCAATTCGGATTCAAGGTTCCTTCCGAGTTCGGCACAAAAACGCACCAATTTCCTGCCGCGGATCCACTCCTAGCTCGATTCGGAGTCCTACCGCGCGGCACCAAAACGCGTGAAAACGCTGCTGCGCTGTGCCCTCGTTCTACTCGGATCCGATACCACTGCCGCGACACCAAAAAGAGTTGTTTCGCTGCCGCGCTCACCACTCCCATGCTCGCCCGCGCGCGCTACCTACCCCGGCACAAGAACGCGCCGTTTCTCTGCCGCGCCGGCACAATTTTCATCGTTTTTCTCTGCCGCGGTACAATGAGCCTGCCGTGCGTATTTTCTTGACGTTTGCAAATTCCAAAGCCATAGCCACAGCCTTTCTACAAACAAGTGTTAGGAGCCTACCCACACGAGACTAGTTTCCGCTCTACAGGCTGCTCATTAGGGTTTTTGGTGTGCAAACTTGCAGTTGTGCTGAAAAAAATTTCTTCGCAGTTCGACATATAGTGACCGAAAGTGTTACTGTAGCAGTGCGTGAGAAAGTATAAAAAAAAGGAGAAAAGAAAAGAGAAGCAACGAGTGAAGAACATTGTTAATCACTATCGCAGTTGTGGAGCATTGGACACTGCATTTGTGCACTAGTAGAATTGAGCAATCTTGTGCCTGTTTACATTGAGCATTGCTAGTGTCTCTCTTGTGCCTTGCAACATATCCTGTTTTATAGTTGCTTGGCCACGTTTACCTCCACGTGTGTGTTTTCCTTGGGTGTTCTGTTCACACGATTAGCACTAGGACTTGTCTTCGGTGTAGATAGGGTACCATACCTATAGCTCCACCATATAATCCTGCTCTGTCGTGCGCTTGCTCTTATACCCTAGCATTCACTTCATCACATCCGTGCATTAGTCATCTATTCGAACGGGTAAGCATTTGCTATTCACTTTGGAACGGTAAGATTTCCTTTTCTTGTCAGTTTTTTTGAGTGAGTTGTGAGAGTTCCACCAAACAGATTTTTGATTTAGTGCACTAACCTACTAATCATGTCTTCTAGTGTTGTTGATGTGATGCAGAAAAAGGCTGATGATGTAACATGGAGGGAATATGAAGCTCTCCGTGATCATTTGACAGGGATTATAGATAGATCCACTGCAACCATTGATGGTGATATTCAGGCCATACAAATGAAAGTGGATGCAACTGAAAATACAGTCAATGCTCTGCAAACACAAGTCACTGATCTTCAGACAAGTATTCAGCAATTGACAACTTCAGTTAATGGCCTGTGTGTAGCTGTTGAACAACGCCACCGTGATGGCCATGCAGATGATGATAGTGTCCATGGAGACAATGAGCACATGCTGGGCAATAATGGTCGTGGCCGTGGACTGGGTGCTCGGCCACCACCACATCTTGGTGCTTGGCGTGTACCACTTCAGGAGGATGATGGCTTGGGCAAGCCCAAATTCACTATACCAAAATTTGAGGGCACCCCTGATGTGGACGAGTATCTTACTTGGGAGCTCAAGATTGAAAAATTGTGGCGTTTGCATGACTACACTGAAGATAGGAAGGTTAAACTTGCTTCCTCTGAATTTGATGGTTATGCATTGCGTTGGTGGGAAAGCATTGTGAGTAACCGTCGAGATGACAATGAACTTCCTATTATTTCATGGCGTGAGATGAAGGAGGTTATGCGTGCTCGCTTTGTGCCCACTAATTATCTCCGTACAGTTTATGACAAGTTGCAACAATTGAAGCAAGGGACTATGACCGTTGATGCATATTACATGGAGATGGAGATGTTGCTGCAGCGTGCACGAGTTAGAGAATCCGTTGAGATGACTATGCATCGATTTCTTCATGGGCTCAAATATAACATCAAGGGCATTGTAAGGCATTGCCAATACAACAATATGAATGAGCTATTGCACCAAGCAAGGGAGGCTGAATCACAGCTAGCTGAAGAGGCTCAACTGAAGGCAAGATATTCAAGTTCTGGGAGGTTTTCTAGCAGAGCGCCATCACCATCTGTCGCGCCTATGGAGAGTCCATCTAACCGCCCAGCTTCTTCCTTCTCCAAGCAAGCCTCCAATGTTTCTCCTGCAAAGAAACCAACTACCCTTGCTGCTAGTACTGGTTCTAATGTGTCTACAGCCCGTAATAGAGACATGGTTTGTCATAGTTGTGGAGGCAAAGGACACTTTAAGAGGGAATGTCCAAATAGAAAGACAATGATTGTGAATGCTGATAATGAATATGAAACAGGAGATGACGCTGATCCTTATGCTTCCGATGAAGATGGCTATACTAGTGAGGGAGGCATGGATGCTTTTGCTTCTCCTGCGCCTACAATTGTTGTCTCATAGCGTGCTTTGAGTGTGCAGCCACAATCTGAATCTCAGCGCTGTAACTTGTTCCAAACAAAGGCACTAGTTGGTCCCAACAAGGCTTGCAAGGTCATTATTGATGGAGGTAGTTGCCGCAATCTTGCAAGCAAGGAATTATGTGCAAAACTGAAACTGCAATATATACCGCATCCAAATCCATATTACATTCAGTGGTTAAGTGATAATGGTGAGATGAAAGTCAGCCACATGGTGCGGGTAAATTTTGAAATAGGACCATACAAGGATTCCATTGAGTTTGATGTGGTTCCTATGACTGTTTGTCATCTATTATTGGGTCGGCCTTGGCTGTATGATCGCCATGTGCAACATAATGGCCGTGCCAATACATATCACTTGGAGTTCAAGGGCAAGAAAATTAATTTGCAGCCCATGTCACTGCAGCAAATCGTGAATGAGTCTCGTCAAAAAGTAGAAGTGAATGTAGAACAGCCACCTGTACGAGAGAACAATGTAATAGCTGTGAGTGATACTATAACGAAAAGTGAGAGAGTGCCTAGTTTGCTTATATTAGCCACCAAAGAAGACATGAGAGAATTTAGTGAGGATCCTACAGCCATGCCTCTTGTGCTTATGTACAAAGGTGAGGTTCTAGTTTCTAATGATATGCAACCTATTTCTCTTGGTGTGTCTAATGTTTTGCAGGATTATGGAGATGTGTTTCCGGAGGAGGTACCAGCAGGGTTGCCTCCATTGCGTGGCATTGAGCATCAAATTGATCTCATCCCTGGCGCCACACTTCCCAACCGAGCACCATACAGGACCAACCCCGAAGAAACAAAAGAAATACAGAAACAAGTGCAAGCACTACTAGACAAAGGGTATATTCGTGTCTCTCTTAGTCCTTGTGCTGTTCCTGTTATTTTAGTGCCTAAGAAAGATGGTACATGGCGTATGTGTGTAGATTGTAGAGCTATAAACAACATCACTATTCGATATCGTCATCCTATTCCACGCTTAGAGGATATGCTAGATGAATTGAGTGGTGCTGCTGTTTTCTCTAAAATTGATTTGCGTAGTGGATACCATCAAATTAGGATGAAAGAAGGGGATGAATGGAAAACTGCTTTCAAAACAAAATTTGGTTTATATGAGTGGCTAGTGATGCCTTCTGGTCTTACTAATGCCCCTAGTACATTCATGCGCTTAATGAATCATGTTTTGCGAGAGTTCATTGGTCGTTTTGTGGTTGTATACTTTGATGATATACTTGTTTACAGCCGCACTGAATCTGAACATTGTGATCATCTTAGTCAAGTTTTGCAAGTGCTGCGTGATAATAAATTGTATGCTAATCTTGAGAAGTGCACATTTGCAAAAGATAAAGTGATATTTCTGGGATACATTGTATCTAAGCATGGGGTAGAAGTAGATTCATCAAAAATTGAAGCAATTCAAAACTGGCCTATTCCCATGAATGTGAGTCAATTACGCAGTTTTCTCGGTCTTGCTGGTTTCTATCGACGTTTTGTGAAAGACTTTAGTACTATTGCTGCACAATTGAATGATTTAACTAAGAAGGGTGTGCCTTTTGTGTGGGGCGCAGCACAAGATCTTGCTTTTGATGAGTTGAAACGTTTGCTTACTTCTGCACCATTACTTGCACTACCAGATTTTTCCAAGCAATTTGAAGTTGAATGTGATGCTAGTGGTATAGGAATTGGTGGTGTTTTGATGCAGGAAGGTCGACCTATTGCTTATTTTAGCGAGAAACTTTCTGGTGCTAGATTAAATTATCCTGTTTATGATAAAGAGTTGTATGCGCTTGTTAGAGTTCTTGAGGTTTGGCAACATTATTTGTGGCCAAAAGAATTTATCATACATTCTGATCATGAAGCATTGAAGTATTTAAAAGCTCAATCAAATCTGCATAGACGCCTAGCTAAGTGGGTTGAGTTCATTGAGTCATTTCCCTACATTATTCAGCATAAGAAAGGGAAAGATAATGTTGTTGCTGATGCTCTATCTAGGAAGAACATGTTATTGACACAACTTGATGTTAAAATTCCTGGTTTAGAGAGCTTGTGTGATTTGTATGCAACTGATCATGATTTTGCTGAACCATATCGTTTGTGTTTGCTTCGCAACGCATGGGACAAGTACCACATACATGATAGATTTCTGTTTCGAGCTAACAAACTATGTGTTCCAGAATCGTCGGTGCGTTTGCTATTGTTGCAGGAATCACATGCTGGAGGATTGATGGGTCACTTCGGGCGTGAGAAGACGTTGCTCATGCTAGCTGATCACTTTTATTGGCCCAAGATGAGACGCGACGTGGACAGGTTTGTTAGGCGCTGCATTACATGCAACAAGTCCAAGTCAAAACTGAAGCCTCACGGTTTGTATACACCACTACCTACACCTAACACACCATGGGCAGATATTAGTATGGATTTTGTGTTAGGTTTACCACGCACTAAAAGAGGACATGATAGTATTTTTGTGGTAGTGGATAGATTCTTTAAGATGGCACATTTCATTGCGTGCCACAAGAGCGACGATGCGTCGCATGTTGCTAATCTGTTTTTCAGGGACATTGTACGCATACATGGAGTACCTAGGACGATTGTTTCAGATCGTGATATCAAGTTCATGAGCTACTTCTGGAAGACATTGTGGGGGAAGCTAGGAACGAAGTTGTTGTTCAGCACAACATGTCATCCTCAAACAGATGGTCAAACGGAGGTGGTGAATAGAACATTGTCACAATTGCTTTGAGCTATGATCAAGAAAAATCTGCGTGAGTGGGAGGAGTGTTTGCCACATGTTGAGTTTGCTTATAACAGAGCGGTGCACACTACTACTCAGCTTTGTCCTTTTGAGGTGGTGTATGGCTTCAAACCAATCACACCACTAGATTTGCTGCCTCTTCCATTGCATGAGAGAGTTAACATGGAGGCATCAAAAAGAGCAGATTATGTGAAGAAGATTCATGAGAAGACACGAGAGGCTATTGAGAAGAAAGGCAAGAACATTGCTGCTGCAAGAAACAAATCAAGAAAGCAAGTTTTGTTTCAGCCGGGAGATATGGTTTGGGTGCATCTGCGCAAGGATAGGTTTCCACAGCTCAGAAGTTCCAAGTTGAAGCCGCATGGTGCTGGTCCTTACAAGGTGCTAGCTAAGATCAATGATAATGCCTACTCGATTGATATTCCTATTGCTGAGTTTGGTGGCATTAGCAACAGCTTCAACGTTGTTGATTTGTCACCATATGATGGAGACGACCTTGGCGTGTCGAGGTCAACGCTTTTTGAAGGGGGGGGGGAGATGATGAGGACATCCATACACTTGACACATCTTCACCTCATGATGATGATCACCAAACTGCTGCAAAGAAGTTCAATGATGAAATCAGAATTGGACCTATTACAAGAGCTCGTGCAAAGATATTAGAACAAAAGGTGAACTCACTCCTAATAGAATCTGAATATTTCGTTAATGAGAATTGTTTACTGCCTAAGTCTTTGTTTGTGTGCATACTCAGGTTCGTTGAAGAAGAAGGCATAGCACGAGGGAGCGAGGAGCTGCAGCACATGGAGCAAGAGGATCAAGGCGTGGAGTACACGAGCTGAAGAGGACGCGAGGGAGGAGAGGGAGGCAGCGTCCAAGGGCCAGGGAGGCCACCACGCCACACATGGGCAGGCGCCAAATCAGGCCTGCGTGCCTTAAGGCTGAACCCAACACTTTGGGTCAGTTTGTATCGTTTGAGTCGAACCGGTTTAGGGTTGCACCAAGTCGGTTGCACCGGGTCGGTACTGTAGCTACAGTACGCCCCCCTCCCCCTTTATATACTAGTCCAGCCGCCATAGATTAGTTTAGACCACGTTTAAGATAAACCCTAGTTCATGAGACTGCTGTAAGCATTCATCTTGAATCCTCGTCTCCAATTCGTTTCGATCTGGAGATCATATACTGCAAGTTAAGTGTGATCCGCTGTTCCATTGGGAATTAGTGAATTGCAATTATACCGTTTCGTGGTCGACGGCTACGTGCGCAAGTGTGTGACGTTGTGAATATCCAAAGGGTTGAGAGCTGCTGCATTGGCATCAGGGATCAAGCGAGGAGAGTTCATCGGCGACATACAAGTTATCTATCCATCATCATCATCACCACCGCAGCTTACTGAGAAGATCGGGCCACCCCTTATCACTATGAGTGGTTAGTGATGCCATTTGGTTTAACTAATGCTCCTAGTACTTTCATGAGATTAATGCATGAAGTTTTGCATGCTTTCATTGGACGTTTTGTGGTAGTCTACTTTGATGATATATTGATTTACAGCAAATCTTTAGAGGATCATGTGACTCATTTGCGTGTTGTTTTTGATGCTTTGCGTGCTGCACGTTTATTTGGTAACCTTGAGAAGTGCACCTTTTGCACCGATCGAGTTGTGTTTCTTGGCTATGTTGTTACCGCGTAGGGCATTGAAGTGGATCCCAGAAAGATTGAGGCGATTTCGAGTTGGCCGACTCCGCTAACGGTCACCCAAGTGAGGAGTTTCCTTGGCCTTGCTGGGTTCTACCGGCGTTTTGTCAAAGACTTTGGGTCTATTGTAGCGCCGCTGAATGAGCTTACAAAGAAGGACGTGCCCTTTGTTTGGGGCGATGCACAACAGGAGGCTTTCATGCTATTGAAAGATAAGTTAACACATGCTCCTTTGCTCCAACTTCCTGATTTTAATAAGACTTTTGAGCTTGAATGTGATGCTAGTGGAATTGGGTTGGGAGGTGTGTTATTACAAGATGGAAAACCTGTTACATATTTTAGTGAAAAATTGAGTGGGCCTAGTCTGAACTATTCTACTTATGATAAGGAATTATATGCTCTTGTTCGGACTTTAGAAACTTGGCAACATTATTTATGGCCTAAAGAATTTGTTATACATTCTGATCATGAATCTTTGAAGCATATTCGTAGTCAAGCAAAACTGAACCGTCGTCATGCTAAGTGGGTTGAATTTATTGAGTCTTTTCCTTATGTCATTAAACACAAAACGGGTAAAGACAATGTTATTCCTGATGCTTTATCACGACGCTATACTATGTTGTCTCAGCTTGACTTCAATTTTTTTGGATTGGAAACCATTAAAGAACAATATATACATGATGTCGATTTCAAAGATGTGTTGCAGAATTGTAAAGATGGGAGAACTTGGAACAAATTCGTCCTCAATGATGGATTTGTGTTCCGTGCTAACAAAGTTTGCATCCCAGATAGTTCCGTTCGTCTTTTGTTGTTGCAGGAAGCACATGGAGGAGGATTGATGGGTCATTTTGGTGTGAAGAAGATGGAGGACGTCCTTGCTGCACACTTCTTTTGGCCACGGATGCATCGGGACGTTGAGAGATTTGTTGGCCGCTGCACTACATGTCAAAAAGCTAAGTCACGTCTTAATCCACATGGTTTATATATGCCTCTTCCTGTCCCTAGTGTGCCTTGGGAGGATATTTCTATGGACTTTGTTTTGGGATTACCTCGCACACAGAAGGGGAGGGATAGTATTTTTGTTGTTGTGGACAGATTTTCGAAAATGGCACACTTTATCCCCTGTCACAGAACTGATGATGCTACACATATTGCTGATTTGTTCTTTCGTGAAATTGTTCGTTTGCATGGTGTGCCAAATACTATAGTTTCAGATCGTGACACTAAATTTCTTAGCCATTTTTGGAGATGCTTATGGGAAAAGTTGGGAACTAAGTTGTTGTTTAGTACTACATGTCATCCCCAAACTGATGGACAAACTGAAGTGGTTAATAGAACTTTGTCTACTATGCTAAGGGCTGTGTTAAAACAGAATTTTAAAAAGTGGGAAGAATGCTTGCCTCATATCGAATTTGCTTATAATCGTTCCATGGATTCTACTACTAAAATGTGCCCTTTTGAGGTTGTGTATGGTTTTGTTCCTTGTGCACCTATTGATTTATTGCCTCTTCCATCCTCGGTGCCAAATGATCTAGATGCTACACAACATGCTGATTGGGTGTTAAAGTTGCCTGCCACTGTTAAAGAAAATATTGAACGCATGAATGCAAAATATAAAATGTATGGGGATAAGGGGAGAAAGAAAATTGTGTTTGAACCTGGAGATCTTGTTTGGACATTTGCGCAAAGACCGTTTTCCTGATTTGTGCAAGTCCAAGTTAATGCCATGGGTTGATGGTCCTTTTGAGGTCTTAGAGAAAATAAATGATAATGCATATAAACTTGAGTTGCCTGTAGATTTTGGGGTTAGTCCCGCATTTACCATTGCAGATTTGAAGCCATACTTGGGAGAGAATGATGAGATGGCGTCGAGGACGACTTCAATTCAAGAAGGGGAGGATGATGAGGACATCCCGGCTATAGATGCAACCGCCACTACTACACCACCTACATTACAAGGACCTATGACTAGAGCTCGTGCCCATCAACTTAATCAACAGGTACTTTCGTTCATACAAGCTACTCCTAATATTCATGAGAATATGATGCTGCCTAAAGTAGATGTATCTGTTTCTCTTAGGAATGAAGGACCAAGCATGGATGAGAGGGACAAGCTATGGAGCATGTACGTGAAGGGAGATGGCAGCAGGAGTGCAAAGAATGGAGACGATGCTGCTGCCAATGGAGACTACCGCACATTGAAGCCTCCATAATGAAGTTTGAAGACATGGACGCTTAATAAAATTCGTCCAAAGCTTTTCCTAGGTGCTGCGCCACCTCTTTTTTGGGCCAGGCCCATGTATTTTCGAGATACCTTTTAATAGGCTGTTTTTAGAGTCCGTATCTAAGGAGGAAAGCCTTCCTAGGGTAGGATTCGGCCGCCACCCCATGGCTGGACGAAATCCCACACCTTTCTTGATGAGGACATCCCTAGTCCTTTACCATTTTCTTCTATCGACGATGTTGCTGCTCAAAACAAGCCCAATGAAGTGAGGATTGGACCAATAACAAAAGCTCGTGCCAAGCTACTTGGACAACAGGTGAACTCACTCTTAATTGAATATAATGTTTGTGATGTTGAGAACTTTATACTGCGTAAGTCTATGCATCTGTGTATGATCAGGGTTATTGATAACACAAGCATTGGAGGAGGGCCAGAGGAGCAGCAAGGATTGGATTACAACGTCATCCATGGCGCGAGGGAGGAGCGGGAGGCATGCGCAAGAGGGGACGTTGAAGAAAAGGAGTACTGGACATTATCGGAATATCTGGTCCACTACTGAACCGGATTATCCGGTTCCAGAGAAATATGTTCCGCGGAGGTACTGGACTATGTCGGAATATCCGATTCAACTTGACTCGGAATATCCGGTCAACCGGATTATCCTGTCTCCCGTGACCCGGAATATCCGGTTCGAGTAAAACAGGGCTGCGAGCCTTTTCGAGACCAAGTCGGTTTGTATCTAGTTTAGGTCGAACCAAGTCGTGATTTGGGCGTGGGATTGACCCCCCATCCGCCATATTATAACACCCCTCCTTGTAAGAAGGAGTGTTACCATTAAAACAACAACCCACACTCAACAGGCTAGCTGGAAAATCCGGCGGCACCTCCGTTGTACCGGCGGACATCCACGACAGGCAAAAAGATATCAAAGCATATATATATAACACAAACGGAAGCATACAAATGGATCTCACAACACATGTAGAGCTAAGTGGTGAAGCCACACACACCAACATACTACACACGAACATGGAAGTAAGGAACCAAGCACACCAATTCTAGGTGGGATCTAATAAACTCCAACCCCACCTTCTGGAGCAACACAGAAAGCATGGTAGTAACCAAACATGTCTTAAACACATCAGGTAGACCCTAGCTACTAGGAATCATGAACTGAAGAATCAAGCTATCATGATCGAGCTAGGTTGATAAAAGGTATTGTGAAATTTGTGAGTGAACACCCATGGGAGCTACGCGCTTCATTTAGCTGCCACGCCTCAAAGTGGTGTACCTAAAACAAATCCACGAGGGGTGAGTCGAAAGACTCAGCGAGTACACAGCATATGCACATGTTACACTTGATAGTAAGTACAATTTCATGCTTGAACGACATGAGAATGCGTGGAGAAATCATGCAACCAAATAAAACCAACTACTTCTCTTCAAGCTACTGCCGGCAAAGCTAGGGGGGACGACGTCTCATCTGAACCCCTTCCATCCCACACGAGGTGAGAGGACCATAATATGAGGATGGACCTAAAGGACCATACACCCGCAAAAGCGAGGATCACTCCTTAAACTTGGAAGATTCCCCTTTATGGATTTTTCTATCAAGAACCATGAAAATCCAATCCCTATCACATACTAGTGGTATGGTGTATTGAAAGATACACAAGGGAATGGCATGTCTACTATTTCATGAATGTAGAAGAACAAAATGAACAAGGGTACAATTTGGAGAATTCAATTGGTCGATTGTAGCCCGGTGTACTCGCCTCAACCGTTGCGAGGTAGGTGGTGTAAGGCTATCTCCGGTGGATTGACTCTGCAACCTGCTGTAGGAACACATATACAGGTCTTAAACACTACACCCAATCACATCATATATAGCAAGCACATAAAACGGTCCTAATCGCGTCCGAAGAGAGCAACCCCTTGCTGTCCATTCACGAAAGAATTCATATCTCGAGCTAAGTAGCTCGAAAACAACCAAACAAGATGGCTATGAATTCATATGGAACTAACTACAAACAATTCCAAGCATTGGTACTCCAAATATGGAGCTATGGAATTCATAACCAGCAAATACTTGACTGCTGTTTTCAGATTTCAGAATAACGGGTAGCTCTCTTTGGAAAATCATAGAGAGAGGAATACTCATGATAATTGATTGAAATCTGTTGTATTAGCAACTATGCATCATATGTAACATATCAGGACACAAAACATGAATTTAGATGAATTTTAAAAACTCCTAAGACCCAGGAGAAAACAGTATTCCGCACTGCCTCTGAATTTTGGACAGCTGCAAAGAAACAGGTATAACAGGAGCTTCACAACTCCGATTGAAACGTTTGACCACTCAAAACGATCGTGGAAACAAGACCTACAAAACACCCCGACCACTAGTCCTCAGATTTTGCCATCTAGATACTCGAAATTACTGATTTGCATGTCTGTACACCCAGGAACAGCAGCAGAAATAGGTATTTGCCCTAGTTCTCCCTAGAGCTGGCTGGGCTGCTGATCCCCTATTCAAAACATCACGAATCCCTCCAACTACAGCACAAGGGAGGGTTATAGAGGGTGGGGAAACTCACCCTTAAAGCTTGGGAAAGGAAACCAGACAGCGGGAGGCGGAGATCATCTCTTCATCTTCTCCATTCTTCTTTTCTTGCTCCTCCTGTTCTCTCTTCTTCCTCAAGAGCAGGTCAAAGGGCTGCCCATGTAGGAGGGGTAGAACGTGGGGCTGCTGGGAGGGATCAAGGGAGAGGAGGAGACGCCATGGGGAGGGATTGGAGCTCTTCGGGAGAGAGAGTTGCAAGAAGAGGGGATCGGCCAGTTTGGGAATGGGGATCCAAAGTGATGGATGAAGGGATAAGAAGGAAGCAGGGTTTTTAATTTAAATAGAGATACCATTTTCGAAATTTACAAATAATCACGACCATTGAATTTATATAAGTCACGGAAAATGCATCCGGAATACGATTTGGGCAAAAGAGTAGTCCATATTGACCGTCTCGAGGAGGCCGACATAAGTACGGAGTCGGATTTATGATTCCATGAACCAAATAAGTTATGGATATAGAGAGTCCAAAGCATGTTTTATCGGGAAGTCGATTAGTAGAAAAACTGGGGTGTTACACATATATACCCTAGGAGTCTCTTTGTAATAGTTAGACCACGTTTTGATTAAACCCTAGATTGGATTGCTAAGCATTCATCTATACTAGAATTCCTCTTTGCTTCGATCAGGAATTCACCCCTCCACTTTGTTTCGATCTGGAGGTTATTGCTACCAAAGTTTGAGTGTGATCTGTTGTTCCATTGGGAATTAGTAGATCGCAGAAAACGCTTCGTGGCCGGCGGCTACGTTGCATCGGTGTGAGGCGTCGCGAATATCCATTGGGTTGAAGAGTTGTTGCATTGGCAACAGGGGAGCAGCCGGAGAGTTCGTCGGATTCTCGCAAGTTATCTACCATCATCATCCATCTACCACCGCTCATTGAGAAGATCGGGCCACCCCTTATCATTTCTTCCTAATATACCCTCCTTAGGTCGTCGTTTAGACTCGGATTTTGTTTAGTTAAAAAGAACTCAGCTTTTGCATGCTAGTCTTCGCCATAGGCACGAGTGTCGGCTAGACCTCCTATACTACGCACTTGCAAGATCCCACCTTCATCAATAAAGTTCATCTTCCATCCGCAATTCTTGGTTCTTACTTGTTTCTCGATTGCGGGAAGAACTAGATCTTTTAGATCAGGCCGATCGTGCTTCTGCAGGATTGGTAACTCCCGGAGATTGGTTTAGCGATTGCATTGGCGCTGCGTACGTGTGCGTAGAAGTCGGATCGCCAAGGTCGAACTCCACCATAATCGACATATGACATCTCATCAAAAGATCGGACTACCTTTGCCTTATCACGTATCTCCTACTGCGAACTCGATGGGTGGGTGGGGCTATGGTGAGAGGGTTCAGACCAGGCCTTCGGAGGAAGAGATCATGAAGTTTGGAGGGATGTAGGAATGGGAAGTGCGGTCAAGCGAGCGGCTACGGCAATAGCCTAATGCTAATTCTCACAGTCTGGAATGGGCGATGGAGCTAGCTTCTCGCAGGAACGACGGCATCCCTTTAGGTAATGCTAGAACTCCTAAAATGTCTTTAGTTTCCTTTTCAAATTCAGAAATTAAACATAGAGCAGATAGGTTGGGTATTTCTTTAGGGAAAACACAAGAGCAAGCGGCTTCATCTATCTATTTTATTAAGGAAATTGAAAAGGAACGGGAGATCATTTTATTAAAAAGTAACTTGCCACCAATGGGGGTGGAGGATGAATCTAGCTTAACTTTGAGAAGGGCAACTAATTTGAGCAAGGATTTAGAGGACGAGGAACCTGAAAGCTTTATAGATCATGCGGATCTTATGTTAACCTCAAATAAACCTAAACAGGGCCGTAAGAAAAATAGCTACTCCAAACGTGCGGTTAGGACAAGCACTAGAATTAGAAAATTAAATCAATAATTTAAAGATGAAAGGAATGGTTTGGAACTTTGATGGGTTTGGTGATAAGGCTAAGCACTTAGTGGTTAATGAGGCGGTTAGGGAACAGAAACTGGATTTTGTGGCTATAATTGAAACGGGGAGGTCTTCCTTTGTGACCCCGTTTCTGAAATTTTTTGTCGGGGGCATGGACTTTACGTGGTTCATTATGCCTCCTCATGGGCAGTCTGGTGGCATGTTGATTGGTTTTTATAGTATCACTTTGGAAGCTCAAAATGTTCTCACAAGATATTTTTGCGTCAAATTTCATGTGAGAACTAAATTGGATGGTTTTATGTGGGCTTTAGTAATTGTTTATGGTGCTGCCCAAGAAGATAGAAAACCTGACTTCCTAGCCGAGTTAGTTAGAATTTGTGATGGAGACTCTTTGCTAATTTTCGTGGGGGAGATTTTAATATTATTAGAAGGCAAGAAGAGAAAAATAATTCAAACTTTAATGCGTGTTGGCCTTTCATTTTTAATTCTATTATTGAAAGTCTAAGTCTAAAGGAACTGCAAATGTCCAGAAGGCAATACACTTGGGCTAGCAGAAGAGACACTCCCACTTTTGAGAAGTTGGATCGTTTCCTTGCTAGTGTCGAGTGGGAGCAAAAATACCCGTTAGTGTCGGTTCATGCGTTGACACGAGAGGGGTCTGATCATACACCGTTGATATTAGATTCAGGAGAACAGACATATGTTAGAAATAGTAGTAATTTCTCATTTGAACTATCCTGGATGCGCCAAGATGGTTTCTATGAACTGATCGACAAAGAATGGAAACTCAATTAAAACTGGTAATTCTCCTATCGAACGTTGGCAACAAAAAATAAGACATTTGCGTCAATTTTTGAGAGGGTGGCCAAAAAAGTTTAGTGGTGAATATAAGCCACTGAGAGACAAATTAACACTCCTGATTAATGAACTTGATATCAAGGCTGAAACAATACCTTTGAGTGTGGCCGAGAGGGCTGCTAAAAAGGATGCGGATGAGTGTCTTGCAAGAATTAGATGTGACGAGGAATCCAAACGGGCACAACGTGCTATAGTTAAACATATACAGGAAGGAGGAAGTAATACTCGCTACTTTCATATCAGTGCTGATGGCAAACATAGGAAAAAGAAAAAAATTCAATTAGAACAAGACCAAGGCACAATAGTGGGTCATGAAAATATCGATTATTTTATTACAAAATACTATAAAAACTTGTTTGCATAAAATAGTAGTTATTTTACTATGATGGAAGATCTGACCCAAGACATACCTCAAATATCCCCGGAAGAGAATACCATTCTTACAGGTGAATTTTCAGAAAAAGAGTTAAAGGAGGCTATTAACCAAATGGAACACAATAAAACTCCAGGACCAGATGGGTTCCCGGCGGAGTTTTATCAAAAATGTTGGAATATTATTAAATCGGATTTACTGGCAATGTTTTCTAAATTGCGAGCAGGACACCTGCCATTATTTGGGTTACATTTCGGGATAATCACTTTGCTGCCCAAGAAAGAGAATGCTAGCCGAATTGAGCAATATAGGCCCATATGTCTTTTAAACATAAGTTTTAAAATATTCACAAAAGTGGGCACAAATTGAATATCATCGATTGCAAGTAAAGTAGTTCGTCCAACTCAAACTGCGTTTATTCCTAGTCGGAATATCCTTGAAGGAGTGGTAGTGCTTCACGAGACAATCCACGAATTTCATAGGAAGAAGTTGGACGGGGTGCTATTTAAAATTGACTTTGAGAAAGCTTATGACAAAGTGAAATGGTCCTTCCTTCAACAAGTACTTCGCATGAAAGGTTTCTCACCTTGATGGTGCGATTGGATTGCTAGATTTGTTCAAGGTGGGAGCATAGGGATTCGTGTCAATGATGACATTGGTCACTATTTTCATACCTTGAAAGGTTTAAGACAAGGGGATCTGTTGTTCCCCCTTCTTTTTAATCTAGTGGCGGATATGTTGGCTATTTTGATTGCTCGGGCCCAAGAAGATGGTCGGATTGGAGGATTAATACCGCGCCTTGTCGAAGGAGGGGTCTCTATTCTCCAATGTGCGGATGACACAATTTTATTCATGGAGCACGACATTGCGAAAGCCGTTAACATGAAGCTTATTTTGGCCTTTTTTGAGCAACTGTCCGGATTAAAAATTAATTTTCATAAGAGTGAACTTTATTGCTTTGGGAAAGCAAAGGAAAGCCAAGAGGAGTATCGCCATATTTTTGGGTATGAGATTGGCTCATTTCCTTTTAGAATATTTGGGTATACCAATTCATTATAGGAAATTGTTAAACAAAGAACGGAAACCGGTGGAGGACCGGTTAGCTAAGATGTTGTCATAAGGGGACCGTCTTGTGCTCATTAATTCAGTTTTAACAAGCCTGCCAATGTTTTTGTTGTCTTTTTTTGAAATCCCAAAAGGGTTACGTAGAAGACACTATTACTATAGGTCACAATTTTTCTTGCAAAGCGACCAGCTCAAACGAAAATATAGATTAACCAAATGGAATATTGTATGTAGACCGAAAGATCAAGGGGGACTGGGAATTGCGGTCTTACAAACAAAGAATGCTTGCTTATTGAGCAAGTGGTTGTACAAGTTGATAAACGAGGAAGGAGTGTCGCAAGAATTGTTATACAACAAGTACTTAGGTGGTAACACGTTATCACAAGTACAAGCAAAAACTTCAGACTCACCTTTTTCGAAGGGCTTAATGCGAGTGAAGGAGGATTTCTTTGCTCGTGGTACCTTCGTATCAGGTAATGGAGAGCAAATTCGATTTTGAGAGGACAGATGGCTAAACCACAATTCATTAGCGAATATTGTAGCGACCTTGCCTTTTAAATAGGCAAGTGTCTCAAGACAATCCCTGGAATCAGAAACGAGTGTACGCCCGATTTTTTTTTCTGAAAGTGCTCTATAAAGCATGCCAGACTTTTTTTGCGTCATCTTGTATAATGCGTCCATATCTTCAAACTTCATTATGGCGGCTCCAGGCCTATTCGGATGCTACATGGGCTAGTGATCCTTCGGATCGCCGCTCATTTTCTGCTTATTGTGTTTTCTTGGTGGTTCTCTCATTGCCTGGAAGACGAAGAAACAGACTGCAGTATCCCATTCGAGTGCAGAGGCCGAGTTGCATGCTATGGCTCTTTTGACGGCAGAGGTGACTTGGTACGATGGCTATTGGAGGATATTGGTGTTCCTGTTACAACACCTACTACCCTCTTGTCAGACAGTACAGGTGCTATCAGTATTGCGCGTGATCCTGCGAAGCACGAGCTTACCAAGCATATTAGTGTCGATGGTTCTTTTGTACGCGCTAGTGTGCAGGATCAGGCTATTGCTCTTCAGTATGTGCCTTCCGAGTTCTAGTTGGCGGACGAATGCCCAGACTAGAGCTCATCATGGATTTTATCTCTCCAAACTCAATGTTGTGGATGCACCATGAGTTTGAGGGGGGGGGTGTTAGAGTTGTATTATGTGTCCATGTATACCTGTATAGTTCCCTCGTTGTATAAGGGGTTTCCTGCATATTTGCCACCTGTACATGTACTCTATATTGTGGCCTTTGGCCTCCACAAGTTGCGTTTCCCTAACACTTCTGCCCTTAGCTTTTGTGGCACTCTGTCACAGAGGACGCCAGAAGCTTGGCGCCACTTCATCCAACCAGCCTTGATCCGATGGCTCACATCTTCGTCGATATCACCATCCTTCTGCAACATAGACCCCAAATATTGAAAGGTGTCTTTCTTAGGTACCACCTGCCCATCAAGACTAACCTCTTCCTCCTCCTCCTACCTAGTAGTACTAAAACTGCACCTCATGTACTCAGTTTTAGTTCTACTAAGCCTAAAGCCTTTCGATTCCAGAGTCCGCCTCCACAACTCTAACTTCCTATTTACCCCCGCCCGGCTATCGTCGACTAGCACCACATCATCTGCAAAGAGCATACACCATGGGATATCTCCTTGTATATCTCCTGTGAGCTCATCCATCACCAAAGAAAAAAGATAAGGGCTCAAAGCTGAACCTTGGTGCAGTCCTATTTTAATTGGAAAGTCATCGGTGTCGCCATCACTTGTTCGAACAATTGTCACAACATTATCGTACATATCCTTAATGAGGGTGATGTACTTTGTTGGGACTTTGTGTTTCTCCAAGGCCCACCACATGACATTCCGAGGTATCTTATCATAGGCCTTCTCCAAGTCAATGAACACCACATGGAGGTCCTTCTTTTGCTCCCTGTATCTCGCCATATGTTGTCGTACCAGGAAGATGGCTTTCATGGTAGACCTTCCAGGCATGAAACGAAATTGATTTTTGGTCACGCTGGTCAATCTTTTTAAGCGGTGCTCAATGACTTACTCCCATAGCTTCATTGTATGGCTCATCAGCTTGATTCCACGGTAATTAGTGCAACTTTGAACATCTCCCTTGTTCTTAAAGATTGGCACTAATGTACTCCGCCTCCATTCTTCGGGCATCTTGTTTTCCCGAAAAATGAGGTTGAAAAGCTTAGTTAGCCATACCATCGCTATGTCTCCGAGGCCTCTCCATACTTCCATGGGAATACCATCAGGGCCCATCGCCTTGCCTCCTCTAATCCTCTTCAATGCCTCCCTGACCTCAGACTTCTGGATACGTCGGACAAAGCGTCTACTCGTATCATCAAAGGAGTCGTCTAGCTGGAAGATAGAACTCTCATTCTCTCCATTGAAGAGGTTGTCGAAGTACTCTCGCCATCTACGCTTGATCTCTTCATCCTTCACAAGAAGTTGATCCGCTCCATCGTTGATGCATTTGACTTGGTTGACATCCCTCGTCTTCCTCTCCCGGATCTTGGCCATCTTATAGATGTCCCTTTCGCCTTCCTTCATGCTTAAACGCTGGTAGAGGTCCTCATACGCCTGACCCCTTGCCTCGCTCACCACTCGCTTCGCGGCCTTCTTTGCCCCCTTGTACTTCTCCATGTTGGATGCACTCCTGTCTAGATATAGGCATCTGAAATAGTCCTTCTTCTCCTTAATAGTCTTCTGGACCTCAGCGTTCCACCACCAGGTATCCTTGGCATCGCTTCTCCTTCCCCTGGTCACCCCAAACTCATCTGATGCCACGTTCTGAATGCAATTTGCCATCCTCATCCACTTATTGTTTGCATCGCCTCCTTCCTCCCAAGGGCCCTCCCTAATAAGCCTCTCCTTGAAAGTCTGAGTTGCCTCCCCCTTTAGCTTCCACCACTTCGTTCTAGCGACTTTGGCGTGCTTGTCCCGCTGGATACGAATCCGAAAGCGGAAGTTAGTCACCACCAGCTTATGTTGAGGGACCACACTCTCTCCAGGTATCACCTTACAATCAAGGCAAGCTCGTCTGTCTTCCCTTCTAGAGAGGACAAAATCAATCTGGCTAGAGTGTTGATGATGTAGGGGTTTGGCCCGATCTTCACGGATTTGAGGGGGAAAAGGGGATGAACACAAAGAACACGATGAACACGGAGGGGAATCGGGGGGAAAATCGTGGGCAAACAAAAGGGGATAACTAGCAAAACCTGCAAGGATTCCCACCCAACAACAACCCTCAAAAGAGAAGCCTTTGGATCAAGAAAACCAACCAATCTTACTCTTGTTGAAACCGATTCCTCTTACCGGCCGGTCCACCGATCCAATAGAATCACCTGCAGTGAAAGATTGGTTTGCACTACTAGAGACACCTAAGTGAAAGAGTAGCTACAAGAAGAATCATCATCCTCCGCGGAGGAACCCCATCACGGGAAGGAGCAATGCTCAACTCTCTAGTTCATTCTTCTCTGCCCTAAAATGGAAAAGGGGAAGTGCTATTTATAGTCTGGGTACAACAAGGGGGGGTCTGGCCTGGGGGCCGGCCTAGGCCGGCTGGTAGGCCGGTTGCGTCTGGTGGGGGTCTGGCCTGGGGGCCGGCCTAGGCCGGTTTGGAGGCCGGCTAGCTCTGGTGGGGGTCCGGCCTGGGGGCCGACCTAGGCTGGCCTGGAGGCCGGCTGGCTCCGCCTCTAGCTTTTTCCTTGACGCTTCCTCCTCCTCATCCATGCGTACGCCTTGGATGAAATCAACTCTTGGGCTTCCTCGGCACCTCCCATCGGCTTCGTATCCATCGTGTCAAACCTAGCAATGCAAAGGGGAGGATGCTCAAGTAGCATACCATTCCAAAGGGTAGGAAATGAGATCTCGAAGAGGAAGGAGTTCACCTTTGAAGTCCATGTTGATGTGGCATTTGTTGGGATGCTTGACATGGTGATGTCGTTGGGTTGGGCTACATCATCTCCCCCTCCTTCGAAAAGCGTCGTCCTCGACGCTAGCACGTCCTCATCATGTGAAGGAGATAGATGTCTCATTGTTGAAGTGGAAGTCACAATGCCGCTATTGTTACCTATACGCACCAAAGACCAAGCAAAATATGTGTGTGCATGATAGAGGAGCGCATCATTGACGACATGTCCAAATTTGTTCATAACACCATTAGCACACCACAAATATATGGAATGGAATACAAATGCAAGGTCAATGTGCAAGCAACTCGTCCAAACATCCTCAAAATGTGGGAACACAAAATCTCCAAGAAAATTAGAGAAGGCTAAGATAGCTATCTCATTTTGAGCCATATGTTGTCCATTGCATTCAAAGCATCGGAAAGAGAAATTTGTGAACCATGCAAATTGAGAGAGACTCTTATGATCGCCATCATGGGTGCAAACAAAGCAAAGAGAAGAGCAAGTTTTCATCGATTTTGTTGCAACACTAAGAAGATAACATCCAAAGGCCTCGTGACAAGACATGCTCAAAATACCATTATGGTGGCAAATAAGCCAACGGAAAGAACAATTGTTCATCATACTTTTTGTAGCACATAAATCATCGACAAGGAAGATCAAGGGAGCATGAAACTCACAAAGGAAAACCAAAGCACTCGCATGTTTGCATGCGAACCAAACGAAAGAGCAATTGTTCAATTTCTTCGATGCAAAACATGGAAAAGGACATAGAGGTGGATTGGATCCACAACTCTCATGGAAAATGCTCTCAAGAGCTCTTTTTGTCAACTCATGTTCAATTGAAGTTGACATTATGAAGCGTGAGCCATTACACACGAAATTCCATAAAAAGAAATTGTGTGCATGGTACATGAATGCATCATGCATTATGACGCATCTCTTCATTTGCACATCACCAAACGCACTACAATCAATTTGAATATATGAAGTATGCGGATGGGCAACATACAAAATGAAGAAAGAAGCAAACTCAACACTCAAACAAGGAAAATCTCCAAAATGTGAGAATGCTATGGGGGCAAACTTATTGTCAAGAATTTCATCATCATTGCAAGCAACACATATGAAAGAGAAATTGTTCGACATATTGCATGCAACAATGGGAGAAAAGTGAAAAGATTCATAGCAAGGTATGTATGTGGCAAGGTCATCACACATATGAAATTCCACATGATCAACATTGGTTTGGAACAAGGTATCACATGGGAATATGAAAGAATCATAGGTGACATCAAAAGAGAAATCCATAGCATGCAAGCAATCACAAGTCATCATGTCCACTAGTGGGATCATGGCATCATCAACACCCATATGCGTACCTGTGTAGTCCCGCTCATGTGAAGTAGGTGTTGTGGTAGAGGTAGCGGCGTCCATGTGGCCGACTTGTACATCTTCATGGAAGCATGGGGTGGCATCGTCTTCATCCTCCATATACATCCTGTCCATAGTAGGCACCATCAAGTCGAGGCTTGGCGTCGCAACATCCATGGGACCTAGTACAATATGAGAAAACACACTAGAGGTAGAGGGTAAGATGTTAGAAATCAAAATGGCCTCACTTGACCTATCAACTACCTCTCCCAACTCAAGGTGTGTATCACTCATTCCCTCAAAGTGGAAGCACTCAACCTCACATATGGTGGAGGCACTCAACTCACTATCACTCTCACTCAAGTGGGCTAGGTGGCTCTCATTCTGACATGGGATTGGTACCATCTCATGATTCAAGCACATAGGGTTAGGCTCGGTATGTTCAACTCCATTTGCCGCCTTGGTTGAAGGGAAACTCCCATGCTCAACCTCTTCACTCGGCTCGCCGTCACAAGTGGTAGCCTCTTCAATGGTCACCTCCTTAGTCGAAGGGAAAATCCCATGCTCGACCATCTTCTCACCATCTTCATAGTCACCATCTTGTAGTCGAGTCGACAATAAGCTCGGTGAAGAGTCATGTGAGGGCGTGAAGAACTTGGATAAACCAGCAACAAACTCCTCGCGGATGGTCTTGAGGTCGGTCATGAGCTTGTCGCTGTCGGCGTCGGCCTTGAGCTTGGCTTGCTCGATCTCGAAGTTGGCATTATCGGTGTCGCTCTTGGTCTTCCACTCGTCGAGGATGGCCTTGATTTTTTCCAATTCCTTCGTGTAGCTTGATCTACTCTTGGACGCCCTTTTGGTTGTGGCATGCGGAGGAGACTCCACATGGTGTGTACGTGCCGCCATCTTGTGTGTGGAAGTAGTTTCTTGATGGCGTGGCCTTGAGTAGCTTGAGTCCTCATAGTGACGTCGATGATGCTCATGAGTAGACGTACGCCGATGAAGATCCTTGGTGTTCCTTGACGAAGACTCGTGTGCATAGGCACTTTGCGTTGGTCGCCGTCTCGAGGGTGAGGTAGCTTGACATTGAGGAGGAGGGTGTGTCTCCTTGTCCTCTAGGCGAAGATGCCTTGAGCTCCGTCTTCTTGAGCTTGTAGGTGCTTGATGGCAGTGGCGCTCTTGAGTTCGTGGCCTTGAGGATCGTCGAGGTGGGGACTCATCGTCGATGTCGTCATCTACATGATGTGTAACGCCTCGTTGGAGATCCTTAACGTGCCTTGAGGAGTCACAGTCCATATAGGGTTCCGCCACATCATTGGAGTTGTAGTCGTTGTAGTGGTCCACCATGTCGTTGATGCTTGTGGACCCAAAGTCGGTGTAGCTCTCCATGTTGTGGACAGTTGCACACAGAACAAAGGGATCTTGTCCTATTTAAAAGGCAAGGTCGCTACAATATTTGCTAATGAATTGTGGTTTAGCCATCTGTCCTCTCAAAATCGAATTTGCTCTCCATTACCTGATACGAAGGTACTACGAGCAAAGAAATCCTCCTTCACTCGCATTAAGCCCTTCGAAAAAGGTGAGTCTGAAGTTTTTGCTTATACTTGTGATAACGTGTTACCACCTAAGTACTTGTTGTATAACAATTCTTGCGACACTCCTTCCTCGTTTATCAACTTGTACAACCACTTGCTCAATAAGCAAGCATTCTTTGTTTGTAAGACCGCAATTCCCAGCCCCCCTTGATCTTTCGGTCTACATACAATATTCCATTTGGTTAATCTATATTTTCGTTTGAGCTGGTCGCTTTGCAAGAAAAATTGTGACCTATAGTAATAGTGTCTTCTACGTAACCCTTTTGGGATTTCGAAAAAAGACAACAAAAACATTGGCAGGCTTGTTAAAACTGAATTAATGAGCACAAGACGGTCCCCTTATGACAACATCTTAGCTACCCAAGCCGCCAGTTTTTTCTCAAACCGGTCCTCCACCGGTTTCCGTTCTTTGTTTAACAATTTCCTATAATGAATTGGTATACCCAAATATTCTAAAAGGAAATGAGCCAATCTCATACCCAAAAATATGGCGATACTCCTCTTGGCTTTCCTTTGCTTTCCCAAAGCAATAAAGTTCACTCTTGTGAAAATTAATTTTTAATCCGGACAGTTGCTCAAAAAAGGCCAAAATAAGCTTCATGTTAACGGCTTTCGCAATGTCGTGCTCCATGAATAAAATTGTGTTATCCGCATATTGGAGAATAGAGACCCCTCCTTCGACAAGGTGCGGTATTAATCCTCCAATCCGACCATCTTCTTTGGCCCGAGCAATCAAAATAGCCAACATATCCGCCACTAGATTAAAAAGAAGGGGGAACAACGGATCCCCTTGTCTTAAACCTTTCAAGGTATGAAAATAGTGACCAATGTCATCATTGACACGAATCCCTATGCTCCCACCTTGAACAAATCTAGCAATCCAATCGCACCATCAAGGTGAGAAACCTTTCATGCGAAGTACTTGTTGAAGGAAGGACCATTTCACTTTGTCATAAGCTTTCTCAAAGTCAATTTTAAATAGCACCCCGTCCAACTTCTTCCTATGAAATTCGTGGATTGTCTCGTGAAGCACTACCACTCCTTCAAGGATATTCCGACTAGGAATAAACGTAGTTTGAGTTGGACGAACTACTTTACTTGCAACGATGATATTCAATTTGTGCCCACTTTTGTGAATATTTTAAAACTTATGTTTAAAAGACATATGGGCCTATATTGCTCAATTAGGATAGCATTCTCTTTCTTGGGCCGCAAAGTGATGATCCCGAAATGTAACCCAAATAATGGCAGATGTCCTGCTCGCAATTTAGAAAACATTGCCAGTAAATCCGATTTAATAATATTCCAACATTTTTGATAAAACTCCGCCGGGAACCCATCTGGTCCTGGAGCTTTATTGTGTTCCATTTGGTTAATAGCCTCCTTTAATTCTTTTTCTGAAAATTCACCTGTAAGAATGGTATTCTCTTCCGGGGATATTTGAGGTATGTCTTGGGTCAGATCTTCCATCATAGTAAAATAACTACTATTTGATCCAAACAAGTTTTTATAGTATTTTGTAATAAAATAATCGATATTTTCATGACCCGCTATTGTGCCTTGGTCTTGTTCTAATTGAATTTTTTTCTTTTTCCTATGTTTGCCGTCAGCAATGATATGAAAGTAGCGAGTATTACTTCCTCCTTCCTGTATATGTTTAACTATAGGACGTTGTGCCCATTTGGATTCCTTGTCACATCTAATTCTTGCAAGACACTCATCCGCATCCTTTTTAGCAGCCCTCTCGGCCACACTCAAAGGTATTGTTTCAGCCTTGATATCAAGTTCATTAATCAAGAGTGTTAATTTGTCTCTCAGCGGCTTATATTCACCACTAAACTTTTTTGGCCACCCTCTCAAAAATTGACGCAAATGTCTTATTTTTTGTTGCCAACGTTCGATAGGAGAATTACCAGTTTTAATTGAGTTCCATTCTTTGTCGATCATTTCATAGAAACCATCTTGGCGCATCCAGGATAGTTCAAATGAGAAATTACTACTATTTCTAACATATGTCTGTTCTCCTGAATCTAATATCAACGGTGTATGATCAGACCCCTCTCGTGTCAACGCATGAACCGACACTAACGGGTATTTTTGCTCCCACTCGACACTAGGAAGGAAACGATCCAACTTCTCAAAAGTGGGAGTGTCTCTTCTGCTAGCCCAAGTGTATTGCCTTCTGGACATTTGCAGTTCCTTTAGACTTAGACTTTCAATAATAGAATTAAAAATGAAAGGCCAACACACATTAAAGTTTGAATTATTTTTCTCTTCTTGCCTTCTAATAATATTAAAATCTCCCCCACGAAAATTGGCAAAGAGTCTCCATCACAAATTCTAACTAACTCGGCTAGGAAGTCAGGTTTTTTATCTTCTTGGGCAGCACCATAAACAATTACTAAAGCCCACATAAAACCATCCAATTTAGTTCTCACATGAAATTTGACGCAAAAATATCTTGTGAGAACATTTTGAGCTTCCAAAGTGATACTATTAAAACCAATCAACATGCCACCAGACTGCACATGAGGAGGCATAATGAACCACGTAAAGTCCATGCCCCCGACAAAAAATTTCAGAAACGGGGTCACAAAGGAAGACCTCCCCATTTCAATTATAGCCACAAAATCCAGTTTCTGTTCCCTAACCGCCTCATTAACCACTAAGTGCTTAGCCTTATCACCAAACCCATCAAAGTTCCAAACCATTCCTTTCATCTTTAAATTATTGATTTAATTTTCTAATTCTAGTGCTTGTCCTAACCTCACGTTTGGAGTAGCTATTTTTCTTACGGCCCTGTTTAGGTTTATTTGAGGTTAACATAAGATCCGCATGATCTATAAAGCTTTCAGGTTCCTCGTCCTCTAAATCCTCGCTCAAATTAGTTGCCCTTCTCAAAGTTAAGCTAGATTCATCCTCCACCCCCATTGGTGGCAAGTTACTTTTTAATAAAATGATCTCCCGTTTCTTTTCAATTTCCTTAATAAAATAGATAGATGAAGCCGCTTGCTCTTGCGTTTTCCCTAAAGAAATACCCAACCTATCTGCTCTATGTTTAATTTCTGAATTTGAAAAGGAAACTAAAGACATTTTAGGAGTTCTAGCATTACCTAAAGGGATGCCGTCGTTCCTGCGAGAAGCTAGCTCCATCGCCCGTTCCAGACTATGAGAATTAGCATTAGGCTATTGCCGTAGCCGCTCGCTCGACCGCACTTCCAATTCCTACATCCCTCCAAACTTCATGATCTCTTCCTCCGAAGGCCTGGTCTGAACCCTCTCACCATAGCCCCACCCACCCATCGAGTTCGCAGTAGGAGATACGTGATAAGGCAAAGGTAGTCCGATCTTTCGATGAGATGTGATATGTCGATTATGGTGGAGTTCGACCTTGGCGATCCGACTTCTACGCACACGTACGCAGCGCCAATGCAATCGCTAAACCAATCTCCGGGAGTTACCAATCCTGCAGAAGCACGATCGGCCTGATCTAAAAGATCTAGTTCTTCCCGCAATCGAGAAATAAGTAAGAACCAAGAATTGCAGATGGAAGATGAACTTTATTGATGAAGGTGGGATCTTGCAAGTGCGTAGTATAGGAGGTCTAGCCGACACTCGTGCCTATGGCAAAGACTAGCAAAAGCTGAGTTATTTTTAGCTAAACAAAATCCGAGTCTAAACGACGACCTAAGGAGGGTATATTAGGAAGAAAGGTGTGGGATTTCGTCCAGCCATGGGGTGGCGGCCGAATCCTACCCTAGGAAGGCTTTCCTCCTTAGATACGGACTCTAAAAACAACCTATTAAAAGGTATCTTGAAAATACATGGGCCTGGCCCAAAAAAGAGGTGGCGCAGCACCTATGAAAAGCTTTGGACGAATTTTATTAAGTGTCAACTTGTATAATGCGTCCATGTCTTCAAACTTCATTATGGAGGCTTCAAAGTGCGGTAGTCTCCATTGGCAGCAGCATCGTCTCCATTCTTTGCACTCCTGCTGCCATCTCCCTTCACGTACATGCTCCATAGCTTGTCCTTCTCATCCATGCTTGGTCCTTCATTCCTAAGAGAAACAGATACATCTACTTTAGGCAGCATCATATTCTCATGAATATTAGGAGTAGCTTGTATGAACGAAAGTACCTGTTGATTAAGTTGACGTGCACGAGCTCTAGTCATAGGTCCTTGTAATGTAGGTGGTGTAGTAGTGGCGGTTGCATCTATAGCCGGGATGTCCTCATCATCCTCCCCTTCTTGAATTGAAGTCGTCCTCGACGCCATCTCATCATTCTCTCCCAAGTATGGCTTCAAATCTGGAATGTTAAATGCGGGACTAACCCCAAAATCTGCAGGCAACTCAAGTTTATATGCATTATCATTTATTTTCTCTAAGACCTCAAAAGGACCATCAACCCATGGCATTAACTTGGACTTGCACAAATCAGGAAAACGGTCTTTGCGGAAATGTAACCAAACAAGATCTCCAGGTTCAAACACAATTTTCTTTCTCCCCTTATCCCCATACATTTTATATTTTGCATTCATGCGTTCAATATTTTCTTTAACAGTGGCAGGCAACTTTAACACCAAATCAGCATGTTGTGTAGCATCTAGATCATTTGGCACCGAGGATGGAAGAGGCAATAAATCAATAGGTGCACAAGGAACAAAACCATACACAACCTCAAAAGGGCACATTTTAGTAGTAGAATCCATGGAACGATTATAAGCAAATTCGATATGAGGCAAGCATTCTTCCCACTTTTTAAAATTCTGTTTTAACACAACCCTTAGCATAGTAGACAAAGTTCTATTAACCACTTCAGTTTGTCCATCAGTGTGGGGATGACATGTAGTACTAAACAACAACTTAGTTCCCAACTTTTCCCATAAGCATCTCCAAAAATGGCTAAGAAATTTAGTGTCACGATCTGAAACTATAGTATTTGGCACACCATGCAAACGAACAATTTCACGAAAGAACAAATCAGCAATATGTGTAGCATCATCAGTTCTGTGACAGGGGATAAAGTGTGCCATTTTCGAAAATCTGTCCACAACAACAAAAATACTATCCCTCCCCTTCTGTGTGCGAGGTAATCCCAAAACAAAGTCCATAAAAATATCCTCCCAAGGCACACTAGGGACAGGAAGAGGCATATATAAACCATGTGGATTAAGACGTGACTTAGCTTTTTGACATGTAGTGCAGCGGCCAACAAATCTCTCAACGTCCCGATGCATCCGTGGCCAAAAGAAGTGTGCAGCAAGGACGTCCTCCGTCTTCTTCACACCAAAATGACCCATCAATCCTCCTCCATGTGCTTCCTGCAACAACAAAAGACGAACAGAACTATCTGGGATGCAAAGTTTGTTAGCGCGGAACACAAATCCATCATTGAGGACGAATTTGTTCCAAGTTCTCCCTTCTTTACAATTCTGCAACACATCTTTGAAATCGACATATATATTGTTCTTTAATGGTTTCCAATCCAAATTTTTTGAAGTCAAGCTGAGACAACATAGTATAGCATCGTGATAAAGCATCAGGAATAACATTGTCTTTACCCGTTTTGTGTTTAATGACATAAGGAAAAGACTCAATAAATTCAACCCACTTAGCATGACGACGGTTCAGTTTTGCTTGACTATGAATATGCTTCAAAGATTCATGATCAGAATGTATAACAAATTCTTTAGGCCATAAATAATGTTGCCAAGTGTCTAAAGTCCGTACAAGAGCATATAATTCCTTATCATAAGTAGAATAGTTCAGACTAGGCCCACTCAATTTTTCACTAAAATATGTAACAGGTTTTCCATCTTGTAATAACACACCTCCCAACCCAATTCCACTAGCATCACATTCAAGCTCAAAAGTCTTATTAAAATCAGGAAGTTGGAGCAAAGGAGCATGTGTTAACTTATCTTTCAATAGCATGAAAGCCTCCTGTTTTGCATCGCCCCAAACAAAGGGCACGTCCTTCTTTGTAAGCTCATTCAGCGGCGCTGCAATAGACCCAAAGTCTTTGACAAAACGCCGGTAGAACCCAGCAAGGCCAAGGAAACTCCTCACTTGGGTGACCGTTAGCGGAGTCGGCCAACTCGAAATCGCCTCAATCTTTCTAGGATCCACTTCAATGCCCTGCGCGGTAACAACATAGCCAAGAAACACAACTCGATCGGTGCAAAAGGTGCACTTCTCAAGGTTACCAAATAAACGTGCAGCACGCAAAGCATCAAAAACAACACGCAAATGAGTCACATGATCCTCTAAAGATTTGCTGTAAATCAATATATCATCAAAGTAGACTACCACAAAATGTCCAATGAAAGCACGCAAAACTTCATGCATTAATCTCATGAAAGTACTAGGAGCATTAGTTAAACCAAATGGCATCACTAACCACTCATAGAGGCCAAATTTTGTTTTGAATCCTGTTTTCCATTCATCTCCCAATTTCATACGAATTTGGTGGTAACCACTACGCAAATCAACTTTAGAGAACATGGTAGAGCCACTCAGTTCATCAAGCATATTATCCAAACGTGGTATAGGGTGTCTATATCGAATTGTAATATTATTAATAGCCCTACAATCAGTACACATACGAGAAGAACCATCTTTCTTTGGTACCAAAATAATAGGAACAACACATGGACTAAGAGACTCATGAACATAACCTTTGTCGAGTAGTTCTTGAATTTGTCGTTCAATCTCTTTCATCTCCTCGGGGTTGGTACAGTAGGCTGCACGGTTAGGAAGTGAAGCACCCGGTATGAGATCAATTTGGTGCTCTATTCCTCGAATGGGTGGCAGCCCCGGTGGCATCTCCTTGGGAAAAACGTCCGCATACTCCTGCAAATGTTAGCAACAGCGGGTGGCAAAGAGGAAGGTATGTCCTCAAAAGAAAACAAGACCTCTTTGCATATGATTACATAACAAACAGAAGTATTCACATCCAAGTCAGAAATATCAGATTTGGTAGCAAGTAAAGTTGGATACTGCAAACAAATTTCATTAGGTAATTTGGAACCAGATTTAGTATTATTCTTATGTGGCATTACTTCATTAGCAACAATCTGGTTTTCACTCCTTTGTTTCTCCTGATTTTTTGCTCTACTAGCTCTAGCAAGATCATCTTTCAAAATATGTTCAGGAGTCATAGGTTTGAGACCAATTTTCTTTCCATCATGCACAAGAGTATAATGATTAGTTCTACCATTATGCACAGATTATTTATCATATTGCCATGGTCTACCAAGTAACAACAAACAAGGTTGCATGGGTACAACATCACAATCAACAAAATCAGAATATGTCCCAATAGAAAAATGCACACATGTAGTTCGTGTTACCTTTAGTCTACCTGTGCTGTTGAACCATTGAATGTGGTATGGGTGGGGGTGCTGCGTTGTAGGTAGAGAAAGCTTCTCCACCATCTCAATGCTTGCTAAATTGTTGCAACTTCCACCATCGATGATGATTCGAATAGCACGGTCCTTCACAACTCCGCACGCGTGAAACAAGTTGTGGTGCTGATTTTGTTCTTGGCTTAGCTGAACACTCAAAGCACGATGTGCAACCAAGCTCCTATAATTATCGGCATCCTCAGCGCCCATGACCTCTATGTCCTGCTCAGAATCTTCATTATCATCGTGTTGTGCAGAAATAAGCGCCAGAGTCTCTTCATCATAATCACTTGCAGAATCATACTCTCCATCTTCGCGCACGATCATCACACGCTGTGTCTTGCACTCTCTCTCGATGTGACCATAACCCCAACAACAGTGGCATTGCACATCCCTTGTTCGTCGCGTGGACACCGAACTCCGAGATGGCCCATTAGATGTTGATGGAGGACTCGGTGCCGGTGTGCGTGATGGTGGCATGCTAGACTTGTTGGTCGAAGGAGGAGGTGCAGAACCACGAGAGCTGGCATCCGGTTGGCGTCACGTCCATGAAGACGTACGACCTGCAGAAAAATTAGGCCTTGCCCGCGGTTGACGATCCTGCACTTCACGTTCAGCTTTGCAAGCAATATGAAATAAACGGGTGATAGTATTGTAGTCCTTATATTCAAGAATTGTTTGAATCTCCCTGTTCAACCCACCCAAAAAGCGTGCAAACATAGCTTCATTATCCTCAATAATACCACAACGAATTAAACTAGTTTGCAGTTCTTGATAATACTCTTCTACAGATTTTTTGCCTTGTTGTAAACGGGTGAGTTTTTGTAATATTTCACGCTGATAATAAGGAGGTACAAAATGAGTATGCATAACACGTTTTAAATTATCCCAAGTATTAGGAATATTATCATCATTCAATCTACAATATTCAGACCACCGAACGGAAGCAAAACCAGTGAATTCACAAGTGGCAGCACAAACACGTCTATCCTCGGGATACTGTAAACATGCAAAACGTTGGTCCACCTCTAATTCCCACGTAAGATAAGCATCGGGATTATATATACCCTCAGAAGGTTTAATAACTAATTTCAGTTTAGCAACATGGTTGTCTTCGCGTACCTGCGCTTGCTGCCGGTGTGCAAGGTTGCGTGGATGTACATGTGGACGACCCGGTGGATAGTCGGCGTCAGCCGCGTATCTGTCGCCATGCGCACCGGGATTGGTGACATGGGCAGCAGCCGACGCGACCGAACCATGTTGATCCTCCTGAAGTACACGACCTGCCCGTGGAACGGTGTTGCCTTGCAGTACGGGGGGCGGTATGCGTGGTGGCTGTAATTGTCCCAACAAGCGATCAAACTTGCTAGACAGGCCAGCCAAGGTGGTGTTGATGTCGTCGAACTTCGCGTTGAAAGCAACCTCCAACCATCGATCTTGTCCATAACACCACGGATCCGTTCGTCAGTGTCCAAAGCATGGTCCGTAACCATCTTCTCAAAGTGCTCCTGCAGCTCCTTGTTGGTCATCTCGGCCTCCTCGTCCCCTGATATGATTAGTAGAAAGCAAGAAACAAATACAAGTATATGTTCCTATGGATTACTAGGATGTGGTGGGAAACACGCAATCCGTCAAGCAAAATATAAGGCTCTTACAAGTTCCTTACCAAGCAGGAAAGCGTCATGGCAGCCACAAAGATCAGCACTCCAAAGATTGGACAAAGCGATTACCGGACGAGGTACAATGCACGTGAAGAAATCTGTATAGCAAAAATCAAAACAGGAATGCAATTTGAAACAACGCTCAACGACGGTATGTGCTGGTCCTAGGCTAGACCGTACTAGAGACGCGAGCCGAGAACACCAACGAAGTTACGGTGCCGCGCAACGAGCAGCAAAAAAATAGCTCTAAACAACAAGATATAAGTGAAGATCAACAATAGGCAAACTGAACAGTGATTGTATGCCCTGAAAAACGTGCAAAATCACGAAAATATCACTATGATGGCAAGTGTCTCAAGACAATCCCTGGAATCAGAAACGAGTGTATGCCCGATTTTTTTTCCGAAAGTGCTCTGTAAAGCATGCCAGACTTTTTTTGCGTCATCTTGTATAATGCGTCCATATCTTCAAACTTCATTATGGCGGCTCCAGGCCTATTCGGATGCTACATGGGCTAGTGATCCTTCGGATCGCCGCTCATTTTCTGCTTATTGTGTTTTCTTGGTGGTTCTCTCATTGCCTGGAAGACGAAGAAACAGACTGCAGTATCCCATTCGAGTGCAGAGGCTGAGTTGCGGGCTATGGCTCTTTTGACGGCAGAGGTGACTTGGCACGATGGCTATTGGAGGATATTGGTGTTCCTGTTACAACACCTACTACCCTCTTGTCAGACAGTACAGGTGCTATCAGTATTGCGCGTGATCCTGTGAAGCATGAGCTTACCAAGCATATTGGTGTCGATGCTTCTTTTGTACGCGCTAGTGTGCAGGATCAGGCTATTGCTCTTCAGTATGTACCTTCCGAGTTCTAGTTGGCGGATTTCTTCACGAATGCCCAGACTAGAGCTCATCATGGATTTTATCTCTCCAAACTCAATGTTGTGGATGCACCATGAGTTTGAGGGGGGGGGTGGTCTTAGAGTTGTATTATGTGTCCATGTATACCTGTATAGTTCCCTCGTTGTATAAAGGGTTTCCTGCATATTTGCCACCTGTACATGTACTATATATTGTGGCCTTTGGCCCCCACAAGTTGCGTTTCCCTAACACTTCTGCCCTTAGCTTTTGTGGCACTCTCCTGTCACAGAGGACGCCAGAAGCTTGGCGCCACTTCATCCAACCAGCCTTGATCCGATGGCTCACATCTTCGTCGATATCACCATCCTTCTGCAACATAGACCCCAAATATTGAAAGGTGTCTTTCTCAGGTACCACCCGCCCATCAAGACTAACCTCTTCCTCCTCCTCCTACCTAGTAGTACGAAAACTGCACCTCATGTACTCAGTTTTTGTTCTACTACGCCTACGGCCTTTCGATTCCAGAGTCCGCCTCCACAACTCTAACTTCCTATTTACCCCCGCCCGGCTATCGTCGACTAGCACCACATCATCCGCAAAGAGCATACACCATGGGATATCTCCTTGTATATCTCCTGTGAGCTCATCCATCACCAAAGAAAAAAGATAAGGGCTCAAAACTGAACCTTGGTGCAGTCCTATTTTAATTGGAAAGTCATCGATGTCGCCATCACTTGTTCGAACAATTGTCACAACATTATCGTACATATCCTTAATGAGGGTGATGTACTTTGTTGGGACTTTGTGTTTCTCCAAGGCCCACCACATGACATTCCGAGGTATCTTATCATAGGCCTTCTCCAAGTCAATGAACACCACATGGAGGTCCTTCTTTTGCTCCCTGTATCTCGCCATATGTTGTCATACCAGGAAGATGGCTTTCATGGTAGACCTTCCAGGCATGAAACAAAATTGATTTTTGGTCACGCTGGTCAATCTTTTTAAGCGGTGCTCAATGACTTTCTCCCATAGCTTCATTGTATGGCTCATCAGCTTGATTCCACGGTAATTAGTGCAACTTTGAACATCTCCCTTGTTCTTAAAGATTGGCACTAATGTACTCCGCCTCCATTCTTCGGGCATCTTGTTTTCCCGAAAAATGAGGTTGAAAAGCTTAGTTAGCCATACCATCGCTATGTCTCCGAGGCCTCTCCATACTTCCATCGAATACCATCAGGGCCCATCGCCTTGCCTCCTCTAATCCTCTTCAATGCCTCCCTGACCTCAGACTTCTTGATACGTCGGACAAAGCGTCTACTCGTATCATCAAAGGAGTCATCTAGCTGGAAGATAGAACTCTCATTCTCTCCATTGAAGAGGTTGTCGAAGTACTCTCGCCATCTACGCTTGATCTCTTCATCCTTCACAAGAAGTTGATCCGCTCCATCGTTGATGCATTTGAATTGGTTGACATCCCTCGTCTTCCTCTCCCGGATCTTGGCCATCTTATAGATGTCCCTTTCGCCTTCTTTCATGCTTAAACGCTGGTAGAGGTCCTCATACGCCTGACCCCTTGCCTCGCTCACCGCTCGCTTCGCGGCCTTCTTTGCCCCCTTGTACTTCTCCATGTTGGATGCACTCCTGTCTAGATATACGCATCTGAAATAGTCCTTCTTCTCCTTAATAGCCTTCTGGACCTCAGCGTTCCACCACCAGGTATCCTTAGCATCGCTTCTCCTTCCCCTGGTCACCCCAAACTCATCTGATGCCACGTTCTGAATGCAACTCGCCATCCTCATCCACATATTGTTTGCATCGCCTCCTTCCTCCCAAGGGCCCTCCCTAATAAGCCTCTCCTTGAAAGTCTTAGTTGCCTCCCCCTTTAGCTTCCACCACTTCGTTCTAGCGACTTTGGCGTGCTTGTCCCGCTGGATACGAATCCGAAAGCGGAAGTCAGTCACCACCAGCTTATGTTGAGGGACCACACTCTCTCCAGGTATCACCTTACAATCAAGGCAAGCTCGTCTGTCTTACCTTCTAGAGAGGAGAAAATCAATCTGGCTAGAGTGTTGCTGATGTAGGGGGTTGGCCCGATCTTCACGGATTTGAGGGGGAAAAGGGGATGAACACGAAGAACACGATGAACACGGAGGGGAATCGGGGGGAAATTCATGGGCAAACAAAAGGGGATAACTAGCAAAACCTGCAAGGTTTCCCACCCAACAACAACCCTCAAAAGAGAAGCCTTTGGATCAAGAAAACCAAGCCAATCTTACTCTTGTTGAAACCGATTCCTCTTACCGGCCGGTCCATCGATCCAATAGAATCACCGCAGTGAAAGATTGGTTTGCACTACTAGAGACACCTAAGTGAAAGAAAGTAGCTACAACAAGAATCATCATCCTCCGCGGAGGAACCCCATCACGGGAAGGAGCAATGCTCAACTCTAGTTCATTCTTCTCTGCCCTAAAATGGAAAAGGGGAAGTGCTATTTATAGTCTGGGTACAACAAGGGGGGGTCTGGCCTGGGGGCCGGCCTAGGCCGGCTGGTAGGCCGGCTGTGTCTGGTGGGGGTCTGGCCTGGGGGTCGGCCTAGGCCGGTTTGGAGGCCGGCTAGCTCTGGTGGGGGTCCGGCCTGGGGGCCGACCTAGGCTGGCCTGGAGGCCGGCTGGCTCCGCCTCTAGCTTTTTCCTTGACGCTTCCTCCTCCTCATCCATGCATACGCCTTGGATGAAATCAACTCTTGGGCTTCCTCGGCACCTCCCATCGGCTTCATATCCATCGTGTCAAACCTAGCAATGCAAAGGGGAGGATGCTCAAGTAGCATACCATTCCAAAGGGTAGGAAATGAGATCTCGAAGAGGAAGGAGTTTACCTTTCAAGTCCATGTTGATGTGGCATTTGTTGGGATGCTTGACATGGTGATGTTGTTGGGTTGGGCTACATCATCTCCCCCTCCTTCGAAAAGCGTCGTCCTCGACGCTAGCACGTCCTCATCATGTGAAGGAGATATATGTCTCATTGTTGAAGTGGAAGTCACAATTCCGGTATTGTTACCTATACGCACCAAAGACCAAGCAAAATATGTGTGTGCATGATAGAGGAGCGCATCATTGACGACATGTCCAAATTTGTTCATAACACCATTAGCACACCACAAATATATGGAATGGAATACAAATGCAAGGTCAATGTGCAAGCAACTCGTCCAAACATCCTCAAAATGTGGGAACACAAAATCTCCAAGAAAATTAGAGAAGGCTAAGATAGCTATCTCATTTTGAGCCATATGTTGTCCATTGCATTCAAAGCATCGAAAAGAGAAATTTGTGAACCACGCAAATTGAGAGAGACTCTTATGATCGCCATCATGGGTGCAAACAAAGCAAAGAGAAGAGCAAGTTTCCATCGATTTTGTTGCAACACCTAGAAGATAACATCCAAAGGCCTCGTGACAAGACATGCTCAAAATACCATTATGGTTGCAAATAAGCCAACGGAAAGAACAATTGTTCATCATACTTTTTGTAACACATAAATCATCGACAAGGAAGATCAAGGGAGCATGAAAGTCACAAAGGAAAACCAAAGCACTCACATGTTTGCATGCGAACCAAACGCAAGAGCAATTGTTCAATTTCTGCGATGCAAAACATGGAAAAGGACATAGAGGTGGATTGGATCCACAACTCTCATGGAAAATGCTCTCAAGAGCTCTTTTTGTCAACTCATGTTCAATTGAAGTTGACATTATGAAGCGTGAGCCATTACACACGAAATTCCATAAAAAGAAATTGTGTGCATGGTACATGAATGCATCATCCATTATGACGCATCTCTTCATTTGCACATCACCAAACGCACTACAATCAATTTGAATATATAAAGTATGCGGATGGGCAACATACAAAATGAAGGAAGAAGCAAACTCAACACTCAAACAAGGAAAATCTCCAAAATGTGAGAATGCTATGGGGGCAAACTTATTGTCAAGAATTTCATCATCATTGCAAGCAACACATATGAAAGAGAAATTGTTCGACATATTGCATGCAACAATGGGAGAAAAGTGAAAAGATTCATAGCAAGGTATGTATGTGGCAAGATCATCACACATATGAAATTCCACATGATCAACATTGGTTTGGAACAAGGTATCACATGGGAATATGAAAGAATCATAGGTGACATCAAAAGAGAAATCCATAGCATGCAAGCAATCACAAGTCATCATGTCCACTAGTGGGATCATGGCATCATCAACACCCATATGCGTACCTGTGTAGTCTCGCTCATGTGAAGTAGGTGTTGTGGTAGAGGTAGCGGAGTCCATGTGGCCGACTTGTACATCTTCATGGAAGCATGGGGTGGCATCGTCTTCATCCTCCATATAGATCCTGTCCATAGTACGCACCATCAAGTCGAGGCTTGGCGTCGCAACATCCATGGGACCTAGTACAATATGAGAAAACACACTAGAGGTAGAGGGTAAGATGTTAGAAATCGAAATGGCCTCACTTGACCTATTAACTACCTCTCCCAACTCAAGGTGTGTATCACTCATTCCCTCAAAGTGGAAGCACACAACCTCACATATGGTGGAGGCACTCAACTCACTATCACTCTCACTCAAGTGGGCTAGGTGGCTCTCATTCTGACATGGGATTGGTACCATCTCATCATTCAAGAACATAGGGTTAGGCTCGGTATGTTCAACTCCATTTGCCGCCTTGGTTGAAGGGAAACTCCCATGCTCAACCTCTTCACTCGGCTCGCCGTCACAAGTGGTAGCCTCTTCAATGGTCACCTCCTTGGTCGAAGGGAAAATCCCATGCTCGACCATATTCTCACCATCTTCATAGTCACCATCTTGTAGTGGAGTCGACAATAAGATTGGTGAAGAGTCATGTGAGGGCGTGAAGAACTTGGATAAACCGGAAACAAACTCCTCGCGGATGGTCTTGAGGTCGGTCATGAGCTTGTCACTGTCGGCGTCGGCCTTGATCTTGGCTTGCTCGATCTCGAAGTTGGCATTATCGGTGTCGCTCTTGGTCTTCCACTCGTCGAGGATGGCCTTGAGTTTTTCCAATTCCTTCGTGTAGCTTGATCTACTCTTGGACGCCCTTTTGGTTGTGGCATGCGGAGGAGACTCCACATGGTGTGTACGTGCCGCCATCTTGTGTGTGGAAGTAGTTTCTTGATGGCGTGGCCTTGAGTAGCTTGAGTCCTCATAGTGACGTCGATGATGCTCATGAGTAGACGTACGCCGATGAAGATCCTTGGTGTTCCTTGACGAAGACTCGTGTGCATAGGCACTTTGCGTTGGTCGCCGTCTCGAGGGTGAGGTAGCTTGACATCGAGGAGGAGGGTGTGTCTCCTTGTCCTCTAGGCGAAGATGCCTTGAGCTCCGTCTTCTTGAGCTTGTAGGTGCTTGATGGCAGTGGCGCTCTTGAGTTCGTGGCCTTCAGGATCGTCGAGGTGGGGACTCATCGTCGATGTCGTCATCTACATGATGTGTAATGCCTCGTTGGAGATCCTTAACGTGCCTTGAGGAGTCATAGTCCATATAGGGTTCCGCCAAATCATTGGAGTTGTAGTCGTTGTAGTGGTCCACCATGTCGTTGATGCTTGTGGACCCAAAGTCGGTGTAGCTCTCCATGTCGTGGACAGTTGCGGCATCATAGTCGTAGTAGTGGTGGTGCTCCGCCATGAGATCCATGCTTGTGGAGGTGTCGTCGATGTCGTGGTCCACCATGTCATCCATGCTTGGGGCGCCATAGTCGTTGTCGCTCATGATGTCATCCATGCTTGGCGCACCGTAGCCGTTGTCGCTCATCATGCTCTCATCATCATGGCCTCCATATGATGCTCCGCTCTCACTAGACATGGTCAATCACAAGACAAGTGTATATATATGTGGAGGTGAAAGGAACTAAGAAAACAACCTCACCTAGTAGATAGTATTGGAACTAGTGGACCATGCCAAGAGAAACCGATACACAAGAATGCGGGTGACTTGAATTTCAAAGATCCAAACGCAACTCCAAAACACACACGGCTTATGAGTGGATAGGTATGAATTGTGGAAAGCAAATGAAACAACCGGAAACCAAGATATTGTAAAGGAAAGTAGAGAACCACGATGACCACAAAGTAAATACAAGTCGATCTCAAAGGATAGGAGTGAAGCACATAGAAACACACGCTTTAAGAAGTGGGACTTGTGCAACTAAAATGAGCTAGTCATGGACCTAGCGAAGACTAAAGATCAAGTTACACAAGTGCAAGAGAAACCAACTCGATTGCAAATTATTGGTGGGCTACAAGATTTGCACAAAGATACCACACCTACAAATTTTTCATCGATCTTGCGCGACCTACAAGAGATATGCCATTGAGGCTCTTTCTTTTCTTTTCTCTTTTTGATTCTTTTCTATTTCTCTTTTGGCCTCTTATTCTGTTTTCTATTTTGCCTCTCACTTTGTTTGCCAACAACAACTATATCAACTAGCGCATACAAGATTTGCTCGGAACACTACGAGGTATCAAGTGTCCAAAGCCCAAGCAATCATAGATGAGCTAGTCTCAATAGGTAAGATAGGCACAGATGGCTTGGCTAACAAGTGCTGCAAGGTGGGAGAAGATTTGGGAATGTTATACCTTTTGCCGACGATCTTCAACCTTGGAGTGGAATGCCTCTTCCTTGATCACGAAATATGGTGGCAATAGATGATGTATCAACCACTATGGTGATGTAGAGCTTGTCGGTAGCTTTAATTAGAGACGAAAATCACCAAAAACGGAGTACGGAGTGAAAAGTTATGGCCAAAACAAAATTTTCTAAAGAGAGGTCGGCCTGGGAGACGGCCTAGGCTGGCTGGGAGGCCGGTTGCCTCAGCTAGGGGGCCGGCCTAGGCCGGCCGGGAGGCCGGCTGGCACTACCTTCCCGTGGCGCGAAAATGGGCAATTTGGGCGAATAAACGGCCCGAAAAACACCAAATCGGAGAGAAAATCAAAGGAATTTGGCCATGGGAACGCAAAGGGAGGAAGATCAACAAGTATAGCAATGGATCCACGGATCAAAACCTACCAGAACTCACAAGAATCTCAGATCGATCCAAAAGCAATTTGGGGCTATTTTTGGTGGGAATTTTCGAAATTAACAGAATCAAAGAAAAGTTTTGTGGATTTGGGGGTGGAAACAAAGGCAAATCCGTGGCAACCCTTGCTCTGATAGCATATGATGTAGGGGGTTGGCCCGATCTTCACGGATTTGAGGGGGAAAAGGGGATGAACACGAAGAACATGGAGGGGAATCGGGGGGAAAATCGTGGGCAAACAAAAGGGGATAACTAGCAAAACCTGCAAGGATTCCCACCTAACAACAACCCTCAGAAGAGAAGCCTTTGGATCAAGAAAACCAAGCCAATCTTACTATTGTTGAAACCAATTCCTCTTACCGGACGGTCCACCGATCCAATAGAATCACCAGAGTGAAATATTGGTTTGCACTACTAGAGACACCTAAGTGAAAGAGTAGCTACAACAAGAATCATCATCCTCCGCGGAGGAACCCCATCACGGGAAGGAGCAATGCTCAACTCTCTAGTTCATTCTTCTCTGCCCTAAAATGGAAAAGGGGAAGTGCTATTTATAGTCTGGGTACAACAAGGGGGGTTCTGGCCTGGGGGCCGGCCTAGGCCGGCTGCGGCTGGTGGGGGTCCGGCCTGGGGGCCGGCCTAGGCCGGCTGGTAGGCCGGCTTCGTCTGGTGGGGTTCCGGCCTGGAGGCCGGCTAGCTCTGGTGGGGGTCCGGCCTGGGGGCCAGCCTAGGCCGGCCTGGAGGCCGGCTGGCTCCGCCTCTAGCTTTTTCCTTGACACTTCCTTCTCCTCATCCACGCGTACGCCTTGGATGAAATCAACTCTTGGGCTTCCTCGGCACCTCCCATCGGCTTCGTATCCATCGTGTCAAACCTAGCAATGCAAAGGGGAGGATGCCCAAGTAGCATACCATTCCAAAAGGGTAGGAAATGAGATCTCGAAGAGAAAGGAGTTCACCTTTGAAGTCCATGTTGATGTGGCATTTGTTGGGATGCTTGACATGGTGATGTCGTTGGGTTGGGCTACATCAGTTACCCACTGGTGTAGGGGGTTGGCCCGATATTCACGGATTTGAGGTGGAAAAGTGGATGAACACGAAGAACACGATGAACACGGAGGGGAAATGGGGGAAAAAGGGCAAATCGTGGGGATAACTCGCGAAACCTACAAGGTAGAATCACCCGGCAACAAACCCCCAACGGAGCAGCCTCCGGATGCCAAATCCCAAGTCAACAACACGCTTAATGAAACCGATTTCTCTTACCGGCCGGTCCACCGATCCAATAGAATCACCGCAGTGAAAGATTGGTTTGCACTACTAGAGACACCTAAGTGAAAGAGTAGCTACAACAAGACATTCATCATCCTCCTCGGAGGAACCCATCACGGGGAAGGAGCAACGCTCAACTCTAGTTCATTCTTCCCTCTCTCAAATGGAAAAGGGGAAGAGCTATTTATAGTCTAGTACACACGGGGGGAGGTACGGCCTGGGGGCCGGCCTAGGCCGCCCTTGAGGCCGGCATGCGCTGGTGGGGGACCGGCCTGGGGGCCGGCCTGGGTCGGTCTGGAGGCCGGCGGCGCCTAGAGGGGGACCGGCCTGGGGGCCGGCCTGGGCCGGCCTGGAGGCCGGTAGCGTCTGGAGGGGGCCCGGCCTGGGAGCCGGCCTAGGCCGGCCTGAAGGCCAGCAGCGTCTGGAGGGGGCCCGGCCTGGGAGCTCGCCTAGGCCGGCCTGGGGGCCGGCTGGCTCCTGCCTTGTGCTTTTGCCTTGACGCTTCCTCCTCCTCATCCACGCGTACACCTTGGATGAAATCAACTCTTGGGCTTCCTCGGCACCTCCCATCGGCTTCGTATCCATCGTATCAAACCTAGAAATGCAAATGGGCGGATGCTCAAGTAGCAAACCATTCCAAAGGGTTGGAAATGAGATCTCGAAGAGGAAGGAGTTCACCTTTGACGCCCATGGTGACTTGGCATGTGTCGGATGGCTTGTCATGGTGATGGACGTGGGTTGGGCTACATCATCTCCCCCTCCTTCAAAAAGCGTCGTCCTCGACGCTAGCACGTCCTCATCATGTGAAGGAGATAGATGGCTTGACGTTGAAGTGGAAGTCACCATGCCGCCATTGATACCTATACGCACCAAAGACCAAGCAAAACATGTGCGTGCATGATAGAGGAGCACATCATTGACGACATGTCCAAATTTGTTCATAACACCATTAGCACAACACAAATATGTGCAATGGAATACAAATGCAAGGTCAATGTGCAGGTAACTCATCCAAACATCCTCAAAATGTGGGAACACAAAATCTCCAAGAAAATTAGAGAAGGCTAAGATACCCATCTCATTGTGAACCATATGAAGTCCATTGCATTGAAAGCACTGGAAAGAGAAATTTGTGAACCACACAATTTGAGAGAGGCTCTTATCATTGCCATCATGGGTGCAAACAAAGTAGAGAGAAGAGCAAGTGTTCATCGATTTTGTTGCAACACCAATAAGACAATATCCAAAGGCCTCATGACAATACATGCTGAAAATATCATTATGGTTGCAAACAAGCCATCGGAAAGAACAATTGTTCATCATACTTTTTGCAACACATAAATCATCTACAAGGAAGATCAAGGGAGCATGAATGCCACAAAGGAAAACCAAAGCACTCACATGTTTGCAAGCGAACCAAAGGAAATAGCAATTATTCAATTTGTTCGATGCAAGACATGGAAAAGCCAATAGAGGTGGAATGGAGCCACAACTCTCATGGAAAATGCTCTCAAGAGCTCTTTTTGTCAACTCATGCTCAATTGAGGTTGACATGATGAAGCGTGAGCCATTACACATGAAATTCCATAAAAAGAAATTGTGTGCATGGTAGATGAATGCATCATCCATTTTGACGCATCTATCCATTTGCACATCACCAAACACACCAAAATCAAAAGGAATGTATGACATATGTGAGTGGTCAATATGCAAAAGGAAGGGAAAATTCTCAACATGGCAAAAGGAAGAATCTCCAAATTTTGAGAAAGCTATGGGGGCATTCTCATTACACATCATATCAACATTATTGCAAACCAAGCATTGGAAAGAGAAATTGTTGAACTTCTTGGATGCAACAATGGGAGAAAAGTCGAAAGACTCATAACAAGGCATGCATATGGAAAGATCATCACAATTAGGTAATTCCACATGATCAACATTGGTTTTGGACAAGGTATCACATGGGAATATGAAAGAAGCATATGTGACATCAAAAGGATCATCCATAGCATGCAAGCAATCACAAGTCATCATGTCCACTAGTGGGATCATGGCATCATCAACACCCATATGCGTACCTTTGTAGTCCCGCTCATGTGAAGTAGGTGTTGTGGTAGAAGTAGCGGCGTCCATGTGGCCGACTTGTTCATCATGATGTAGACATGGGGTGGCATCGTCTTCATCCTCCATGTACATCTTCTCCATTAAGGATGGCAATGGGTAGGGTATGGGTAGGGTAGAGCAATACCATACCCATACCCATATAGTCTATGGGTACAAAATTCTACCCATACCCTTACCCGCGGGGATGAAAGTATACCCATACCCATACCCGACGGGTATCCGTACCCATTGGGTACCCGTTGGGTAGATCAAGTAGTACACAAATTGTTCACACTTTTACATTTGTTGGTAGCACATTTGTCAAAAAAACTTAGTTATCTCAACTTAGTAATAGGTAGATGAATACTCCCTCCGTCCAAAAATAAGTGTCTCAAGTTTGCCAAAAAGTAGATGTATCTATATATGAAACATGTCTAGATACATTCACTTTTGTGCAAACTTGAGACACTTATTTTTGGACGGAGGGAGTACATGACAGTTATTAACTTTGAAAATCACAAACTCATGGTCATATCTAGTAAGTCAACCCAGTAGGATCCATATGTTCCATATGTTAGTATAAACGGGTAGGGTATGGGTATACCCACGGGTATAGGGTTGTACCCATGCCCTACCCGCGACTTGGCGGGTAGGGTATGGGTACTACCCATGGGTATGAAAATGTGCCCATACCCTCCCCATACGGGCACGGTACCCGCGGGTACCCGTACCCATGGGTAAAATTGCCAACTTATTCTCCATCATAGGCACCATCATGTCGAGGCTTGGCATCCCGTCATCCATGGGACCTAGCACAACATGAGTAAACACACTAGAGGTAGAGGGTAAGTTGTTAGAAATCGAAATGGCCTCACTTGACCTATCAACTAGCTCTCCCAACTCAAGTGGTGTATCACTCATTCCCTCAAAGTGGAAGCACTCAATCTCACATATGGTGGAGGCACTCAACTCACTTGCACTCTCACTCAAGTGGGCTAGGTGGCTCTCATGCTCACAAGGGATTGGTACCATCTCATCTTGCCAACACATAGGGATAGGCCCGGTAGACTCAACTCCATTCGCCACCTTGTTTGAAGGGAAACTGTAACACCCCGGCCACTCCCGGACCGGCGCCTGTTACGCCTGGCAGCTCTCTAGGATTTCTAGACTAGCCCCACAGACCAACACTAGTCTTTTCTGCGCACTTTGTCCTCACTCGTGCGCACCCGGAAATGACTTCCCGGTCGGTCACCCATCCCAATATTACCCCAGACCAAGCACGCTTAACATCTGGGTTCTATTGAGATGAGCTTCCGAAAAAGAAGTTGCAACTTGTTGATATAAGTATCCTATCAATCCTATTGAGCCCTGAGCCAGGATCTCACATCCTTCGTATTTTTCATTACCATGTTTGGGATCTTACAGAAACTCCCATGCTCAACCTCCTCAACCTTTTCACCTCCAAAGGTGAATGCCGTAGTGTGGGCATCATCACACGACTCCTTTGCCGAAGGGAACATCCCATGCTCGGCTTCTTCACTCGGCTCGCCGCCACAAGTGGTAGCATCTTCAATGCTCGTCTCCTTGGCCGAAGGGAAAATCCCATGCTCGACCGTCTTCTCACCGTCTTCATGGTCACCATCTTGTAGTGGAGTCGACAATAAGCTCGGTGAAGAGTCATGTGAGGGCGTGAAGAACTTGGATAACCTGGCAACGAACTCCTCGCGGATGGTCTTGAGATCGGTCATGAGCTTGGCTTGCTCGAAGTTGGCATTGTCGGTGTCACGCTTGGTCTTCCACTGGTCGAGGTCGGCCTTGAGTTTTTCCAATTCCTTCGTGTAGCTTGATCTATGCTTGGACGCTCTTTTGGTTGTGGCGCGCGGAAGAGACTCCATATGATGTGTACTTGCCACCATCTTGTATGTTGATGTAGACGCGTGATGGCGTGGCCTTGAGTAGCTTGAGTCCTCATAGTGGCGTCGATGATGATCATGAGTAGACGTACGCCGATGAAGATCCTTGGTGTTCCTTGACGAAGAATCATGTGCATAGGCACTTTGCGTTGGCCGCCGTCTCGAAGGTGAGAGCTTGACGTCGAGGAGGAGTGTTTGTCTCCTTGTCCTCTAGGCGAAGATGCCTTGCGCTCCGTCTCCTTGAGCTTTAAGTAGGTGCTTGACGGCGGTGGCGCTCTTGAGTACTTGGCCTTGAGGATCGCCGAGGTGGGTATTCATCGTCGGAGTCGTCATCAACAAGGTGTGTAGAGCCTCGTGGAAGATCCTTGACGTGCCTTGAGGAGCCGTAGTCGATGTAGGGTTCCACCACCTCATTGGAGTTGTAGCCGAAGTAGTGGTCCAGCATGGCGTTGACGCTTGTGGGCTCGAAGTCGGTGTAGCTCTCCAAGTCGTGGACGGTTGCGGCATCGTAGTCGTAGTAGTGGTGGTTCTCCGCCATGTAGTCCATGCTCGTGGAGGTGTCATCAATGTTGTTGTCCACCATGTCATCCATGCTTGGGGCGCCGTATTCGTTGTCGCTCATGATGTCATCCATGCTTGGCGCGCCGTAGTCATTGTCGCTCATCATGTTCTCATCATCATGGCCTCCATAGGATGCTCCGCTCTCACTAGACATGGTCAATCACAAGACAAGTGTATATATATGTGGAGTGGAAAGAACTAAGAAACCAACCTCACCTAGTAGATAGTATTGCAACTAGTGGACCATGCCAAGAGAAACTGATACACAAGAATGCGGGTGACTTGAATTTCAAAGATCCAAACGCAACTCCAAAACACACACGGCTTATGAGTGGATAGGTATGAATTGTGGAAAGCAAATGTGATATGGGCACGACGGAGGAGGTGCAGCCTAATTTCAGGACGGAGGAGGTGCAGCCTAATTTCAGGACTCCACCAAGCTAGAGTTGTCAATTGTAATTTTATTTATGTCTTTGCTATTTTAATAAGTGTTCGGTTTGGGCCTGTCCAACCGAACTAGCTAGGCCCATTAGTGGGGCGCCCCAACTAGGTCGGTACTGTAGCTACATTACGACGCTACAGTACGTGGCTACAGTGCGCCCCACCTCGTCCATATAAGGGGCTGGGGGTGTATTAGGTTAAGGGAGTTGAGTTTAGTCTAAAAATAGATTGCTTTGTGTTGCTCTTGGTGAAGCATCCCTCCGGGGACGGCGATGCCGTTTATCGAATAAAGATTGCTGCGGAGGTTCTTGTGTTCATCAAGGATTGTCGGGCTTTGGTTAGAGGCATGGTGATCTTCATCACGTTGCTCGCTGGTTTATTCCTCACCTTCAGGTGACGTCATTGGCGTTGTTGGAAGGATTTACTATTCGGGTTACTCGCTGTGAAAGATCGGGCAAACTCATAGGATCGTCGGCTTGATCTTTATCATGTGGTATCAGATTTCTGGGTTGCTCACGGCGAGTTCTTGCGGATTGATCTGCTGATCTCTTGATTAGATGATCTGTTGGAGGTTTTGTTGCTGCCGAGATTGGTTCGCTGGTGTTGCCGCGGACTTGAAGATCTGCTCGTTCTGTTTGTGCTTGGCGGCGCTAAGGTATCCTGACGATCCAAGTCGTATCTCTGGTGGCTAGGGAATTTCTTTCCAAGTTGATCTGCGTTGGCCTGGGGTTGTACTACTGCGGGACTCTCTGTCCGAGTTGGGACTTCACGATCTACTCACGTTTCTATTGTTGATTGATAAAGCACAAGAGGAGTTGCACTTGGTCACGTTTTCTTTTGATTGGAGTGTTGAATTAATTATTGAAGAGGCCACGTGATCTTGTTTCTTCCATTGGATAGAGAAAAGGAAAGGAAACAAATTGGCTCAATCAGATCCGAATTTAGTGGAGAGCAGATTGCAACGGATCTGTTTAACTGATTGGATAAAAAAAACAGTTCCTTGATTGGTGGAGGTCGTTTGGTTTCCATACGTAGGGCCAAATTCGCGATTACTGTAGCTACAGTACCGAGAGGGGCACAATATTCAGAGATACACAGTTTTTAGAGATGGATTCATCAAAGCATGATCGTGTAATGGCGCGGTCTGACGACGTGTACCATGACCACACTACTGTTGTAATCGGTTTGGCGCTTGATTCCGCAAACATAAAATGGAGGTTGGAGAGTTCTGCCACATACATAGAGTTTCAATCTTGGGAATCTGACATGGACCTTGGTTTCGCAAGATGTCGCACACTTGATAGCACGTTTGGTGGCCATACGGAATATGTCCTTGCCTACCGGCGTGTGGATGAGACTTTGGCTAGTTTATGGCGTGAAGCGAGGTCCGCGATGGGCATAACTTCTAGTTGGAAAGATTTCAAACAATTTCTGCGTGCTAGATTTTTGGAGACTTGTCCACGGAGATGGACAAGTTGGTTATTCCTGAGGATGTTGTACCATTGAGAGGGCTGAATATGCAACTGAAAAGAGTACAAGATGATACTTGCATGACAGCGGATAGTGGCCAGCGATGGAATTTATTTCAGGCACAGTGTATGATCAAAGGCAAAGCATGCAAGTTGATGATTGACAGCGGTAGTTACTGTAATGGCATTAGCAAGGCGGTAGTGGAAACTTTGGGGTTGTCCACATGGCGTATTCCTGAACCGAAGCATGTTGAGTGGTTGAATAGCTGCGGTATGCTGAAGGTTACACATAAGGTACGTGTGCCATTTACAGTTGGTGACTATGTTGATGAGGTTGAGTGCGATGTGTTGCCATTGGAGGTGTGTGGGCTGTTACTTGGACGTCCATGGCAGTATGATCGCAACGCTATGCATGCTGGAAGAGCAAATACATATTCGTTTGTGCATGATGGCAAACAACGGACTTTGAAGCCTATGCAAGATGATCAAATCAAGTCCGATGTGGTGCTGGTGGTGCGCAAGGAGAAGTTGCATAAAGATAAGCCAAAGCCAAGGCTAGCTAAGTTGCAGCAAGAGGAGCATGATGCAAGGAGCGTTGGTACTGAAACTGATTCAGCCGTGCATGTAGATGACGAGCCAGTTGTTCTTGTTGGTGACAAGCCGGTTGAAGAAAGGAGTGATATTGCAGCATGTGTTCCAGTTTGTGTTGACAAAGGTGTTCAAACCGATGATGATTGTGCTGATTGTGTTTCGGTGCATGTGGTACCGCGAGTAGACGGTCGCAGCTATGTCAGCACACCTATGAGGCGTTTTGTTGGAGCAGCAGTGCGGATGCATAAAGGCAAGGATGGACGTGTTCGTCAGTTGTGTGGTCCAGGCATTACTATTTTGCAGGGTCGTGCAAAGAAGATTCATGTTCCACAAAGGGCTCCATCCAGATTTGAGAAGAAGAAGGTAGTGGCGCCAAAGTCCAAGCTCATGTGGAGAAGAAAAGAGGCGCCAAGTGATGTATCAAGTCACGTAGGCCGAGAGGGAGGATGTGGCGTGGAAGGCAAGCAAGACTTGAAGACGGCGAACAAGCGTGATGCTCTTGTTTATATACCTCCACCTTTTCGAGCAGACCCACACGCGTTGGGGACAACGCTTTTTGAAGGGGGGGAGGATGATATGGGCACGACGGAGGAGGTGCAGCCTAATTTCAGGACGGAGGAGGTGCAGCCTAATTTCAGGACTCCACCAAGCTAGAGTTGTCAATTGTAATTTTATTTATGTCTTTGCTATTTTTAATAAGTGTTCGGTTTGGGCCTGTCCAACCGAACTAGCTAGGCCCATTAGTGGGGCACCCCAACTAGGTCGGTACTGTAGCTACATTACGACGCTACAGTACGTGGCTACAGTGCGCCCCACCTCGTCCATATAAGGGGCTGGGGGCGTATTAGGTTAAGGGAGTTGAGTTTAGTCTAAAAATAGATTGCTTTGTGTTGCTCTTGGTGAAGCATCCCTCCGGGGACGGCGATGCCATTTATCGAATAAAGATTGCTGCGGAGGTTCTTGTGTTCATCAAGGATTGTCGGGCTTTGGTTAGAGGCGTGGTGATCTTCATCACGTTGCTCGCTGGTTTATTCCTCACCTTCAGGTGACGTCATTGGCGTTGTTGGAAGGATTTACTATCCGGGTTACTCGCTGTGAAAGATCAGGCAAACTCATAGGATCGTCGGCTTGATCTTTATCAAAATGGAACAACCGGAAACCAAGATATTGTAAAGGCAAGTAGAGAACCACGATGACCACAAAGCAAATACAAGTCGATCTCAAAGGATATGAGTGAAGCACATGGAAACACACGCTTTGAAAAGTGGGACTTGTGCAACCAAAATGAGCTAGTGATGGACCTAGCGAAGAGTAAAGCTCAAGTTACACAAGTGCAAGAGAAACCAACTCGATTGCAAATTATTGGTGGGCTACAAGATTTGACAAAGATACCACACCTATGAATTTTTCATCGAGCTTGCGCGACTACAAGGGATATGGCATTGAGGCTCTTTCTTTTCTTTTCTCTTTTTGATTCTTTTCTATTTCTCTTTTGGCCTCTTATTCTCTTTTCTATTTTGCCTCTCACTTTGCTTGGCAACAACAACTATAGCAACTAGCGCATACAAGGTTTGCTCGGAACACTACGAGGTATCAAGTGTGCAAAGCCCAAGCAATCATAGATGAGCTAGTCTCAACAGGTAAGATCGGCACAAAAGGCTTGGCTAACAATTGATGCAAGGTGGGAGAAGATTTGGGAATGTTATACCTTTCGTCGACGATCTTCACCCGTGGAGTGGAATGCCTCTTCCTTGATCACGAAATATGGTGGCACTAGATGATGGATCAACCGCTATGGTGATGTAGAGCTTGTCGGTAGCTTCGATTAGAGACGAAAATCACCAAAAATGGAGTCCGGAGTGAAACGTTATGGCCAAAACAAAATTTCTGCAGGGGGGTCGGCCTGGGGGCCGGCCTGAGCCGGGCTGGAGGCCAGTGGCTTCTGCCGGGGGTCCGGCCTAGGGGCCAGCCGGACTACCTTCCTGTGACGCNTTGGTTTCGCAAGATGTCGCACACTTGATAGCACGTTTGGTGGCCATACGGAATATTTCCTTGCTTACCGGCGTGTGGATGAGACTTTGGCTAGTTTATGGCGTGAAGCGAGGTCCGCGATGGGCATAACTTCTAGTTGGAAAGATTCCAAACAATTTCTGCGTGCTAGATTTTTGGAGAAGTCCACGGAGATGGACAAGTTGGTTATTCCTGAGGATGTTGTACCATTGAGAGGGCTGAATATGCAACTGAAAAGAGTACAAGATGATACTTGCATGACAGCGGATAGAGGCCAGCGATGGAATTTATTTCAGGCACAGTGTATGATCAAAGGCAAAGCATGCAAGTTGATGATTGACAGCGGTAGTTACTGTAATGGCATTAGCAAGGCGGTAGTGGAAACTTTGGGGTTGTCCACATGGCGTATTCCTGAACCGAAGCATGTTGAGTAGTTGAATAGCTGCGGTATGCTGAAGGTTACACATAAGGTACGTGTGCCATTTACAGTTGGTGACTATGTTGATGAGGTTGAGTGCGATGTGTTGCCATTGGAGGTGTGTGGGCTGTTACTTGGACGTCCATGGCAGTATGATCGCAATGCTATGCATGCTGGAAGAGCAAATACATATTCGTTTGTGCATGATGGCAAACAGCGGACTTTGAAGCCTATGCAAGATGATCAAATCAAGTCCGATGTGGTGCTGGTGGTGCGCAAGGAGAAGTTGCATAAAGCTAAGCCAAAGCCAAGGCTAGCTAAGTTGCAGCAAGAGGAGCATGATGCAATGAGCGTTGGTACTGAAACTGATTCAGCCGTGCATGTAGATGACGAGCCAGTTGTTCTTGTTGGTGACAAGCCGGTTGAAGAAAGGAGTGATATTGCAGCATGTGTTCCAGTTTGTGTTGACAAAGGTGTTCAAACCGATGATGATTGTGCTGATTGTGTTTCGGTGCGTATGGTACCGCGAGTAGACGGTCGTAGCTATGTCAGCACACCTATGAGGCGTTTTGTTGGAGCAGCAGTGCGGATGCATAAAGGCAAGGATGGACGTGTTCGTCAGTTGTGTGGTCCAGGCATTACTATTTTGCAGGGTCGTGCAAAGAAGATTCATGTTCCACAAAGGGCTCCATCCAGATTTGAGAAGAAGAAGGTAGTGGCGCCAAAGTCCAAGCTCATGTGGAGAAGAAAAGAGGCGCCAAGTGTTGTATCAAGTCACGTAGGCCGAGAGGGAGGATGTGGCGTGGAAGGCAAGCAAGACTTGAAGACGGCGAACAAGCGTGATGCTCTTGTTTATATACCTCCACCTTTTCGAGCAGACCCACACGCATTGGGGACAACGCTTTTTGAAGGGGGGGGGGGGGAGGATGATATGGGCACGACGGAGGAGGTGCAGCCTAATTTCAGGACGGAGGAGGTGCAGCCTAATTTCAGGACTCCACCAAGCTAGAGTTGTCAATTGTAATTTTATTTATGTCTTTGCTATTTTTAATAAGTGTTCGGTTTGGGCCTGTCCAACCGAACTAGCTAGGCCCATTAGTGGGGCGCCCCAACTAGGGCGGTACTGTAGCTACAGTATGACGCGAGCAAGGAGTAACCGAGTTGAGCTCTACCCCTCGTTACGTAGAATTGGCGGATAAGGAAACAAGGGGAAAAGTACTCTCCCAAACCCTAACCCTAATTGATCTGGCGGCGCAACAAGGGGTGTGGCGCAAGAAGGGAGGGTATGGGGCGGGGTATGATGGAGTAGGGGTGGTCGGTGTTGGCGGCGGAAGGTTGTGGTGGATGGTGGTGGCGGACAGGTGGTGGCGGAAGTTGAACTGCGACGTGTAAAAGGTGCGGCGGCGGTGACTAGATGTGACACGAACTCGAAACTCTAAAGGAAGTAGACGCTACGACCAGCACTTTGACACGACGATGCAGACGAAGATTCAACAATGCAATACACTGAAAAGATTATGCAACAGGCCCGGACTGGTTTTAGGACGGGATGATCTAACCCTAATATTTTTTTTTGGCTTTTCGTGGACTGTAGGTATGAAGAAAACAGATGCAATCTACACTAGTAAAACTGTAAATCTCACCGATCAACCTGAAATCTGATACCACTTGATATGGCTAAGGTAGTCCGATCTTTCGATGAGATGAGATACGTCGATTCTGGTGGAGTTCGACCTTGGCGATCCGACTTCCACGTACAAGTACGCAGCGCCTATGCAATCGCTAAACCAATCTCCGTGAGTTACCAACCTTGCAGCAGCACGATCGGCCTGACCAAAAAGGTCTAGTTCTACCTGCGATCGAGAAACAAGTAAGAACCGAAATTGCAATCACGAAATTGCGGATGAAAGATGAGCTTTATTTAAAAGGTGGGATTCCGAGAAGCGGTCTTGATCTGGTCGTTGGACACAAACCGAGTACACGAAGTTGCAGCAGTTGGCTAACTTTTAACTAAACAAAATCCGAGTCTAAAGGACGACCTAACGGGGGTATATAAGGAGGAGAGGTGTGGGATTTCGTCCAGCCATGGGGTGGCGGCCGAATCCTACCCTAGGAAGGCTTTCCTCCTTAGATACGGACTCTAAAACTGCCTATTAAAAGGTATCTCGAAAATACATGGGCCTGGCCCAAAAACGAGGTGGCGCAGCACCTAAGAAAAGCCTTGGACGAAATTCATTAATTGATATCTTCTAAAATTCGTCCAAGCCTTCAAGCATCTTTATGGTGGCTTCAAATCACGGTAGTCTCCATTGGTAGCATCATCATCTCCGTTGGTTGTACTCCTGCTGCCATCTCCTCCAACGTACATGCTCCATAGCTTGTCCCTCTCATCCATGCTTGGTCCATCATTCCTAAGAGAGACAAACACATTTGATTTAGGCAGCATCATATTCTCATGAATATTAGGACTAGCTTGTAAGAACGAAAGTACCTGTTGATTAAGTTGACGTGCACGAGCTCTTGTCATAGGTCCTTGTAATGTAGGTGGTGTAGTAGTGGCGGTTGCATCTATAGCAGGGATGTCCTCATCATCCTCCCCTTCTTGAATTGAAGTCGTCCTCGACGCCATCTCATCATTCTCTCCCAAATATGGCTTCAAATCTGCAACGTTAAATGCGGGACTAACCCCAAAATCTGCAGGCAACTCAAGTTTATATGCATTATCATTTATTTTCTCTAACACCTTAAAAGGACCATCAGCTCGTGGCATTAACTTGGACTTGCGCAAATCAGGAAAACGATCTTTGCGCAAATGTAACCAAACAAGATCTCCAGGTTCAAACACAATTTTCTTTCTCCCCTTATCCCCATACATTTTATATTTTGCATTCATGCGTTCAATATTTTCTTTAACAGTGGCATGCAACTTTAACACCAAATCAGCACGTTGTGTAGCATCTAGATCATTTGGCACCGATGATGGAAGAGGCAATAAATCAATAGGTGCACGAGGAACAAAACCATACACAACCTCAAAAGGACACATTTTAGTAGTAGAATGCATGGAACGATTGTAAGCAAATTCGATATGAGGCAAGCATTCTTCCCACTTTTTTAAATTCTGTTTTAAAACAGCCCTTAACATAGTAGACAAAGTTCTATTAACCACTTCAGTTTGCCCATCAGTTTGGGGATGACATGTAGTACTAAATAGCAACTTAGTTCCCAACTTTGCCCATAAGCATCTCCAAAAATGGCTAAGAAATTTAGTGTCACGATCTGAAACTATAGTATTTGGCACACCATGCAAACGAACAATTTCACGAAAGAACAAATCAGCAACATGTGTGGCATCATCAGTTTTGTGACAGGGAATAAAGTGTGCCATTTTCGAAAATCTATCCACAACAACAAAAATACTATCCCTCCCCTTCTGTGTGCGAGGCAATCCCAAAACAAAGTCCATAGAAATATCCTCCCAAGGCACACTAGGGACAGGAAGAGGCATATATAAACCATGTGGATTAAGACGTGACTTAGCTTTTTGACATGTTGTGCAGCGGCCAACAAATCTCTCAACGTCCCGACGCATCCGTGGCCAAAAGAAGTGTGCAGCAAGGACGTCCTCTGTTTTCTTCACACCAAAATGACCCATCAATCCTCCTCCATGTGCTTCCTGCAACAACAAAAGACGAACGGAACTATCTGGAATGCAAAGTTTGTTAGCGCGGAACACAAATCCATCATTGAGGACGAATTTGTTCCAAGTTCTCCCTTCTTTACAATTCTGCAACACATCTTTGAAATCAACATCATGTATATATTGTTCTTTAATGGTTTCCAATCCAAAAATTTTGAAGTCAAGCTGAGACAACATAGTATAGCGTCGTGATAAAGCATCAGCAATAACATTGTCTTTACCCTTTTTGTGTTTAATGACATAAGGAAAAGACTCAATAAATTCAACCCACTTAGCATGACGACGGTTCAGTTTTGCTTGACTACGAATATGCTTTAAAGATTCATGATCAGAATGTATAACAAATTCTTTAGGCCATAAATAATGTTGCCAAGTTTCTAAAGTCCGAACAAGAGCATATAATTCCTTATCATAAGTTGAATAGTTCAGACTAGGCCCACTCAATTTTTCACTAAAATATGCAACAGGTTTTCCATCTTGTAATAACACACCTCCCAACCCAATTCCACTAGCATCACATTCAAGCTCAAAAGTCTTATTAAAATCAGGAAGTTGGAGCAAAGGAGCATGTGTTAACTTATCTTTCAATAGCATGAAAGCCTCCTGTTGTGCATTGCCCCAAACAAAGGGCACATCCTTCTTTGTAAGCTCATTCAGCGGCGCTGCAATAGACCCAAAGTCTTTGACAAAACGCCGGTAGAACCCAGCGAGGCCAAGGAAACTCCTCACTTGGGTGACCGTTAGCGGAGTCGGCCAACTCGAAATCGCCTCAATCTTTGCGGGATCCACTTCAATGCCCTGTGCGGTAACAACATAGCCAAGAAACACAACTCGATCGGTGCAAAAGGTGCACTTCTCAAGGTTACCAAATAAACGTGCAGCACGCAAAGCATCAAAAACAGCACGCAAATGAGCCACATGATCCTCTAAAGATTTGCTGTAAATCAATATATCATCAAAGTAGACCACCACAAAACGTCCAATGAAAGCACGCAAAACTTCATGCATTAATCTCATGAAAGTACTAGGAGCATTAGTTAAACCAAAAGGCATCACTAACCACTCATAGAGACCAAATTTTGTTTTGAATGCTGTTTTCCATTCATCTCCTAATTTCATACGAATTTGGTGGTAACCACTACGCAAATCAACTTTAGAGAACATGGTAGAGCCACTCAATTCATCAAGCATATCATCCAAACGTGGTATAGGGTGTCTATAACGAATTGTGATATTATTAATAGCCCTACAATCAGTACACATGCGAGAAGAACCATCTTTCTTTGGTACCAAAAGAATAGGAACAGCACATGGACTAAGAGACTCACGAACATAACCTTTATCGAGTAGTTCTTGAATTTGTCGTTCAATCTCTTTCGTCTCCTCAGGGTTGGTACGGTAGGCTGCACGGTTTGGAAGCGAAGCACCCGGTATGAGATCAATTTGGTGCTCTATTCCTCGAATAGGTGGCAGCCCCGGTGGCATCTCCTTGGGAAAAACGTCCGCATACTCCTGCAAAATGTTAGCAACAGCGGGTGGCAAAGAGGAAGGCATATCCTCAAAAGAAAACAGGACCTCTTTGCATATGATTGCATAACAAACAGAAGTATTCACATCCAAGTCAGAAATATCAGATTTGGTAGCAAGTAAAGTTGGATGCTTCAAACGAATTTCATTAGGTAATTTGGAACCAGATTTAGTAGTATTCTTATGTGGCATCACTTCATTAGCAACAATCTGGTTTTCACTCTTTTGTTTCTCCTGATTTTTTGCTCTACTAGCTCTAGCAAGATCATCTTTCAAAATATGTTCAGGAGTCATAGGTTTAAGACCAATTTTCTTTCCATCATGTATAAGAGTGTAATGATTAGTTCTACCATTATGCACAGATTCTTTATCATATTGCCATGGTCTACCAAGTAACAATGAACAAGCTTGCATGGGCACAACATCACAATCAACAAAATCAGAATATGTCCCAATATTAAAATGCACACGTGTAGTTCGTGTTACCTTTAGTCTACCTGTGCTGTCGAACCATTGAATATGGTATGGGTGGGGGTGCTGCCGTGTAGGGAGAGAAAGCTTCTCCACCATCTCAATGCTTGCTAAATTATTACAGCTTCCACCATCAATGATGATTCGAATAGCACGGTCCTTCACAACACCGCGTGTGTGAAACAAGTTGTGGCGCTGATTCTGTTCTTGACTAAGCTGCACACTCAAAGCGCGATGTGCAACCAAGCTCCTATAATTATCAGCATCCTCAGCGCCCATGACCTCTATGTCCTGCTCAGAATCTTCATTATCTTCTTGTTGTGCAGAAATAAGCGCGAGAGTCTCTTCATCATAATCACTTGCAGAATCATACTCTCCATCTTCACGCACGATCATCACACGTTGTGTCTTGCACTCTCTCTCGATGTGACCATATCCCCAACAACGGCGGCATTGCACATCCCTTGTTCTTCCCGTGGACACCGAACTCCGAGCTGGCCCATGAGATGTTGATGGAGGACTCGGTGCCGGTGTGCGTGAAGGTGGCATGCTAGACTTGTTGGTCGAAGGAGGAGGTGCAGAACCACGGGAGCTGGCCTCCGGTTGGCGTGGCGTCCATGAAGACGTACGACCTGTAGAAAAATTAGGCCTTGTCCGCGGTTGACGATCCTGCACTTCACGTTCAGCTTTGCAAGCAAGATGAAATAAACGGGTGATAGTATTGTACTCCTTATATTCAAGAATTGTTTGAATCTCCCTATTCAACCCACCCAAAAATCGTGCAAACATAGCTTCATTATCCTCAATAATACCACAACGAATCAAACCTGTTTGCAATTCTTGATAATACTCTTCTACAGATTTTTTACCTTGTTGTAAACGGGTGAGTTTTTGTAACATTTCACGCTGATAATAAGGAGGTACAAAACGAGTACGCATAGCATCTTTTAAAGCAGCCCAAGTAGTAGGAATATTATCATGATAAAGACGACAATGTTCAGACCACCAAACAGAAGCAAAGCCAGCAAACACGTCTATCCTCGGGATACTGTAAACATGCAAAACGTTGTTCTACTTCTAGTTCCCATGTAAGATAAGCATCAGGATTATAGCGACCCTCAAAAGGTGGAATAACTAATTTCAGTTTAGCAACATGGTCGTCTTCACGTACCTGCGCTTGCTGCCGGTGTGCAAGGTTGCGTGGATGTACATGTGGACGACCCGGTGGATATTCGGCGTCCGCTGCGTATCCGTCACCATGCTCGACGGGATTGACGACATGGCCAGCAGCAGATGCTGCCGAAGCTTGAGGGTCCTGGAGAGGTACACGACCTGCCCGTGGGACTACGGCGCCTTGCACCACGGGAGGCGGTATGCGGGGTGGCTGCCACTGTCCCAACAAGCGATCAAACTTGCCGGACAATTCAGCCAAGGTGGTGTTGACGTCGTCGAACTTCGCATTGAAAGAAACCTCCAAGCCATCGATCTTGTCCATAGCACCACGGATCCGGTCCTCGGTGTCCAAACCATGGTCCGTAACCATCTTCTCAAAGTGCTCCTGCAGCTCCTTGTTGGTCATTTCGATCTTCTCGTCCCCTGACATGATTAGTAGAAAACAAGAAACAAATACAAGTATATGTTCCTATCGACTACTAGGGTGTGGTAGAAAACACGCAATCCGTAAAGCAAAATATAAAGCTCTTACAAGTTCCTTACCAAACAGGAGAGCGTCACGGCAACCACAAAGATCAGCACTCTAAAGATTGGACAAAGCGATCACCAGGCGAGGTACAAAGTACGTAGGAGAAATCTGTGGAGCTTTAGGACGGCTTTATATATGGTATAGCAATAATCCAAACAGGAATGCAAGTTGAAACAACGCTCAACGACGGTACCGTGCTGGTCCTAGGCTAGACCGTACTAGAGACGCGAGCCGAGGGCACCAACGAAGTCACGGCGCGGCACAATGAGGCCACACAAAAACAGCTCTCAGCAGCAAGATATAAGTGAAGATCACAGAAAAGTAACAGGTATGCACTGAAAGTGAGATGGTATGCTCTGTGAAGCGTGCGACGCGCTGAAAACGCGAAAAAGTCGCAAAAATATCACTATGATGACAACTGTCTCAAAAGAATCCCCGTACTGAAAAACGAGGGTAGGCTCAAAATTTTTTTTTCGAAATTGCTCTGCAAAGCGTGCCAGACTTGTCAAAAAATCACGCAGTGCTCTGAAAAGCGTGCGAAATTTGTTTTTTTTTTTTTTTGATTTTTTTTTTTTTTTTTTTTTTTTTTTTTTTTTTTTATGGATGAGTGGGGCGACGCGAGCAAGGAGTAACCGAGTTGAGCTCTACCTCGTTACGTAGAATTGGCGGATAAGGAAACAAGGGGAAAAGTACTCTCCCAAACCCTAACCCTAATTGATCTGGCGGCGCAACAAGGGGTGTGGCCGCAAGAAGGAGGGTATGGGGGCGAGGGTATGATGGAGTAGGGGTGGTCGGTGTTGGCGGCGGAAGGTTGTGGTGGATGGTGGTGGCGGACAGGTGGTGGCGGAAGTTGAACTGCGACGTGTAAAAGGTGCGGCGGCGGTGACTAGATGTGACACGAACTCGAAACTCTAAAGGAAGTAGACGCTACGACCAGCACTTTGACACGACGATGCAGACGAAGATTCAACAATGCAATACACTGAAAAGATTATGCAACAGGCCCGGACTGGTTTTAGGACGGGATGATCTAACCCTAATATTTTTTTTTTGGCTTTTTCGTGGACTGTAGGTATGAAGAAAACAGATGCAATCTACACTAGTAAAACTGTAAATCTCACCGATCAACCTGAAATCTGATACCACTTGATATGGCTAAGGTAGTCCGATCTTTCGATGAGATGAGATACGTCGATTCTGGTGGAGTTCGACCTTGGCGATCCGACTTCCACGTACAAGTACGCAGCGCCTATGCAATCGCTAAACCAATCTCCGTGAGTTACCAACCTTGCAGCAGCACGATCGGCCTGACCAAAAAGGTCTAGTTCTACCTGCGATCGAGAAACAAGTAAGAACCGAAATTGCAATCACGAAATTGCGGATGAAAGATGAGCTTTATTTAAAAGGTGGGATTCCGAGAAGCGGTCTTGATCTGGTCGTTGGACACAAACCGAGTACACGAAGTTGCAGCAGTTGGCTAACTTTTAACTAAACAAAATCCGAGTCTAAAGGACGACCTAACGGGGGTATATAAGGAGGAGAGGTGTGGGATTTCGTCCAGCCATGGGGTGGCGGCCGAATCCTACCCTAGGAAGGCTTTCCTCCTTAGATACGGACTCTAAAACTGCCTATTAAAAGGTATCTCGAAAATACATGGGCCTGGCCCAAAAACGAGGTGGCGCAGCACCTAAGAAAAGCCTTGGACGAAATTCATTAATTGATATCTTCTAAAATTCGTCCAAGCCTTCAAGCATCTTTATGGTGGCTTCAAATCACGGTAGTCTCCATTGGTAGCGTCATCATCTCCGTTGGTTGTACTCCTGCTGCCATCTCCTCCAACGTACATGCTCCATAGCTTGTCCCTCTCATCCATGCTTGGTCCATCATTCCTAAGAGAGACAAACACATTTGATTTAGGCAGCATCATATTCTCATGAATATTAGGACTAGCTTGTAAGAACGAAAGTACCTGTTGATTAAGTTGACGTGCACGAGCTCTTGTCATAGGTCCTTGTAATGTAGGTGGTGTAGTAGTGGCGGTTGCATCTATAGCAGGGATGTCCTCATCAGGGGCGTATTAGGTTAAGGGAGTTCAGTTTAGTCTAAAAACAGATTGCTTTGTGTTGCTCTTGGTGAAGCATCCCTCCGGGGACGGCGATGCCGTTTATCGAATAAAGATTGCTGCGGAGGTTCTTGTGTTCGTCAAGGATTGTCGGGCTTTTGGTTTGAGGCGTGGTGATCTTTATCTCCACGTTGCTTGCTGGATTCGTTCCTCATCTTCAGGTGACGATCATCATCGTTATTGGGAGATTCCTATCAGTGGATTCGCTGTGAAAGATCGGGACAACAACTCTAGGATCATTGGCTTGATCCTTATCAACAAAATGGTGGGGGTCCGGCCTGGGGGCCGGCTTAGGCCGGCCTGGAGGCCGGTGGCATCTGAAGGTGGTCTGGCCTGGGGGCCGGCCTAGGCCGGCCTGGAGGCCGGCGGCGTCTGGGGGTGGTCAGGCCGGCAGGCCGCCGGCGTCTGTTGGTGTTCCGGCCTGGGGGCCGGCCTGGGCCGGCTGGGAGGCCGACGAACTCGGAGGGGTGGCCGGCCTGGGGGCTGGCCTAGGCCGGCTGGGAGGCTGGCCGGCTCTGGCTGTGCTCCGGCCTGGTGGCCGGCCTAGGCCCGGCTGGAGGCCGGCCAGCCTGTCTTCGCCTCCGTCTTCCTCTCCTTGTCCATGACGCTTACTTCTCCTCATCCACGTGTATGCCTTGGTTGATTGGAGTCCATGGAGTTCCTTGCCACCCTTTGGAGCCCTTGGTGGCTTGTCGTACGTTGGAGTGCTTGACTTGGTGTTGTCGTTGGGTTGGGCTACATCATCTCCCCCTCCTTCAAAAAGCGTCGTCCTCGACGCTAGCACGTCCTCATCATGTGAAGGAGATAGATGTCTCGTCGTTGAAGTGGAAGTCACCATGCCGCTATTGTTACCTATATGCACCAAAGAAGAAGCAAAATATGTGTGTGCATGATAGAGGAGCACATCATTGACGACATGTCCAAATTTGTTCATAACACCGTTAGCACAACACACATGTATAGAATGTAGTTCAAAAGCAAGGTCATTGGGAAAGCAACTCTTCGAAACATCCTCAAAAGTGGGGAACACAAAATCTCCAAGAAAAGTAGAGAAGGCTAAGATACCTATCTCATTGTGAACCATATGAAGTCCATTGCATTCAAAGCATCGGAAGGAAAAGTTTGTGAACCACACAAATTGAGGGAGGCTCTTATCATCGCCATCATGGGTGCAGACAAAGCAAAGAGAAGACCAAGTTTTCATCGATTTTGTTGCAAGACCAATAAGACAATATCCAAAGGCCTCATGACAAGACATGCTCAAAATATCATTATGGTGACCAACAAACATAAGGAAAGAGAAATTGCTCATCAAGTTTGCGGCGACACATAAATCATCTATATGAAAGATCATAGAAACATGTATGTCACAAGGGGAACCAAAATCACTCACATGTTTGCACGCGAACCAAAGGAAAGAGTAATTGTTCAATTTGTTCAATGCAACACATGGAAAAGGAAATAGAGGTGGAATGGAGCCACAACTCTCATGGAAAATGCTCTCAAGAGATCTTTTTGTCAACTCATGCTCAATTGAGGTTGACATGATGAAGCGTGAGCCATTACACACGAAATTCCATAAAAAGAAATTGTGTGCATGGTAGATGAATGCATCATCCATTATGACGCATCTATCCATTTGCACATCACCAAACACACCACAATCAAAAGGAATGTATGATGAGGGCATCGTGTTGGTCGGTTGACACTCTAGGACATACTTAAATGATATGTAAAAGTCTAAGGTTGTGTTAATTAGGCCTGCGTGCCACTTGTGTTTCTGCCGAGCCTATAATGGGCCGGTTTGTATGAGTCAGAGTCCAATTAGGTTAGGAGTCGTATTTGTGTCGGTTTGGGCCTGTCCAACCGACTAGGTGTTGGCCTCCTATATAAAGGAGCCAGCGGCTAGGGTTTGAGAGCAGGTTGAAAATTATGTAGAACTAAAAGTTCAAGGTTACCACCGTCCCTCGGGGATCGGTGTGTATGACGGCGTCTCGGACGTTCGTCTAGTTATCTAGCAAATAAAGGCATGAGTGTTCTTGAATCTGTCAAGGGTTATCGTGCGTGCTGGAAGGTCCTTGAATCTGTCAAGGGTGTTCGAGCTTGGCGTGAGGCGTGTTGTTTATCTTCATGTTGCTCGCCTAAATCTATCCAGGTTCTTCAGGTTGCGTGGATTGCCACGTGGTTGGGAGAATAGTTATCTCGGTGGTTCTTGCGGTGAAAGATCGGGCAAACAATCTGTATCATCTTGGTATCAGAGCGCCAGGTTGATCACCGCAAGGTTCGTCCAGTTGAAGATCGATCTGCAGGTTTGCAAAGATTGGTAGATCTGTTTTTGCTGGAATTGCTTGGAGGAACGGCGGCGAGTTGGCACGTTGATGCATCTCGACGCATTGGAGTTTCTGTTGGTGTTTCTTCCGTTCTCGGTGGGTTACTACAGATCGATCGTAAGTTGAAAAGCATCACGCGTGGAGCAGCAGGACTGCGATTCATGTGGTTGTTTTTCTTCGTACGTGGAGTTTTGGCCGGATCGGATCGTAGCTATTTTGGGAACGGAGGGAGTACAAGAAAGGAAAGAGGAGTTTGTTACGGATCGGAAACAGAAAAGGAAGTATCGCATCTGATTGATACATGAAGAAAGCAAATAAAAATAAAAGGAAAGAATCAGTTCAGATTTTCTGGGAAGTTTCCGTTTCGTACAACAAATGATGAGGACATCCCTAGTCCTTTACCATTTTCTTCTATCGATGATGTTGCTGCTCAAGACAAGCCCAATGAGGTGAGGATTGGACCGATGACAAGAGCTCGTGCCAAGCTACTTGGACAACAGGTGAACTCACTCTTAATTGAATATGATGTTTGTGATAACGAGAACTTTATACTGCCTAAGTCTATGCACTTGTGTATGATTAGGGTTGTTGATAACACAAACATTGGAGGAGTACCAGAGGTGCGGCAAGGAATGGAGTACAACGTCACCTATGGCGCGAGGGAGGAGCGGGAGGAAGGCGCAAGGAAAGAAGACGAAGAAAACCAGTCAGGCCGGCCTGAGGCCGGCCTCAGCCCGGCCAGGCCGGGCTGCCACCCGAAGCACCCGGCCTCCGAGACGCAGGAAGGCCGGCCCAAGCCCGGCCTAGGCCGGGCATGTGCCCGAAGCGGCCGGCCTCACTCCGGCCTCAGCCCGGCCTAGGCCGGCCATGCACCCGAAGCGGCCGGCCTCAGCCCGGCCTCCGCCCGGCCAGGCCGGCTTGCCAGCCAGGCGAATTCCAGCCCGGCCTTGGCCCGGCCTAAGCCCGGCCTGGACCCGGCCTGCGCGCCAGATTTCGGCCGAACCCACTTTTGGGTCGGTTTGTACCCGTTGGAGTCCGAACCAAGTTAGGATTTTGTGTTAGGTCGGTTGGCCCCCTATATAAAGTTAGGGCCGGCTGCTAGAGAGGGGTGAGACCACGTTTTGATTAAACCCTAGATTGGATTGCTACAAGCATTCATCTTTTGCCGTGTTCCTCTTTGTTGCGATCAGGAATACAACCCCTCCACTTTGTTTCGATCTGGAGGTTCTTGCTACCAAAGTTAGAGTGTGATCTGTTGTTCCATTGGGAATTAGTAGATCGCAGAAACCGCTTCGTGGCCGGCGGCTACGTTGCATCGGTGTGAGGCGTCGCGAATATCCATTGGGTTGAAGAGCTGTTGCATTGGCAACAGGGGAGCAGCCGGAGAGTTCGTCGGAATCTCGCAAGTTATCTACCATCATCAACCATCTACCACCGCTCACAGAGAAGATCGGGCCACCCCTTATCAACAAAGGAAAGGAAAGAGGCGGTGGGAAGCAGATCGGACGGGATCGTTGCAAAAACGTACACGTCCGTTTTCCTACGATCGCGTGGAGTTGCATGGCCTGGTGTCCAAGGAGCTGATTGGTTCAGCTTGTACTTTAAAAAAAATAGAAGGCATCACGTGGTGTGCAAGGTTAAAAAAAAGAAGGGAGTATGATTCGGATCAGTACAGGGTAGATTGATTTGATTGGTCATGTACGTACGTGACAATTGATATACATATTTGAGCACGGAAAGAAAAGGAAGACACGACTGGATTTTCAGTTTCAAGAGGTGGCGAATTCAGTGCATTTGGACTCGTGGCGTGCAGGAATTTGTCCTGTTTGTTTTGGGTGATGTGCTATATTTGGCTCCCACAAATTCAGATTGCCTCAGCAAAGCGTATTCAGCTTATTTGGACCCTTGGTGTGCAGGAATTGTCCTGTTGTGTTTCGGGTGATTTGCGTGGTGCGTTTTCATGTTGCAGTTTGAAGGTTGTGTGTCTCAGTCAGGTGGTGGTGCCAAACATGGAGGGCGCCAAGAACAAGTCTAGCTAGCCGAGAGGGAGGATGTGGTGTGGTAGGCCGGCGGAGACTTGAGGATGAAGAAGAAGCGTGGCAATGTTGCTGATTTGACGCCACAAGCGCTGGAGAAGACCTTCCGGCGTTGAGGACAACGGGAGGATGATGAGGGCATCGTGTTGGTCGGTTGACACTCTAGGACATACTTAAATGATATGTAAAAGTCTAAGGTTGTGTTAATTAGGCATGCGTGCCACTTGTGTTTCTGCCGAGCCTATAATGGGCCAGTTTGTATGAGTCAGAGTCCAATTAGGTTAGGAGTCGTATTTGTGTCGGTTTGGGCCTGTCCAACCGACTAGGTGTTGGCCTCCTATATAAAGGAGCCAGCGGCTAGGGTTTGAGAGCAGGTTGAAAATTATGTAGAACTAAAAGTTCAAGGTTACCACCGTCCCTCGGGGATCGGCGTGTATGACGGCATCTCGGACGTTCGTCTAGTTATCTAGCAAATAAAGGCATGAGTGTTCTTGAATCTGTCAAGGGTTATCGTGCGTGCTGGAAGGTCCTTGAATCTGTCAAGGGTGTTCGAGCTTGGCATGAGGCGTGTTGTTTATCTTCATGTTGCTCGCCTAAATCTATCCAGGTTCTTCAGGTTGCGTGGATTGCCACGTGGTTGGGAGAATAGTTATCTCGGTGGTTCTTGCGGTGAAAGATCGGGCAAACAATCCGTATCAATGTATGACATATGTGAGTGGTCAATATGCAAAGGGAAGGGTAAATTCTCAACATGGCAAAAGGAAGAATCTCCAAATTTTGAGAAAGCTATGGGGGCATTCTCATAAGACATCATATCAACATTATTACAAACCAAGCATTGGAAAGAGAAATTGTTCAACTTCTTGGATGCAACAATGGGAGAAAATTCGAAAGTTTCATAACAAGGCATGTATATGGAAAGATCATCACAAATAGGTAATTCCGCATGATCAACATTGGTTTGTGATGTAGGGTGTTGCCCGATCTTCACGGATTTGAGGGGGAAAAGAGGATGAACACGAAGAACACGGAGGTGGAAACGAAGAACATGAGGGGAAAAGGGCAAATTCGTGGGGGATAACTCGCGAAGCCTACAAGGGAGAATCACCCGGCAACAAACCCCCAACGGACCAGCCTCCGGATCCCAAAACCCAAGTCAACAACACGCTTAATGAAACCGATTTCTCTTACCGGCCGGTCCACCGATCCAATAGAATCCACAAGGGAAAGATTGGTTTGCACTACTAAAGACACCTCAGTGAAAGAGTAGCAACAACAAGAGATTCATCATCCTCCTCGGAGGAACCCATCACGGGAAGGAGCAACGCTCAACTCTAGTTCATTCTTCTCTGCCTCAAATGGAAAAGGGGGAAAGCTATTTATAGTCTAGTACAAAACGGTGGGGGTCTTGCCTGGGGGCCGGCCTGGGCCGGCCTGGAGGCCGGCGTCGTCTGGTGGGGGACCGGCCTAGGCCGGCCTGGAGGCCGGCAACATCTGGAGGGGGCCCGGCCTGGGAGCCGGCCTAGGCCGGCCTGGAGGCCGGCGTCGTCTGTAGGGGGGCCTGGCCTGGGAGCCGGCCTAGGCCGGCCTGGAGGCAGGCGTCGTCTGTAGGGGGCCCGGCTTGGGAGCCGGCTTAGGCCGGCCTGGAGGCCGGCGTCGTCTATAGGGGGGCCGGCCTGGGAGCCGGCCTAGGCCGGCCTGGAGGCCGGCTGGCTGGCTCCTGCCTTGTGCTTTTGCCTTGACGCTTCCTCCTCCTCATCCACGCGTATGCCTTGGATGAAATCAACTCTTGGGCTTCCTCGGCACCTCCCATCGGCTTCGTATCCATCGTGTCAAACCTAGCAATGCAAAGGGGCGGATGCTCAAGTAGCATACCATTCCAAAGTGATGAGTACATCCATACACTTGACGCATCTTCACCTCATGATGATGAACACCAAGCTGCTGCAAAGAAGTTCAATGATGAAATCAGAATTGGACCTATTACAAGAGCTCGTGCAAAGCTATTAGAACAACAGGTGAACTCACTCCTAATAGAATCTGAATATTTCGTTAATGAGAATTGTTTACTGCCTAAGTCTTTGTTTGTGTGCATACTCAGGTTCGTTGAAGAAGAAGACATAGCACGAGGGAGCGAGGAGCTGCAGCACATGCAGCAAGAGGATCAAGGCGTGGAGTACACAAGCTGAAGAGGATGCGTGGGAGGAGAGGGAGGCAGCGTCCAAGGGCCAAGGAGGCCACCACGCCACACATGGGCAGGCACCAAATCAGGCCTGCGTGCCTTAAGGCTGAACCCAACACTTTGGGTCAGTTTGTATCGTTTGAGTCGAACCGGTTTAGGGTTGCACCAAGTCGGTTGCACCGGGTCGGTACTGTAGCTACAGTACGCTCCTCCCCCTTTATATACTAGTCCAGCCGCCATAGATGAGTTTAGACCACGTTTAAGATAAACCCTAGTTCATGAGACTGCTGTAAGCATTCATCTTGAATCCTCGTCTCCAATTCGTTTCGATCTGGAGATCATATACTGCAAGTTAAGTGTGATCCGCTGTTCCATTGGGAATTAGTGAATTGCAATTATACCGTTTCGTGGTCGACGGCTACGTGCGCAAGTGTGTGACGTTGTGAATATCCAAAGGGTTGAGAGCTGCTGCATTGGCATCAGGGATCAAGCGAGGAGAGTTCATCGGCGACATACAAGTTATCTATCCATCATCATCATCATCACCACCGCAGCTTGCTGAGAAGATCGGGCCACCCCATATCACAAAGGGTAGGAAATGAGATCTCGAAGAGGAAAGAGTTCACCTTTGACGCCCATGGTGACTTGGCATGTGTCGGATGGTTTGTCCTTGTGATGGACGTGGGTTGGGCTACATCATCTCCCCCTCCTTCGAAAAGCGTCGTCCACGACGCTAGCACGTCCTCATCAAGTGAAGGAGATAGATGTCTCGACGTTGAAGTGGAAGTCACCATGCCGCTATTGATACCTATACGTACCAAAGACCAAGCAAAATATGTGTGTGCATGATAGAGGAGCACATCATTGATGACATGTCCAAATTTGTTCATAACACCATTAGCACAACACAAATATATGGAATGGAATACAAATGCTAGGTCAATGTGCAAACAACTCGTCCAAACATCCTCAAAATTTGGGAACACAAAATCTCCAAGAAAATTTGAGAAGGCTAAGGTAGCTATCTCATTTTGAACCATATGATGTTCATTGCATTGAAAGCGTCGGAAAGAGAGGTTTGTGAACCACACAAGGTGAGAGAGGCTCTTATCAGCGCCATCATGGGTGCAAACAAAGCAAAGAGAAGAGCAAGTGTTCATCAATTTTGTTGCAACACCAAGAAGATAACATCCCAAGGCCTCATGACAAGACATGCTCAAAATATCATTATGGTGACCAACAAACATAAGGAAAGAGAAATTGCTCATCAATTTTGCGGCAACACATAAATCATCTGCAAGGAAGATCAAGGGAGCATGAATGTGACAAAGGAAAACCAAAGCACTCACATGTTTGCACGCGAACCAAAGGAAAGAGCAATTGTTCAATTTGTTCGATGCAAAACATGGAAAAGGAAATAGAGGTTGGTCGGAGCCACAACTCTCATGGTAAGTGCTCTCAAGAGCTCTTTTTGTCAACTCATGTTCAGTTGAAGTTGACATTATGAAGCATGAGCCATTACACACGAAATTCCATAAAAAGAAATTGTGTGCATGGTACATGAATGCATCATCCATCATGATGCGTCTCTTCATTTGCACATCACCAAACACACCACGTTCAAAATGGAAGTGTGAAGTATGCGGATGGTCAACATGCAAAATGAAGGAAGGAAAATTCTCAACATAGCAAAAGGAACCATCTCCAAAAATTGAGAATGCTATGGGGGCAAACTCATTATCAAGCATTTTATCATCATTGCAAGCAACACATAGGAAAGAGAAATTGTTCGACATATTGCATGCAACAATGGGAGAAAATTGGAAAGATTCATAGCAAGGCATGCATGTGGCAAGATCATCACACATCGGAAATTCCACATGATCAACATTGGTTTGGAACAAGGTATCACATGGGAATATGAAAGAATCATAGGTTGATAAGGATCAAGCCAATGATCCCGGAGTTTTGCCCGATCTTTCACAGCGAGACAACCAAGGTAATAATTCTCCCAATTACACGATGAACGCAAACCTGGAGAAGAGGAACGAATCCAGCAAGCAACGTGATGAAGATCACCACACCTCAAACCACAGCACGACAATCCTTGATGAACACAAGAACCTCCGCAGCAAATCAATATGATAGATAAAACGGCATCGCCGTCCCCGGAGGGATGCTTCACCATGGAAACACAACACAATAGTTTTAGACTAATTTTCTGGCCCCCTTCTAACTCGCAGCCCTAACCTTATATGGAGGTGAGGGGGCGCGGCCGCACTCTAGCTACAGTACGCGCTACGGTGCCGCCCCACTAGTGGGCCATGCCCTAGTTGAGTTGGACAGGCCCATACTCAACTCTAATAATTATTTAAAACCAATTATTACAAATAATACTGATACAAAATATACTAGCTTGGCGGAGTCCTGAAATTGGGCTGCACCTCCTCCGTCGTGCCCATATCATAGGTGACATCGAAAGAAACATCCACATCATGCAAGCAATCACAAGTCATCATGTCCACTAGTGGGATCATGGCATCATCAACACCCATATGCGTACCTTTGTAGTCCCGCTCAAGAGAAGTAGGTGTTGTGGTAGAGGTAGCGGCTTCCATGTAGCCGACTTGTACATCTTCATGTAAGCATGGGGTGGCATCGTCTTCATCCTCCATGTACATCTTCTCCATAAGAGGCACCATCATGGCGAAGCTTGGCGTCTCATCATCCATGGAACCTAGTAGAGCATGAGAGAACACACTAGAGGTAGAGGGTAAGTTGTTAGAAATCAAAATGTCCTCACTTGACCTATCAACTACCTCTCCCAACTCAAGTGGTGTATCCCTCATTCCCTCAAAATGTAAGCACTCAATCTCGCATATGGTGGAGGCACTCAACTCACTTGCACTCTCACTCAAGTGGGCTAGGTGGCTCTCATTCTCACATGGGATTGGTACCATCTCATCATTCAAGCACATAGGGATAGGCTCGGTATGCTCAACTCCAATCGCCACCTTGGTTGAAGGGAAACTCCCATGCTCAACCTCCTCAACCTTTTCGCCTCCAAAGGTGAATGCCGTAGGGTGGGCATCATCACTCGACTCCTTTGCCGAAGGGAACATCCCATGCTCGGCATCTCCACTTGACTCGACATCCATAGTTGAAGCATCCTCCATGCTCGCCTCCTTGGTCGAAGGGAAAATCCCATGCTCGACCGTCTTCTCGCCATCTTCTTGGTCACCAACTTGTAGTGGCGTCGACGATAAGCTCAGTGAAGAGTCATGTGAGGGCGTGAAGAACTTGGATAACCTGGCAACGAACTCCTCGCGGATGGTCTTGAGGTCGGCCATGAGCTTGTCGCAATCGGCGTTGGCCTTGAGCTTGGCTTGCTCGATCGCTGATATGGGCACGACGGAGGAGGTGCAGCCCAATTTCAGGACTCCGCCAAGCTAGTATATTTTGTATCAGTATTATTTGAAGTTGGCATTGTCGGTGTCGCGCTCGTTCTTCAACTTGGCGAGGTCGGCCTTGAGTTCGTCCCATTTCTTCGTGTAGCTTTATCTATGCTTGGACGCCCTTTTGGTTGTGGCACGCGGAGGAGACTCCATATGATGTATACTTGCCGCCATCTTGGAAGTTGATGTAGATGCGTGATGGCGTGGCCTTGAGTAGGTTGAGTCCTCATAGTGACGTCGATGATGATCATGAGTAGACGTACGCCGATGAAGATCCTTGGTGTTTCGTGACGAAGACTCATGTGCATAGGCACTTTGCGTTGGCCGCCGTCTTGAGGGTGAGGTAGCTTGACGTCGAGGAGGAGGGCGTGTCTCCTTGTCCTCTAGGCGAAGATGCCTTGAGCTCCGTCTCCTTGAGCTTGAAGTAGGTGCTTGACGGCGGTGGCGCTCTTGAGTTCTTGGCCTTGAGGAGCGCCGAGGTGGGTACTCATCGTCGGAGTCGTCATCAACAAGGTGTGTAGAGCCTCGTGGAAGATCCTTGACGTGCCTTGAGGAGCCGTAGTCGATGTAGGGTTCCACCACCTCATTGGAGTTGTAGTCGAAGTAGTGGTCCACCATGGAGTTGACGCTTGTGGGCTCGAAGTCATTGTAGGTCTCCATGTCGCGGGCGGTTGCGGCATCATAGTCGTGGTAGTGGTGGTGCTCCGCTATGTAGTCCATGCTCGTGGAGGTGACGTCGATGTCGTGGTCCACCATGTCATTCATGCTTGGGGCGCCGTAGTCGTTGTCGCTCATGATGTCATCCATGCTTGGCGCGCTGAAGTCGTTGTCGCTCATCATGTTCTCATCATCATGGCCTCCATAGGATGCTCCGCTCTCACTAGACATGGTCAATCACAAGACAAGTGTATATATATGTGGAGGTGAAAGGAACTAAGAAACCAACCTCACCTAGTAGATAGTATTGGAACTAGTGGACAATGCCAAGAGAAACCGATACACAAGAATGCGGGTGACTTGAATTTCAAAGATCCAAACGCAACTCCAAAACACACACGGCTTATGAGTGGATAGGTATGAATTGTGGAAAGCAAATTGATAAGGGGTGGCCCGATCTTCTCAGTGAGCGAACGAAGGCGGTGGTGATGATGATGAAGATAACTAGGTGTCACCGATGAACTCTCCTTGCTAGATCCCTGTTGCCAATGCAGCAGCTCTCTACCCTTCGGATATTCACGACTTCACACTCTTGCGCACGTAGCCGTCGACCACGAAACGGTATATTTGCAATCTACTAATTCCCAGTGGAAGAAACAGATCACACTTCAATTGATGTTCAACTCTCCAGATCGATACGAATTGGAGATGTAGGATTTCAGAGGAAAGCTTAAAAGCTGTTCGACTAAAACTAGGGTTTATCTTCAACGTGGTCTACCTCTCTTGGGCGCAGCCAAGGGTATATATATGAGGGCAGGGGGTGCGGCAGCAGCCCAATGCGCCTCCTAAACCTAACCGGACTTGGTTTCACTCAAACTTGGATACAAACTGACCCAAAGTGTTGGGTTCAGCCTTAAGGCACGCAGGCCTGATGTGGCACCTGCCCCATGTGTGGCGTGGTGGCCTCCCTGGCCCTTGGACGCTGCCTCCCTCTCCTCCCTCGCGTCCTCTTCAGCTTGTGTACTCCACGCCTTGATCCTCTTGCTCCAAGTGCTGCAGCTCCTCGCTCCCTCGTGCTATGCCTTCTTCGTCAACGAACCTGAGTATGCACACAAACAAAGACTTAGGCAGTAAACAATTCTCATTAACGAAATATTCAGATTCTATTAGGAGTGAGTTCACCTGTTGTTCTAATAGCTTTGCACGAGCTCTTGTAATAGGTCCAATTCTGATTTCATCATTGAACTTCTTTGCAGCAACTTGGTGATCATCATCATGAGGTGAAGATGTGTCAAGTGTATGGATGTCCTCATCACAAATGGAACAACCGGAAACCAAGATATTGTAAGGGCAAGTAGAGAACCACGATGACCACAAAGAAAATACAAGTCGATCTCAAAAGATAGGAGTGAAGCACATAGAAACACACGCTTTGATAAGTGGGACTTGTGCAACCAAAAATGAGCTAGTGATGGACCTAGCGAAGACTAAAGCTCAAGGTGCACAAGTACAAGAGAAACCAACTCGATTGCAATTATTGGTGGGCTACAAGATTTGCACAACGATACCACACCTATGAATTTTTCATCGAGCTAGCGCGACCTACAAGAGATATGGAAATGAGGCTCTTTTTTTTTTCTTTTATATGCTCTCTTGTGGCCTCTTACTCTCTTTTCTCTTTTGCCTCTTACTTGCTTGCCAACAAGAACTATATCAACTAGCGCATACAAGGTTTGCTCGGAACACTACGAGGTATCAAGTGTGCAAAGTCCAAGCAATCATAGATGAGCTAGTCTCAATAGGTAAGATAAGCACAAATGGCTTGGCTAACAAGTGATGCAAGGTGGGAGAAGGTTCGGGGATGTTATACCTTTCGTCGACGATCTTCACCCGGTGGAGTGGAATGTCCCTTCCTTGCTCACGAAATATGGTGGCAATAGATGATGGATCAACCGCCGTGGTGATGTAGAGCTTGTCCATAGCTTCGATTAGAGACGAAAATCACCAAAAACGGAGTCCGGAGTGAAAAGTTATGGCCAAAACAAAATTTCAGCAGGGGAACCGGCCTGGGGGCCGGCCTAGGCCGGGCTGGAGGCCGGCGGCTTCTGCCGGGGGTCCGGCCTAGAGGCCAGCCTAGGCCGGGCTGGAGGCCGGCCGACACTACCTTTCGGGACGCGAAAATGGGCGATTTTGGGCGGAAAACGGCCCGAAAAACACCAAATCGGAGGGGAAATCAACGGAATTTGGCCATGGGAACGCAAAGGAAGGTAGATCAACAAGTATAGCAACGGATCCACGGATCAAAACCTACCAAAACTCACAAGAATCTCAGATCGAACCAAAAGCAATTTGAGGCTATTTTTGGTGGAAATTTTCGAAATTAGCAAAATCAAAGAAAATTTTTGTGGATATGGGGGTGGAAACAAAGGCAAATCCGTGTCAACCCTTGCTCTGATACCATATGATGTAGGGTGTTGCCCGATCTTCACGGATTTGAAGGGGAAAAGAGGATGAACACGAAGAACACGGAGGTGGAAACGAAGAACATGAGGGGAAAAGGGCAAATTCGTGGGGGATAACTCGCGAAGCCTACAAGGGAGAATCACCCGGCAACAAACCCCCAACGGAGCAGCCTCCGGATCCCAAAACCCAAGTCAACAACACACTTAATGAAACCGATTTCTCTTACCGGCCGGTCCACCGATCCAATAGAATCCACAAGGGAAAGATTGGTTTGCACTACTAGAGACACCTCAGTGAAAGAGTAGCAACAACAAGAGATTCATCATCCTCCTCGGAGGAACCCATCACGGGAAGGAGCAACGCTCAACTCTAGTTCATTCTTCTCTGCCTCAAATGGAAAAGGGGGAAAGCTATTTATAGTCTAGTACAAAATGGTGGGGGTCCGGCCTGGGGGCCGGCCTGGGCCGGCCTGGAGGCCGGCGTCGTCTGGTGGGGGACCGGCCTGGGGACCGGCCTAGGCCGGCCTGGAGGCCGGCAGCATCTGGAGGGGGCCCGGCCTGTGAGCCGGCCTAGGCCGGCCTGGAGGCCGGCGTCGTCTGTAGGGGGGCCTGGCCTGGGAGCTGGCCTAGGCCGGCCTGGAGGCCGGCGTCGTCTGTAGGGGGCCCGGCCTGGGAGCCGGCCTAGGCCGGCCTGGAGGCCGGCGTCGTCTGTAGGGGGCCCGGCCTAGGAGCCGGCCTAGGCCGGCCTGGAGGCCGGTGTCGTCTTGGAGGGGGCCGGCCTGGGGGCCGGCTGGCTCCTGCCTTGTGCTTTTGCCTTGACGCTTCCTCGTCCTCATCCACGCGTATGCCTTGGATGAAATCAACTCTTGGGCTTCCTCGGCACCTCCCATCGGCTTCGTATCCATCGTGTCAAACCTAGCAATGCAAAGGGGCGGATGCTCAAGTAGCATACCATTCCAAAGGGTAGGAAATGAGATCTCGAAGAGGAAAGAGTTCACCTTTGACGCCCATGGTGACTTGGCATGTGTCGGATGGTTTGTCCTTGTGATGGACGTGGGTTGGGCTACATCAGTTTGAAACAAGGTATCACATGGGAATGTGAACGAAGCATATGTGACATCAAAAGGATCATCCATAGCATGCAAGCAATCACAAGTCATCATGTCCACTAGTGGGATCATGGCATCATCAACACCCATATGCGTACCTTTGTAGTCCCGCTCCTGTGAAGTAGGTGTTGTGGTAGAAGTAGCGGCGTCCATGTGGCCGACTGGTTCATCATGATGTAGACATGGGGTGGCATCGTCTTCATCCTCCATGTACATCTTCTCCATCATATGCACCATCATGTCGAGGCTTGGCGTCTCATCATCCATGGGACCTAGCACAACATGAGTAAACACACTAGAGGTAGAAGGTAAGTTGTTAGAAATCGAAATGGCCTCACTTGACGTATCAACTAGCTCTCCCAACTCAAGTGGTGTATCACTCATTCCCTCAAAGTGGAAGCACTCAATCTCACATATGGTGGAGGCACTCAACTCACTTGCACTCTCACTCAAGTGGGCTAGGTGGCTCTCATGCTCACATGGGATTGGTACCATCTCATCTTGCCAACACATAGGGATAGGCCCGGTAGACTCAACTCCATTCGCCACCTTGGTTGAAGGGAAACTCCCATGGTCAACCTTCTCAACCTTTTCGCCTCCAAAGGTGAATGCCGTAGTGTGGGTATCATCACACGACTCCTTTGCCGAAGGGAACATCCCATGCTCGGCTTCTTCACTCGGCTCGCCGCCACAAGTGGTAGCATCTTCAATGCTCGTCTCCTTGGCCGAAGGGAAAATCCCATGCTTGACCGTCTTCTCACCGTCTTCATGGTCACCATCTTGTAGTGGAGTCGACAATAAGCTCGGTGAAGAGTCATGTGAGGGCTTGAAGAACTTGGATAACCCGGCAACGAACTCCTCGCGGATGGTCTTGAGGTCGGCCATGAGCTTATCGCAATCGGCGTCAGCCTTGAGCTTGGCTTGCTCGAAGTTGGCATTGTCAGTGTCGCGCTTAGTCTTCCACTCGTCGAGGTTGGCCTTGAGTTTTTCCAATTCCTTCGTGTAGCTTGATCTATGCTTGGATGCTCTTTTGGTTGTGGCGCGCGGAAGAGACTCCATGTGATGTGTACTTGCCACCATCTTGTATGTTGATGTAGACGTGTGATGGCGTGGCCTTGAGTAGCTTGAGTCCTCATAGTGGCGTCGATGATGATCATGAGTAGACATACGCCGATGAAGATCCTTGGTGTTCCTTGACGAGGACTCATGTGCATAGGCACTTTGTGTTGGCCGCCGTCTCGAAGGTGAGGTAGCTTGATGTCGAGGAGGAGGGCGTGTCTCCTTGTCCTCTAGGCAAAGATGCCTTGAGCTCCGTCTTCTTGAGCTTGTATGTTCTTGACGGCGGTGGCGCTCTTGAGTTCGTGTCCTTGAGTATCGTCTAGGTGGGGACTCATCGTCGGTGTCGCCATCCACATGATGTGTAGCGCCTCGTTGGAGATCCTGGACGTGCCTTGAGGAGTCGTAGGTCATGTAGGGTTCCGCCACATCAATGGAGTTGTAGTCGTGGTAGTGGTCCACCATGTCGTTGATGCTTGAAGGCTCGAAGTCGGTGTAGCACTCCATGTCGTGGACGGTTGCGGCATCATAGTCGTAGTAGTGGTGGTGCTCCGCCATGTGGTCCATGCTCGAGGAGGTGTCGGCGATGTCGAGGTCCACCATATCATCCATGCTTGGGGCGCCATAGTCGTTGTCGCTCATGATGTCATCCATGCTTGGCGCGCCGTAGACGTTGACGCTCATCATGTTCTCATCATCATGGCCTCCATAGGATGCTCCGCTCTCACTAGGCATGGTCAATCACAAGACAAGTGTATATATATGTGGAGTGGAAGGAACTAAGAAACCAACCTCACCTAGTAGATAGTATTGGAACTAGTGGACCATGCCAAGAGAAACCGATACACAAGAATGCGGGTGACTTGAATTTCAAAGATCCAAACGCAACTCCAAAACACACACGGCTTATGAGTAGATAGGTATGAATTGTGGAAAGCAAATGGAACAACCGGAAACCAAAATATTGTAAAGGCAAGTAGAGAACCACGATGATGACAAAGCAAATACAAGTCGATCTCAAACGATATGAGTGAAGCTCATAGAAACATACGCTTTGAAAAGTGGGACTTGTGCAACCAAAAATGAGCTAGTGATGGACCTAGCGAAGACTAAAGCTCAAGTCGCACAAGTACAAGAGAAACCAACTCGATTGCAATTTATTGGTGGGCTACAAGATTTACACAAAGATACCACACCTAAATTTTTTTTTTCATCGAGCTTGCGCGTCTACTATAAGAGATTAGGCAATGAGGCTATTTTCTTTTTATTTGCTCTCTTTTGATTCTTTTTCTATTCTCTTTTGGCCTCTTACTCTCTTTTTCTCTTTTTGCCTCTCACTTTGCTTGCCAACAACAACTATATCAACTAGCGCATACAAGTTTGCTCGGAACACTACGAGGTATCAAGTGTGCAAAGACCAAGCAATCATAGATGAGCTAGTCACAATAGGTAAGATAGGAACAAATGGCTTGGCTAACAAGTGATGCAAGGTGGGAGAAGAATTGAGGATGTTATACCTTTCGTCGACGATCTTTACCCGTGGTGATGAGGACATCCCTAGTCCTTTACCATCTTTTCCTGGTGATGATGTTGCTGCACAAGACAAGCCTAATGAAGTGAGGATTGGACCAATGACAAGAGCTCGAACCAAGCTACTCGAGCAACAGGTGAACTCACTCTTAATTGAATCTGATGTTTGTGTTGATGAGAAATTTATACTGCCTAAGTCTATGCATTTATGTATGATCAGGTTTGTTGATAACACAAGCATTGGAGGTGAAGACAATTGCACCAAGAACTGATTCCAATATCAGAAGATGCGCGAGGGAGGAGAGGGAGGCAGGCGCACAAGCTTCATTGGAGGGAATCACCAAAGGCCACGCTAGCACATCAAGTGGCGTACCAAGACTTCAATATTTTGGTGCAACGCAAGTTGGGCCTGCGTGCCTAGTAATTGGACCAAACCCACTATAGGTCGGTTTGTATCGTAGGAGTCCAAGTCCAAGTCGAGTTAGACTTTGTGTTGCTGGTTGTGCCGCACCCCCTCCTCTCCTTAAATAGATGAGGGATGCGACATAGAGAGGTTAGACTACGTTAAAACATAAACCCTAGAGTTTTAGACCAAATTGCTTTCAAGCATTCATCTGAAATTATCATCACCAATTCGCATCGATCTGGTGATTCTTCTACTGCAAAGTTTGCGTGTTATCTGCTGTTCCATTGGGAATAAGGAGGTACAGGACCGTTTCGTAGTCGACGGCTGCGTTGCGCAAGTGTGTAAGGCTGCGAATATCCATAGGGCCGGATCTGTTGCATTGGCAACGGGGACTAGCCAAGGAGAGATCACAGTGTTCCACAAGTTATCAATCTTCCACCATAAAGCTCACGAGAAGATCGGGCCGCCCCTTATCATCTTGGTATCAGATTTTCGGGTTTCCTCGGTGAACAATCAATCTCATAGATTAGTTTTACTATTTTTATCCTATCCAAAAAAAGCCTCACAAAAATATTAGGGTTAGAATTTTTTTTCGCCATAGCCTAGATAGCACCGAATTTTTCTTTTCCTAGTGCTGATCGTTTCTCCTCTTTGTGTTGCCTTTTTCTCGTGTTTAGGAGTCTAGGTTTTTGCTTTCGTGTTCATCATCTAGTTTGAGTCGGAGTCCAACTATCAAAAATCCAAAAAAAAAAATAGTCAATTCGAGTTCGAGCTGGAGTTTGAATTGATCTGCCGCGGCACGCAATCTCGCTGTTTTCTCTGCCGCGATCTCCGTTTCCTACTCGGACTCTGCCACGCGCGCCCTGCCGCGACACGTTTTTCTTTCCTTTTCTCTGCCGCGACAGCGTTTTCTAGTCAGAGTCGGTTTCCTTTTTCTGTTTTTGTTTCAATCCGGGTCCATCTAGCTTTCTTTTCTTTCCCCGTTTGTCAACCTTAGCCACAGCCTTTCTATACATATTTGTGGTAGGCACTTACCCACGAGACTAGCATATTCGTGCTCTTGGGCTGCTCAAATAGGCAAGTTTGGTGTTCACGTTTTTCTGCCGTGTTGGTAAATTTTTTGCTCCGCGGTGCGACATATAGTGGCCGAAAGAGAAGTGCTACAGTGAGAAAGTATAAAAAAGAGAAAACAGAAAAGAAGGAGTACAAAAAAAAACAGAGCGAAAAATAGAAAGGGAACTAAAAGTTTGTTCGTATCTATAGCAGTTTGGAGCTGTTTAACGTGCTGTTTACACCTTTTAGATTGAGCAATCTTGTGCCCTTATACTTTGAGCTTTGCTAGTGTCTCTCTTGTGCATTGCAACACGAGCATATATCATATTTCTGAGCTCATTTTTCAGAGTTGCATTGCCCCTTTTATCTACACCGTGTGCGTTTCCAGTGTGTCATACGATCAGCACTAGGATTTGTAATTTGGTGTTGTTAGGTATCCAACCCAAGCTCCACCATATACCCTGGTTTGTCGTGTGATAATTTGGACCCTCGGTATTCGCTTTGTTACATCCGTGCACGCACCGTTTTCTACCATATTGGTAAGTACTTTCTATTCACTTTGGAACGGTAAGACTCACCTTTCTTTCAGTTTGGAGTGAGTTGTGAGAGTATCCACCACATCCTATTTTGGTTTGCACTAACCCACTAATCATGTCTCTTGAGGATGTTGATGTGCAGGCAAAGAAGGATCCTGCGGCTGTTGTGCATTGGAACGAGTATGAAGCACTTCGTGACACATTGCAGCGCAAAATTGCAACTGAAATTGACCCAATCAATGAGGATCTGCAAAATCTTAGTGTGCAAGTTGATGGACTTGCAACCACGGCAGAGGAAACACAAGTTCAAGTCACAGCTGTACAGACTTCCATTGATGCATTGACACAGCAATTCGCAGAGCTGCGTACACTTTTTCAACAACACCGAGCTGCCGATGATGATCATAGTGTCAATGACGAAGATGAACATGCTGCTGATGCCCAGGGCGACAACCAAGAGCAGCTCGGCCGTGGAGGTGGTCGAGGTGATCGAGGACGTGGTGGCCGTGCTGGTGCTGGACTAGGACGGGGTTTTGCTCCTATTGGTGCACGTCGACACCTAGATTTTCCTGCTGCTCCACAGAATAGAGAGGATGACGGGCTGGGCAAGCCTAAATTCTCTATCCCACAATTTACGGGGTCTCCTGATGTTGAAGAGTATCTTATTTGGGAGGTTGCATGACTATACAGAGGACAGAAAAATCAAGTTGGCATCCTCTGAATTTGATGGTTATGCATTGCGTTGGTGGGATCACCTTGTTCGAACCAGGGAAGAAGATGGAGAGCTGCCAATTGTTACATGGAGAACTATGAAGGCGGTGATGAGGGACAGATTTGTTCCACGGAATTATATTCGTTCTCTTTATGATAAGCTGCAGCAATTAAGGCAAGGTACCAAGACCGTGACAGAATACTTCCAAGAGATGGAGGTGATCATGCAACGTGCTCGCGTTCGTGAACAGCCAGAGCAGACCATGCAGCGGTTCCTCGCAGGTTTGCAATTTAAGATCAATAGCATTGTTAGGCATCACCAATACCATGATATGAATGACTTGCTACATCATGCACTTGAGGCTGAGGCACAGCTAGCCGAAGAAGCACAATTTTCAGCACATGCTACAGCTCGTAGTAGGTTTACTCAACCTGCTGCAAGCACGCCACAGCAGTCCAACAATTCCAATTTTCGTGCCAATTCTTCAAGCAAGCAAGATTCCGGTGTTTCAAGAGCAAAAACAGCTGCACAACCTGCTGCTAGTGCTGCTGGTTCCTCAATTTCTACAGGCCGAAACAGGGACATGAAGTGTCACACTTGTGTAGGCAAAGGGCACTTCAANTTATAAACAAATTTGGACATGTCATCAATGATGTGCTCCTCTATCATGCACACACATATTTTGCTTGGTCTTTGGTGCGTATAGGTATCAATAGCGGCATGGTGACTTCCACTTCAACGTCGAGACATCTATCTCCTTCACTTGATGAGGACGTGCTAGCGTCGTGGACGACGCTTTTCGAAGGAGGGGGAGATGATGTAGCCCAACCCACGTCCATCACAAGGACAAACCATCCGACACATGCCAAGTCACCATGGGCGTCAAAGGTGAACTCTTTCCTCTTCGAGATCTCATTTCCTACCCTTTGGAATGGTATGCTACTTGAGCATCCGCCCCTTTGCATTGCTAGGTTTGACACGATGGATAAGAAGCCGATGGGAGGTGCCGAGGAAGCCCAAGAGTTGATTTCATCCAAGGCATACGCGTGGATCAGGAGGAGGAAGCGTCAAGGCAAAAGCACAAGGCAGGAGCCAGCCGGCCCCCTGGCCGGCCCAGGCCGGCCCCCAGGCCGGTCCCCCACCAGACGCCGCCAGCCTCCAGTCCGGCCCCCAGGCCGGTCCCCCACCAGACGACGCCGGTTTCATTAAGCGTGTTGTTGACTTGGGTTTTGGGATCCGGAGGCTGCTCCGTTGGGGGTTTGTTGCCGGGTGATTCTCCCTTGTAGGCTTCACGAGTTATCCCCACGATTTGCCCTTTTTTCCCCCCGTTTCCCCTCCGTGTTCATCGTGTTCTTCGTGTTCATCCACTTTCCCCCCTCAAATCCGTGAAGATCGGGCCAACTCCCTACATCACTACCTCGGTGAGTGAGAGCCACAAGCCACACATGAGTGAAAAGACAAGTGAGGGAAAGAGTCTTATAGTCATGTTAGCCACCAAATCAGTTTTGAGAGAGTTTTGTGAGGATCCCACTCAAGTCCCTATTGTGCTTATGTGCAAGGGCAAAATTCTAGTTTCTAACGACATGACCCCTCTTCCTCTTGATGTTTCTCATGTGTTACAGGAATTTGGCGATGTGTTTCCGGAGGAGGTACCCGCTGGTTTGCCACCATTGAGGGGTATTGAGCATCAAATTGACTTGATTCCAGGAGCATCTTTGCCAAACCGAGCCCCCTACCGCACCAACCCCGATGAAACAAAGGAGATACAGCGACAAGTACAAGAACTTCTTGATAAAGGTTATGTGAGAGTAAGCCTGAGTCCTTGTGCTGTTCCTGTTATTTTGGTTCCTAAGAAAGATGGTACTTGGCGCATGTGTGTAGATTGTAGAGCAATTAACAACATCACTATACGATATCGTCATCCAATTCCACGTTTAGATGACATGCTTGATGAATTAAGTGGTGCTGCTATATTCTCTAAAATTGACTTGCGTAGTGGATATCATCAAATTAGGATGAAAGAAGGGAATGAGTGGAAAACTGCCTTTAAAACGAAATTTGGTTTATATGAGTGGTTAGTCATGCCTTTTGGGTTAACTAATGCACCTAGTACGTTCATGAGGTTAATGAATCATGTTTTAAGGCAATTTATTGGCAAGTTTGTGGTTGTGTACTTTGATGATATATTAATATACAGCCGCAATGAATCTGAGCATAGTGATCATATTAGACAAGTTTTGCAAGTGCTACGTGATAATAAACTATATGGTAATCTTGCTAAGTGCACTTTTTGCAAAGACAAGGTCATATTTCTGGGTTTTGTTGTTTCTAAGAATGGAGTAGAAGTTGATGAATCCAAAATTGAAGCTATTAAAAATTGGACTACTCCCATGAATATTAGTCAGATCCGAAGCTTTCTTGGTTTAGCTGGTTTTTATAGACGTTTTGTGAAAGACTTCAGTTCTATTGCTGCACCTTTGAATGATCTAACTAAAAAAGGTGTTGAATTTGCTTGGGGCGCAGCCCAAGATGCTGCTTTTGATGAGCTTAAACGTCGTTTGATTTCTGCACCTTTGCTTGTACTTCCTGATTTCCATAAGCAATTTGATATTGAATGTGATGCTAGTGGTATTGGAATAGGAGGTGTGTTGATGCAAGAGGGTAAGCCGGTTGCATTTTTCTCTGAAAAATTAAATGGTGCACAATTGAACTATCCTGTTTATGACAAAGAATTGTATGCGCTTGTTAGAGTTCTTGAGGTTTGGCAACATTATTTGTGGCCAAAAGAATTTATCATACATTCTGATCATGAGGCTTTGAAATTTTTAAAGAGCCAATCAAATCTGAATAGACGTCGTGCTAAGTGGGTTGAATTCATTGAATCTTTCCCATACATTATTAAGTACAAGAAAGGAAAGACAATGTGGTTGCTGATGCTCTCTCTAGGAAAAATATTTTGTTGACACATTTGGATGTAAAAGTTCATGGTTTAGAGAGTTTGCGTGAATTATATGCTATTGATGCTGATTTTGCCATGCCTTTTACTAAGTGTTCTGCTGTCAAAGCATGGGAAAAATACCATATACATGATGGATATCTGTTTCGAGCTAACAAGTTGTGTGTGCCAGAATCGTCTATACGTTTGCTATTGTTGCAGGAATCACATAGTGGCGGTTTGATGGGACACTTTGGACATGAGAAGACGTTGTTGATGTTGGCTGATCATTTCTATTCGCCACGCATGAGGCGAGATGTGGACAGGTTTGTAAAACGTTGCATCACTTGCAATAAGGCAAAGTCCAAGCTGAAGCCTCATGGTTTGTATACTCCTCTTCCTGCACCTACTTCTCCATGGGAAGACATTAGCATGGATTTTGTGTTAGGATTGCCTAGAACCAGGAGAGGACATGATTCTATTTTTGTGGTAGTTGATAGGTTTTCTAAAATGTCACATTTTATTGCCTGCCACAAAAGCGACGATGCGTCGCATATTGCTAATCTGTTTTTCAGGGACATAGTGCGCTTGCATGGAGTACCAAGGACTATTGTTTCTGATCGAGACGTCAAGTTTATGAGCTATTTTTGGAAGACGTTGTGGGGGAAGTTGGGAACGAAGCTGCTATTCAGTACAACTTGTCACCCCCAAACAGATGGGCAAACGGAGGTGGTTAATTGCACGCTTTCCACATTGCTGCGAACCATGATCAAGAAAAATTTGAAGGAGTGGGAAGAGTGCCTACCGCATGTGGAGTTTGCATATAACCGGGCTGTACACTCAACCACGCAGCTATGTCCATTCGAGGTGGTGTATGGTTTCAAGCCAATTACGCCGCTAGATTTGCTGCCACTTCCATCGCAAGAGAGGGTCAATATGGAGGCTTCAAAACGTGCTGATTTTGTGAAGAAGATCCATGACAAGACCAGAGAAGCAATTGAGAACAAGGGCAAGCAAACAGCTCAGCGTGTCAACAAGAAGCGCAAGGAGGTGTTGTTTCAGCCGGGTGACATGGTGTGGGTGCACTTCCGCAAGGATAGGTTCCCAAATCTGCGCAAGTCTAAACTGATGACGCAAGGAGCTGGACCTTATAAAGTGCTAGCAAAAATCAATGACAATGCGTACAAGGTTGATCTTCCTGCTGATGAGTTCGGTGTTAGCAATTCTTTCAATGTTGCTGATTTGACACCATATACCGGAGATGATCTTGACGCGTCGAGGACGATGCCTTTTCAAGGGGGGGAGGATGATGAGGACATCCCTAGTCCTTTACCATCTTTTCTTGGTGATGATGTTGCTGCACAAGACAAGCCTAATGAAGTGAGGATTGGACCAATGACAAGAGCTCGAACCAAGCTACTCGAGCAACAGGTGAACTCACTCTTAATTGAATTTGATGTTTGTGTTGATGAGAACTTTATACTGCCTAAGTCTATGCATTTATGTATGATCAGGTTTGTTGATAACACAAGCATTGGAGGTGAAGACAATTGCACTAAGAACTGATTCCAATATCAGAAGATGCGCGAGGGAGGAGAGGGAGGCAGGCGCACAAGCTTCATTGGAGGGAATCACCAAAGGCCACGCTAGCACATCAAGTGGCGTACTAAGACTTCAATATTTTGGTGCAACGCAAGTTGGGCCTGCGTGCCTAGTAATTGGACCGAACCCACTATAGGTCGGTTTGTATCGTAGGAGTCCAAGTCCAAGTCGAGTTAGACTTTGTGTTGCTGGTTGTGCCGCACCCCCTCCTCTCCTTAAATAGATGAGGGATGCGACATAGAGAGGTTAGACTACGTTAAAACATAAACCCTAGAGTTTTAGACCGAATTGCTTTCAAGCATTCATCTGAAATTATCATCACCAATTCGCATCGATCTGGTGATTCTTCTACTGCAAAGTTTGCGTGTTATCTGCTGTTCCATTGAGAATAAGGAGGTACAGGACCGTTTCGTAGTCGACGGCTGCGTTGCGCAAGTGTGTAAGGCTGCGAATATCCATAGGGTTCAGATCTGTTGCATTGGCAACGGGGACTAGCCAAGGAGAGATCACAGTGTTCCACAAGTTATCAATCTTCCACCATAAAGCTCACGAGAAGATCGGGCCGCCCCTTATCACGTGGAGTGGAATGCCTCTTCCTTGATCACGAAATATGGTGCCAATAGATGATGGATCAACCGCTATGGTGATGTAGATCTTGTCAGTAGCTTCGATTAGAGACGAAAATCACTAAAAACGGAGTCCAGAGTGAAAAGTTATGGCCAAAACAAAATTTCTGCGAAGGGGTCGGCCTGGGGGCCGGCCTGGGCCGGGCTGGAGGCCGGCAGCTTCTGCCAGGGGTCCGGCCTAGGGGCCGGCCTAGGCCGGGCTGGAGGCCGGCCGGACTACCTTCCCGTGAAGCGAAAAAGTACGATTTCGGCGGAAAAACGGCCCGAAAAACACCAAATCGGAGGGGAAATCAAAGGAATTTGGCCATGGGAACGCACAAGGAGGTAGATCAACAAGTATAGCAATGGATCCACGGATCAAAACCTACCAAAACACACAAGAATCAGATCGATCCAAAAGCAATTTGGGGCTATTTTTGGTGGAAATTTTCGAAATTAACAAAATCAAAGAAATTTTTTGTGGATTTGGGGGTGTAAACAAAGGCAAATCCGTGGCAACCCTTGCTCTGATACCATATGATGTAGGGGGTTGGCCCGATCTTCACGGATTTGAGGCGGGGAAGAGGATGAACACGAAGAACACGGAGGTGGAGACGAAGAACACGAGGGGAAAAAGGGCAAATCGTGGGGATAACTCGCGAAGCCTACAAGGGAGAATCACCCGGCAATAAACCCCCCCAGCAGAGCAGCCTCCGGATCCCAAAACCCAAGTCAACAACACGCTTAATGAAACCGATTTCTCTTACCGGCCGGTCCACCGATCCAATAGAATCCACAAGGGAAAGATTGGTTTGCACTACTAGAGACACCTCAGTGAAAGAGTAGCAACAACAAGAGATTCTTCATCCTCCTCGGAGGAACCCATCACGGGAAGGAGCAACACTCAACTCTAGTTCATTCTTCTCTACCTAAAATAGAAAAGGGGAAGAGCTATTTATAGTCTAGTACAAAACGGTGGGGGTCCGGCCTAGGCCGGCCTGGAGGCCGGTGGCGTCTGAAGGTGGTCTGGCCTGGGGGCCGGCCTAGGACGGCTTGGAGGCCGGCGGTGTCTGGGGGTGGTCCGGCCTGCAGGCCGGCGGCGTCTGTTGGTGTTCCGGCCTGGGGGCCGGCCTGGGCCGGCTGGGAGGCCGGCGGACTCGGAGGGGTGGCCGGCCTGGGGGCCGGCCGGCTCTGGCTGTGCTCCGGCCTGGTGGCCGGCCTAGGCCGGGCTGGAGGCCAGCCAGCCTGTCTTCGCCTCCTTCTTCCTATCCTTGTCCATGACGCTTCCTTCTCCTCATCCACGCGTATGCCTTGGTTGATTGGAGTCCATGGAGTTCCTTGCCACCCTTTGGAGCCCTTGGTGGCTTGTCGTACGTTGGAGTGCTTGACTTGGTGTTGTCATTGGGTTGGGCTACATCAGGGACACAGAGAGTTTACCCAGGTTCAGGCCGCCCGGAGGCTAAAAGCCCTACTCCTGCATGTCTGGATTGAGTGGATCATCATGGTGTAGCTTACAAGGATGGTCTGGGGTGTGAACCCGGAAGGTGGTGGCTAGAGGTAGATGACGAGCAGATCCTACTCGGAGGAGATCACCTCTTGCTCTATCCTCTTGGCCCTAGCTATTCTTCGGTTGTGTCCCTTCTGTTCTGTCATCCTCCTCCATGCCTTGGTCCTCCTTTTATAGGCTAAGGGGATCCCATAGGGGCATGCGAGGAGCTGGGGGGTTTTAGGCGGGAAAACCCCCCAGCGGCCTTTAGGAGGCGACATGGCCTCCTCTCATCCAAGTATTTCTTAGGGGGGTTAGGTGCGGTCGTCCACCTTTGGGAAAGCAGGGTGGATAGGGGCTGACACCCCCACCGTCCATGTCTCCTCGCTGCGCCTTCGTCTTCTTGGCGCCCAAATCTTCTAGGAGATTCCAGCAGGAGCTGGCAAGCTTATCCTCTTCGCCATACAGAGGGGAAAGCCTGGCCTCCTGCCGGCTAGTCTCCGGGTTGGAGGTGACCCCAGAAGGTCACCTGGTCCTTTAGCCGTGGTTGTCGATGTTGCGCTTGTCAGGTACCCGTGGGGTAGATGGGGTGGCCCACCTGCCGGTCTTGACTCCTTGCCTTGTCCATCTTCTTGGTGGGCCCACAGGTGGTGGACCTACTTTGGCCGCACTAGGGGAACCCCATGTTCCACTGTTGCGAGAGCAGCCGCGCTCCCTGTCCTGATGGCCAAGATCAAACACTCCGCCCAGAAGAAGCCTAAAGGCGCCTCACTCATCAGGAGGCATCGATCCCCTAGATCTGAGAGGGAGCGAAAGAGGTCGGAGCGCACCGCTCTGGTGGCGGATGCCCGCAAGCAGCAAGCCCTATTCCCCAGCTGTTACGCCGATGATGATAGGATGATGTGGAAGGCCACGCACTTTGGGGTGATCGGGTCTGGCGCGGCGTCCGGCATTTCGGCTCGCGTGGCAACGGAGATTCTACCGCCGTCGGAGACCAGGACGGCCAAGCAGATCCCTATCTTCGACTGCTTTATGCAGATGGGGCTCGTCCCCCCATTTTCTGACTTCTTCCTGGAGATCATGCGAGCGTACGGGTTAGTGATGCCTTTCGTGGCATTGTTCCGCCATTTCTCTATCCCCGCATCGGGAAAGATGGCTGGCTAGGTGGTGGAGTCACGTTCTGCTTCTGCCCGAAGGTTAAGCAGGACTACCCCGAGATGGCCGTGAAGTCCAAGTGGGACGAATGGAGGAGCCGATGGTTTCTTGTTGGAGTGCCAGAGGTGATGAGGGCATCGTCTTGGCATTGTTTAGGTCGGTTGACACTCTAGGACAACTATCACGATATGTAATGTCTGAGGTTGTGTTAATTAGGCCTGCACGCCACTTGTGTTGGCCGAGCCTATAACAGGCCGATTTTCTATGTTTAGAGTCCAACTAGGTTTAGGAGTCATGTTAGGTTCGTTTTGGGGTTTGTCCAACCGACTAGGTGTTGGCCTCCTATGATAAGGGGCGGCCCGATCTTCTTGTGAGCTTGATGGTGGATGATTGATAACTTGTGGAACACTGTGATCTCTCCTTGGCTAGTCCCCGTTGCCAATGCAACAGATTCGAACCCTATGGATATTCGCAGCCTTACACACTTGCGCAACGCAGCCGTCGACTACGAAACGGTCTTGTACCTTTTTATTCCCAATGGAACAGCAGATAACACGCAAACATTGTAGTAGATGAACCACCAGATCGATACGAATTGGTGGGGATAAATTCAGAGGAATGCTTAAAGCAATTCGATCTAGAATTCTAGGGTTTTAGTTTTAGCGTAGTTTAACCTCTACAACTCGCAGCCCTCAACTATTTAAGGAGAGGAGGGGTGCGGCACAACCAGCAGCAAACATGGTTCGACTCGGACTCCTACGATACAAACCGACCCAATAGGGTTCGGTCCAACTATGTGGCACGCAGGCCCAACATGGGTTGCACCCAAATACTTGTGAAGTCTTGGTGCAGCACTTGATGTACTCGCGTGGCCTTGGGGATTCCCTCCAATGACTTGTGCGCCTGCCTCCCTCTTCTCCCTCGCGCACTGATATTGGAATCATTTCTTGGTGCAATGCTCTTCTCCTCCAATGCTTGTGTTATCAACAAACCTGATCATACATAAAGTTCTCATCAACACAAACATCAGATTCAATTAAGAGTGAATTCACCTGTTCCTCAAGTAGCTATTGGTCCAATCCTCACTTCATTAGATTTATCTTGTGGAGCAACATCATCATCAAGAAAAGATGGCAAAGGACTAGGGATGTCCTCATCATCCTATAAATAAAGGAGCCGACGGCTAGGTTTAGGGAGTCGAAAATTATGTAGAACATTGTGTTCAAGGTTGCCACCGTCCCAAGGGACCGGCGTGTATGACGGCGTATCTACGCTCGTCTCCTTATCTAAATTGAGGCATGAGTTTTCTTGAATCTGTCAAGGGTTATCGTGCGTGGCGAGAAGGTCCTTGAATCTATCAAGGGTTGTCGAGCTTGCCGTGCGGCGTGGTGTCCATCACCTCGTTGCTCGTCGTGAGCTTCGTTCTCTATGTTCTTCAGGTTACGTGGTTTTCCCGTGAATGGAAGGATAGTTATCTCGGTGGTTCTTGCGGCGAAAGATCGGGTCAATTCATCTGTATCAAGAGCCTCTGCCACACCTTGAAGAGCCGAAGGAGCACCCGGTGAATCTGCTGACCTAGAGGAGTTTAAGACCGCAGGACGCAGACCTTTCGGCGGCGGTGGCCTGCTTCAGTCTTCTGCGGGAGCAAGGAGTCTCTGGGGCCGCCATTGTTGCCCATGCCCTTCGACACCGCCTGGCCCCTCTTCAGAAGCAGCCTCACCCAGCCTGGGATTTCATGTCGCGCTTGAGGAGCTCTGACATGGAGGATTACCCCCTCTAAACCAACGGAATATCAACTGCCCGCAGGATTTCAGCCCTGGTGTGAAGATCCGCGGAAGGCAGAGATCCTGACGTCGATGCCAGCGTGCAACACCCTTGATCCCATGGGCAGGACTGACCTCGGGCCCCAGCCTGTCGGGGTTGAGACCCGCAAGGCTAAGTCTCCCCCCAGCTCTGACAAGGACGGGGAGATCCGTGAGTCTGACGAGGAGAGCGAGGAAGAATCCGAGGAGGAATTTTCTGGCTCCGACGAAGGCGATGACGAAGAAGGCGACGTCGAGGAGACCGAAGCCAAAGATGATGAAGACGACGATGACGAAGAAGACGACTGATGAGGACATCCCTGCTATAGATGCAACCGCCACTACTACACCACCTACATTACAAGGACCTATGACTAGATCTCGTGCACGTCAACTTAATCAACAGGTACTTTCGTTCTTACAAGCTAGTCCTAATATTCATGAGAATATGATGCTGCCTAAATCAAATGTGTTTGTCTCCCGGAGATTGGTTTAGCGATTGCATTGGCGCTGCGTACTAGTACGTGGAAGTCGGATCGCCAAGGTCGAACTCCACCAGAATCGACGTATCCCTATCTCATCGAAAGATCGGACTACCTTAGCCATATCAAGTGGTATCAGATTTCAGGTTGATCGGTGAGATTTACAGTTTTACTAGTGTAGATTGCATCTGTTTTCTTCATACCTACAGTCCACGAAAAAGCCAAAAAAAATATATTAGGGTTAGATCATCCCGTCCTAAAACCAGTCCGGGCCTGTTGCATAATCTTTTCAGTGTATTGCATTGTTGAATCTTCGTCTGCATCGTCGTGTCAAAGTGCTGGTCGTAGCGTCTACTTCCTTTAGAGTTTCGAGTTCGTGTCACATCTAGTCACCGCCGCCGCACCTTTTGCACGTCGCAGTTCAACTTCCGCCACCACCTGTCCGCCACCACCATCCGCCACAACCTTCCGCCGCCAACACCGACCACCCCTACTCCATCGTACCCTCGCCCCCATACCCTCCTTCTTGCCGCCACACCCCTTGTTGCGCCGCCAGATCAATTAGGGTTAGGGTTTTGGGAGAGTACTTTTCCGCTTGTTTCCTTCTCTGCCAATTCTACGTAACGAGGTAGATTTCAACTCGGTTAATCCTTGCTCGCGTCGCCCCACTCATCCTTAAAAAAAAAAAAAAATAAAATCAAAAAACAAATTTCGCACGCTTTTCAGAGCAATTTCGAAAAAAAAATTTTGAGCCTACCCTCATTTTTCAGTACGGGGATTCTTTTGAGACAGTTGTCATCATAGTGATATTTTTGCGACTTTTTCGCGTTTTCAGCGCGTCGCACGCTTCACAGAGCATACCATCTCACTTTCAGTGCATATTGTTGTGGGTATCTTACTCCCGTACCTGTTACTTTTCTGTGATCTTCACTTATATCTTGCTGCTGAGAGCTGTTTTTGTGTTGCCTCATTGTGCCGCGCCGTGACTTCGTCGGTGCCCTCGGCTCGCGTCTCTAGTACGGTCTAGCCTAGGACCAGCACGGTACCGTCGTTGAGCGTTGTTTCAACTTGCATTCCTGTTTTGATTATTGCTATACCATATATAAAGCCGTCCTAAAGCTCCACAGATTTCTCCTACGTGCTTTGTACCTCGCCTGGTGATCGCTTTGCCCAATCTTCGGAGTGCTGATCTTTGTGGTTGCCGTGACGCTCTCCTGCTTGGTAAGGAACTTGTAAGAGCTTTATATTTTGCTTAACGGATTGCGTGTTTTCTACCACACCCTAGTAGTCGATAGGAACATATACTTGTATTTGTTTCTTGTTTTCTACTAATCATGTCAGGGGACGAGAAGATCGAAATGACCAACAAGGAGCTGCAGGAGCACTTTGAGAAGATGGTTACGGACCATGCTTTGGACACCGAGGACCGGATCCGTGGTGCTATGGACAAGATCGATGGCTTGGAGGTTGCTTTCAATGCGAAGTTCGACGACGTCAACACCACCTTGGCTGAATTGTCCGACAAGTTTGATCGCTTGTTGGGACAGTTGCAACCACCCCGCATACCGCCTCCCGTGGTGCAAGGCGCCGCAGTTCCACGGGCAGGTCATGTACCTCTCCAGGACCCTCAAGCTTCGGCAGCATCTGCTGCTGGCCATGTCGTCAATCCCGTCGAGCATGGTGACGGATATGCAGCGGACGCCGAATATCCACCGGGTCGTCCACATGTACATCCACGCAACCTTGCACACCGGCAGCAAGCGCAGGTACGTGAAGACGACCATGTTGCTAAACTGAAATTAGTTATTCCACCTTTTGAGGGTCGCTATTGATAAAAGGATCAAGGGGATGATCCTATGCTTGTTGTCCCGATCTTTCACAGCGAGTAAACCGGATAGATAAATCCTTCCAACAACGTCGATGAACGTCACCTGAAGGTGGGGAATAAATCCAGCAAGCAACGTGATGAAGATCACCACGCCTGTAACCTGAGCACGATAACACTTGATGAACACAAGCACCCTCGCATCAATCTTTATTACAAACTGATAAACGGCATCGCCATCCCCGGAGGGATGCTTCACCAACGAGCTCAAAGTCTATGGACTGTTTTTAATCTAAACTCAAAGCTAACCCTAAAACGATGCCTAGCAGCTCCTTATATGAGGGGAAGGGGTGCGGCCGTACAGTACCGCGCGAATTTGGGCTAGTAAGTAGCAATCTTTCCAACAGATCAATCTGCACAAATGCAACAGTAATCTGCAGCAAGAGCCTCCAATCAAACTCCTCCCAGTCAACCGATCTAGATGAGATCGATCAACACAACCTCACTGTGAGCAACCCAGAAATCTGATACCACATGATAAATGGATCAACCTCCGCGCGCCTTAATCCTACTTCTACTCGGAATCGGCTTCCTGCCACGGCACCAAAACGCGTGAAAACGCTGCTGCGCCGTGTCCTAGTTCTACTCGGGTCCGATCCCTGCCGCGGCACAGCAAAGAGTTGTTTTCTCTGCCGCGATCACCACTCCCACGCTCGCCCGCGCCGTTTCTCTGTCCCGGCACAAGAACGCGCTGTTTTCTCTGCCGCGCCGGCACGACTCCGAGCAATTCCTGCCATGAGTCTTAGTGTGTTCTTTTGTGTTTTCATTGCCAATTTCACTAGGTTTCCAATCAGTTTCTTTGAGAACCATAGATACAGCCTATCTACAGATACAATTAGGAGCTTACCCATAAGACTAGCTCTTTTATTGCTCACAGGCTGCTCAATAGGTTCGTTGCACGATCTTGTTTTCCTGGAAAAAAAATTTTGCTCCGCGGTGCGACATATTGTGGCCAAGAGAGAAGTGCTACAGTACCCGTGAGGAATATTGCTATATCCAAAAGAGAGTTTAAAAAAAAGAGAGAGAGAGAGAGAGACAAGAGAAAATTCAAAAGAGGCCGAAAGTTTCATACAAGTTGGAGAGTGGAGCTATATTGTTATCATCTTGACACCACTTTGAGCAATCTTGTGCCTGTTTTCTCTTGAGCATAGCTAGTGTCTTTCGAGTGCATTGCAAAATTTCCATCCATATATTTGCATTGCCACATTTGTCTCCATCTTTTGTGTGAGTTCTATAGGTGTGTTTTGACATCATCACAAACAGCAAAATAGGCCTTGTTATTTTGGTGTGTTAGGATTCCCTAAGCCAAGCTCCACCAAATAGCCTGTTTGCCGTGTGACACTTGATATCCTGGTTATTCTCTTCTCACACTTGGTACATCCTTCATTGATACTTGTTGGTAAGTAAATCCTTTTCACTTTGGAACAAGTAAAGGTACACTATTATTTGCTGGTTTGAGTGAGTTGTGAGAGAACACCACATCCCATTATTATTTTGTTTTCACTAACATCTTAATCAATGTATGCTATGAGTGATCTTGTTGTGCAGGATAAGAAGAACCCTGAGGATACGGTCAAGTGGAATGAGTATGAAGCATTGAGAGAAACCATGTATAGAAAAATTGCTGCTGAGATAGAGAAGAGTGATGATAGTTTGCGGGAGGAGTTGAACACTTTGGACCTCAAAATTGATGCTGCTGCTACTCAAGAATCTGTGAATATTTTACAAGAGGCCGTGACCAATTTGACCCAACAAGTTGCAAATTTAACAACACTCCTGGAGAATAATAACAACCAACAGCGAGTTCCACCCAATGCTGCTGATTTGCATGGCCGTGGCAATTTGCATGGTGGCCGTGGAGGAGTTGCTGCAAGGGGGATCCAATTGGAACACAATCGAGAGGATGATGGTTTGGGTAAACCAAAATTTTCTATTCCTACTCTCACTTGTGATGCTGAAGATGTAGAAGAATACTTGATGTGGGAGTTGAAAATTGAGAAACTTTGGAGATTGCATGACTATTCTGAAGAGAGAAAAATTAAGCTTGCTTCTTCTGGTTTTGAGGGTTATGCACTTTTGTGGTGGGATAGCCTTACTGAATTGAGGGCCGAAATAGAAGAACCTGAAATTGCTACATGGGGAGAGATGAAACAATTGCTTCGGGACAGGTTTGTACCCAAAAATTATATTAGAACTCTCTATGATAAGCTCCAACAATTGAAGCAAGGTACAAAATCAGTGGATGCATATTACAAAGAGATGGAGTTGATCCTCCAAAGAGCTCGGGTTAGAGAGGCTCCTGACCAAACAATGCAAAGGTTTCTTTCTGGTTTACAATTTAAAATTAAGAGCATTGTGAGGCATACACAATATAGTGATATGACAGATTTGTTACATCAAGCAAGAGAAGCTGAAAAGAGGTTGGCTGAGGAAGCACATATGAGTACAAGGAGGAGTTTCCCACCGAAAAATTCGGTTGTGTCACCATCAACACCTCCAGCTGCTCCAACCCGAAGTGCTCCTAGTTCAAAACCTGAGAGTAGTAATTCTAGAGCAAAGAAAACAACCCCACCCACGACAAACAATACTACACGAAATAGAGATATGTTTTGTCATACATGTGGAGGTAAAGGACATTTTAAGAGAGAATGTCCTAATAAAAAGGTTATGATTCTTAATGTTGATGATGAGTATGAGACAGGAGATGATGCTGATCCTAATGAGGATGATATATATGATGATGATGATGGTCCTCTTGATGCCTTTGCTTCACATTATCCAACTATTGTTTGCACACAAGCTTTGAGTGTTGTTCCAAGTGAAGAGAGTCAAAGGTGCAATTTATTCCAAACTAAAGCAATTGTAGGTCCCCAAATGGCTTGCAAGGTGATCATTGATGGAGGAAGTTGCAGAAATTTGGCTAGCAAAGAATTGTGTGCAAGGCTCAAGCTGAAGTATATTCCGCACCCACACCCTTATTATATTCAATGGTTGAGTGACAAAGAAGAAATTAAGGTGTGCCATATGGTGAGAGTGGAATTTCAGATTGGACCATATAAGGATACAATTGAGTGTGATGTGGTTCCCATGTCAGTTTGTCACATGTTATTGGGCAGACCGTGGCAGTTTGACAGGAAGGTTATTCATGATGGGAGAGCCAACACATATACTTTGAACTGGCATAACAAGGACATTATATTGAGGCCTATGACACCGCAGCAAATTGTTAATGAGTCTAGACAAAAAAATGAAGTGCATTTAGAAAAGGAGAGTGATAGGCAAGAAAAGAGTGAAAACAATTTTTCTGTGGGAGAAAACAAACCTAGGCCGAGTGGTAAAAGTAAGGGAGTGAGCCTTTTAACAATGTTCGCCACCAAAGATGATTTGAGAGAGTTTCGTGAGGATCCTAGTTTAGTACCTATAGTGCTCATGCATAAGGGGGAAATTTTAGTTTCTAATGACATGACTCCTCTTTCTATTGGTGTTTCTAATGTCTTGCAGGATTTTGGTGATGTTTTTCCAAAGGAGGTGCCCTCGGGACTGCCACCATTGAGAGGGATAGAGCACCAAATTGACCTTATTCCTGGTGCTACATTACCAAACAGAGCTCCCTATAGAACAAATCCCCAAGAGACCAAGGAAATTCAGAGGCAAGTACAAGAGCTTTTGGACAAAGGTTATATTCGAATAAGCCTTTCTCCTTGTGCTGTTCCTGTTATTTTAGTTCCTAAGAAAGATGGTACATGGCGCATGTGTGTGGATTGTAGAGCAATTAACAATATCACTATAAGATATAGACATCCTATACCTAGGTTGGAGGATATGCTTGATGAATTGAGTGGTGCTGCTGTTTTCTCTAAAATTGATTTGCGTAGTGGTTATCATCAAATTAGGATGAAAGAGGGGGATGAATGGAAAACAGCCTTTAAAACAAAATTTGGTTTATATGAGTGGTTAGTAATGCCTTTTGGATTAACTAATGCACCTAGTACTTTCATGCGATTAATGAACCATGTTTTGAGAAATTTTATTGGCAAGTTTGTGGTAGTTTATTTTGATGATATTCTCATATATAGCCACAATGAACATGAACACATTGATCATATAAGACAAGTTTTGCAAGTGCTACGAGAAAATAAATTATTTGGTAATCTTGAGAAGTGCACTTTTTGCAAAGATAAGGTCATATTTCTTGGATATGTTGTCTCTAAGCATGGGATAGAAGTAGATGAGTCTAAGATTGAAGCAATTAAAAATTGGTCTATACCCATGAATGTGAGTCAAGTGAGAAGTTTTTTAGGCCTTGCTGGATTTTATAGAAGATTTGTAAAAGATTTTAGCACCATAGCTGCCCCTTTGAATGATTTGACTAAGAAAGGTGTGGAATTTGTGTGGGGGGTTGCTCAAGATATTGCTTTTGATACTCTGAAAAATATGTTGATTTCGGCTCCATTATTGATGCTTCCTAATTTTCATAAACAATTTGAAATTGAATGTGATGCTAGTGGCATAGGTATTGGAGGTGTATTAATGCAAGATAAGAAACCACTTGCATATTTTTCTGAGAAATTGCATGGAGCTCAATTGAATTATTCTGTCTATGATAAAGGATTGTATGCTCTTGTTAGAGTTCTTCAAGTTTGGAAACATTATTTATGGCCAAAGGAATTTATCATACATTCTGATCACGAGGCATTGAAATTTTTGAAGAGTCAATCTAATCTTAATAAAAGACATGCTAAATGGGTAGAATTCATTGAATCGTTTCCATACATTATCAAATACAAGAAATGATTAGAGAATGTGGTAGTTGATGCTTTGTCAAGAAAGAATATGTTACTCACCAAATTAGATGTCCAAGTTTCGGGTTTGGAGAGTTTCAAATCTCTATATGCTGATGATAATGTTCTACTGTCAAGGCTTGGGATAAATATCACCTACATGATGGCTTTCTTTTTAGAGCTAACAAATTATGTATTCCCGAGTGTTCCTTGCGTTTGTTGTTATTGCAGGAATCTCATAATGGTGGATTGATGGGACACTTTGGACGTGAGAAAACATTGCTCATGTTAGCTGAAAATTATTATTGGGCACATATGAGGCGTGATGTGTACAGATTTGTGCAACGTTGCATCACATGCAATAAAGCAAAATCCAAGTTGAAGCCTCACGGTTTGTATACTCCTCTACCTGCACCTACTACACCTTGGGAAGATATTAGTATGGATTTTGTGCTAGGTTTACCGAGGACTAAAAGAGGACATGATTCTATATTTGTGGTAGTGGATAGATTTTCTAAGATGTCACATTTTATTGCATGCCACAAAAGCGACGATGCGTCGCATATTGCTAATCTGTTTTTCAGGGACATTGTGAGATTACATGGAGTGCCAAGGACAATTGTTTCTGATCGTGATGTCAAGTTCATGAGCTACTTTTGGAAGACGCTATGGGGGAAGCTAGGAACGAAGCTGCTGTTTTCAACTACATGTCACCCCCAAACTGATGGACAAACTGAAGTGGTGAATCGCACACTATCAACATTATTGCGAACCATGATCAAGAAAAATTTGTGGGAGTGGGAAGAGTGTTTGCCACATGTTGAATTTGCATACAACAGGGCTGTTCATTCCACTACTCAACTTTGTCCTTTCGAGGTGGTCTATGGATTTAAGCCCATTACACCACTTGATTTATTGCCACTTCCCATACAAGAGAGAACAAATATGGAGGCATCCAAACGAGCTGATTTTGTGAGGAAAATTCATATGAAGACTAAGGAGGCCATAGAGAAGAAAGGGAAGTATGTGGCTGATAGAGTAAACAAGAAAAGGAAGGAGGTATTGTTTCAGCCAGGAGATATGGTTTGGGTACACTTTAGAAAGGACAGATTTCCAACATTGAGAAAATCCAAATTGATGACTCGGGGTGCTGGTCCTTACAAGGTGCTTGCAAAAATAAATGACAATGCATACAAGATAGACCTTCCAGTTGATGAGTTTGGTGTGAGCAATTCTTTCAATGTTGCTGATTTGTCACCGTACATTGGAGATGATCTAGCATCGAGGACGATGCCTTTTCAAGGGGGGGAGGATGATGAGGACATCCCTAGTGTGTCTACTACTTCTCCAATTGAAGACGTTGCTGTCCAAGATAATTCCAAAGAAGTGAGACTTGCTCCAATGACAAGGTCAAGAACCAAGTTGATAGAACAACAGGTGAATTCTCTCCTAGCTGATTGTGATAATTTAATTGATGAGAATTTTATACTACCTAAGTCTATGCATTTATGTGTGATTAGGTTTGTTGATAACACAAGTGCTAATGGAGGGAAACATCAAGACATGAAGGCATGTGATGACACATATGATCATGGAGACATCTGCCATAATGAAGGCACATGAAATCATGGAGACACATGAAGGCCATAATATTACAAGTGTGAAGGCTTCGTATTTTATATATACCTATGGGCCTGCGTGTCATCTAGGCCGAACCCATCATGGGCCGGTTTGTATCTTTCCTTAAGTTGAATTGGAGTCCAGTCCAAGTTGGAGAAGGAGTGCTTGCGCAAGGGACTTGTGGCCGCACCCCCTCTCCCTTAAGTAGCCGCCACCTGCGTGTGGAAGAGTTAGAACAAGTTTAACCAAAAACCCTAGCCTCCAGATTGTAAGCTCAAGCTTTCATCTTGAAGTATTACCTTTGCAAATCTTACGTGCTATCTTGTTGTTCCATTGGGAATAAGGGGATATAGGACCACTTGTGATCTTTGATTGCATGTGCAAGAGTGTGTAGTTGAGAATAGCTAAGGGATTGATTGTTGTTGCATTGGCAGCAGGGATTATCCACGGTGAGATCTCAGTGTAGCACTAGTTATCAAGTTACCAAATCATCCACAAAACATCCACCTTCAAATTCGAGTTGCTCACAAGAGAAGATCGGGCCACCCCTTATCACCCGCGCTGGCGCCGCCACCAGCCTTGTGCATGGGGCGTGGCATCCGAGGGTGATGTAGGGTGTTGCCCGATCTTCACAGATTAGAGGGGGAAACAGGGATGAACGCGAAGAACACAATGAACACGAGGTGGAAATTGGGGGGAATTCGTGGGCAAACAAAGAGGATAACTAGCAAAACCTGCAGAGATCTCCACCCAACAACAACCCTCACAAAAGAAGCCTTTGGATCGAAGAATCAAAGCCAATCTTACTCTTAATGAAACCGATTGCTCTTACTGGCCGGTCCACCGATCCAATAGAATCACCGTAGTGAAAGATTGGGATACACTACTAGAGACACCTCAGTGAAAGAGTAGCAACAACAAGATCCATCCTCACAGAGGAACCCTAGCAACGAGAGAGGATGAGCATAGCTCTGAAGTCTCAAATTCAGTCTGACCCTAGATCTGAGGGAGGCAGGGGTATTTATAGGTGTAGTACAAAATGGGGCAGAAATGCGGGAGACCGGCCTGTGGGCCGGCCTAGGCCGGCTGGGAGGCCGGCGTGCTCAGGTGGGGAACCGGCCCGGGGGCCGGCCTAGGCCGGCTGGGAGGCCGGCGTAAGCGGGTGGGGAACCGGCCCGGGGGCCGGCCTAGGCCGGCCGGGAGGCCGGCGGCCACTGGTGGGTGGCCGGCCTGGGGGCCGGCCTGGGCTGGCTGGGAGGCCGGCTGGCTCTGGTGGGTGGCCGGCCTAGGCCGGTCTGGAGGCCGGCCAGCCTGGCTCCGCCTCCTCCTTCCTCTTCTCCTCTACCATCTTCTTGGATCTTTCTCTTGGGCATCTTCTCCATCATCTTGGACCTCTTCTTGCTCATCTTCACATGTGGGGCTACATCATCTCCCCCCCCCTTCGGAAAGCGTCGTCCTCGACGCTAGCACGTTCTCAGCATGTGAAGGGGATAGATGGCTTGACGTTGATGTAGTAGTAATCACCATGGAGCTTTTCTTGCCGCCAAATGTATGGCCACTCTTCAATGTTCTTTCGCCTTTCAGTGAACCTAGAGAGCTCCCAAAGAAGACGAAACAACACTCAAAGAGTAGCCAATTCTTAAAGTTCATGACATGGGCACGTAAGTAGATGGAAATCACCATATCAAGACGACAACATTTCTTTGATGCGCAATCTAGTGCCATGAAGTTGTAGGTGGCGTTCGACTCATTTGTACCTTCACACGACAAAGACCAAGCGAAACATGTGTGTGCATGATATAGGAGCACATCATTGATAACATGTCCTAGGTTAATCACAGCACCGTTAGCACAACACACGTGCATTGGAGGCAAAGCAAAGGCGAGTGCAATGTGCAAGCAATTTGATGAGGACATCCCTGCTATAGATGCAACCGCCACTACTACACCACCTACATTACAAGGACCTATGACTAGAGCTCGTGCACGTCAACTTAATCAACGGGTACTTTCGTTCTTACAAGCTACTCCTAATATTCATGAGAATATGATGCTGCCTAAATCAAATGTGTTTGTCTCTCTTAGGAATGATGGACCAAGCATGGATGAGAGGGACAAGCTATGGAGCATGTACGTTGGAGGAGATGGCAGCAGGAGTGCAACCAACGGAGATGATGACGCTACCAATGGAGACTACCGTGATTTGAAGCCACCATAAAGATGCTTGAAGGCTTGGACGAATTTTACAAGATATCAACTAATGAATTTCGTCCAAGGCTTTTCATAGGTGCTGCGCCACCTTGTTTTTGGGCCAGGCCCATGTATTTTCGAGATACCTTTTAATAGGCAGTTTTAGAGTCCGTATCTAAGGAGGAAAGCCTTCCTAGGGTAGGATTCGGCCGCCACCCCATGGCTGGACGAAATCCCACACCTCTCCTCCTTATATACCCCCGTTAGGTCATCCTTTAGACTGGGATTTTGTTTAGTTAAAAGTTAGCCAACTGCTGCAACTTCGTGTACTCGGTTTGTGTCCAACGACCAGATCAAGACCGCTTATGGAATCCCGCCTTTTCAATAAAGCTCATACTTCATCCGCAATTACGTGATTGCATCTTTGGTTCTTACTTGTTCCTCGATCGCAGGTAGAACTAGACCGATTGGTCAGGCTGATCGTGCTGCTGCAGGATCGGTAACTCCCGGAGATTGGTTTAGCGATTGCATTGGCGCTGCGTACTTGTACGTGGAAGTCGGATCGCCAAGGTCGAACTCCACCAGAATCGACGTATCTCTATCTCATCGAAAGATCGGACTACCTTAGCCATATCACAATTCCTCATAACATCCTCACGATGTGAAAGCACAAAATCTGCAAGAAGGTATGAGAATGCTAGGGTAGCAATCTCAATTGGGGCCATATGATGTCCATTGTATTCCAAACATCGTGAAAATACCTTTGGCAACGGAGGGAAGAGTGGTGAAAACACAAGGTGGAAAATGCTCTCATCAAAATCATGGGTGCCAACAAAGCATAGGAGAGAGCAAGTGGTCAACAACGTTGTTGCAACACAGAAATCATGTGGATGAAAGATCATTGAAACATGCATTTCACGAGGGGAAGCAAAGCCATCCACATATTCGCAAACAAACCAAAAGAAAGAGCAAGTGTGCAAGTTGTTTGATGCAAAACGTTGGAAAGGTAATAGAGCCGGGGTCGATGCAAAGCTGTCATTTATTATGCTTGACAAAGCTCTTTTGGTCAACTCATGTTGAATGGAGGTTGACGCTAGCAAGTGGATACCGTAACACATGAAATTCCATAAAAAGAAAATATGTGCATGGTATATGTACACATCATCCATCATGATGTGTCTCTTCGTTTGCACATGACCAAACACACAAAATTCAAAATGAAAGTTTGAAGTATGCGGATGGTCATCATGTACAAAGAAGGAAGAGCAATTCTCTACATGGTTGAAGTGACAAACTCCAAAAATTGAGGATGCTATGGGGGCAAACTCATTATCAAGCATTTTAACATTATTGCGAGCAATACATATGAAATTGAAATTGTTCAACATATTGCATGCAACAATTGGAGAAAAATGGAAACATGCATAGGAAGGCATGTTCATGGAACAATCATCAAAAATAGGGTAATCCACATGATCAACATTGTTTTTAGGCAAGGTATCACAAGGGAAAGAGAAAGTAGCATATGTGATGTCCATGGAAGCATCCACAACATGCAAGCGCTCACAAATCATCATGTCCACTAGTGGGATCATGGCATCATCAACACCTATATTCGTACCTTTGTATGTCCTCTCATGGGAAGTAGGTGTTGTGGTAGTCGAAGCGTCGTCCATGTGGTCGACTTGGTCATCTCGATGTAAACATGGGGTGGCTTCATTTTCGTCCTCCATGTACATCTTCTCAAGTTGAGGCATATCGTCCTCCATGGAGCCTAGCGCATCATAAGAAAATACACTAGAAGGAGAGGTTATGTCGTTAGAAATCGAAATGGCCTTGTTCTGCCCTATCCACTACCTCTCTCAACTTATATGGTGTATCACTCATGTCCTCAAAGTGGAAACACTCCATATTGTATATGGTGGAGTCACTCAACTCACTTGCACTCAAGTGGGCAAGGTGGCTCTCACTCTCGTGGTGGTTCGCTCCCTCACCACTGAACTCACGTGAAGGTATCTCTTGTAGTTGAGGGTCAAATTGTGTTTGAGGGTGTGGGGTGGTGGGACGATGGCGCTCTTGATGTTGTCGATGCCGATGATGTTGAGCAACCTCACTTGGTGCTTTGTTTCTTGCGTCGGAGCGGTGCGAGGTCCTTGAGCTTGGCCTTGATGAGCGCCGATGACGTTGTTCAAGGAGCTTGCTCAAGGACTCTTCAAGTCGAGTGAAGTGCTCATTTCGTTCGCGTTGTGCGGCTTGGTGGCGCTCCTCGGAACGGCGCAAGGCGTCGTCCAAGTACTTCTTGATTGCTTCCTCTTGTTTGCTCGTTCCGGCGTCCTGTTCTTCCCTATCCATGATAAGAAGACAAGTGATATGTGGAGTATGTGGTGGCTAATAACCGCTCTTACCTTTGGTTGATAATATTGGACAAGTGGACTCGCCTTCCGAGACAAAGGTATCACAAGAGTTAGAGTGGTTTGATTAGCAATCCAAAAGCGACTCACACACACACACACTTATGAGGAGCTTAGGTATGGCAAAGTGGCAAGAAACCGAAACGAAGCAAACGATAAGGCTATTGCAAAAAGTGGAGGATAACCACAAAGATCAAGAGGCCAAAGAGACTAACCACACAATCTAAGAAACAAAGAAAACTCACACGTGGAGACAAACGTGGATGGTGCGACTATAGGGATGAGCAACTTGGACCTAACGAAGACTAAGCTCGTGCCGCTCCACCGCTCGAAGGACAACTAGCTCAAGTGTATAGGATGGAGCACCCGATTTGCACAAGTGGACCCATTTCTCTATTGGAACGTTGATGTGGTAAAAAGGACTAGGATCACGGCTCGGCTTTTCTATTTTCTCTTTTTTTTGAATCTTTTCTATTTCTCTTTTTGCTTTATGCTTTTGCCCGAGTCGAGTCCGCTACACGTTGATGCTCACAAGATTATGATATGCCTACTTGGTGTCACACTAGTGCAATGCCCACACTTTGACGAACTAGCTCCTAGGAAAAAGTTTCGCGAAAAGGAAAGGGATGAGTCGTAAGCTATACCTTTGGTTGCGTCGAGGTAGCGGGAAATTGCTCCGTGAAATCTTCAATCCGACGAATTTTGGGCGAAATTGGCACAAGGAAACACCAAAGAAAGGTGGGGAAAGGTCTTAAGCACTAGATCCGTGGATCAAAACCACAAATCGCTCACCAAATCGAGAGAACAAATGAAATCCATATGGGCTATTTTTTTGTGAATTTTCGAAATTGGTATGGGAAAGAAAAATTTTTGGTGGAAAATGGCTAATAAAAGGTGGAAACACGATCCAAATCCATGGAAACCCTTGCTGTTGATACCATATGATGCAGGGTGTTGCCCGATCTTCACGGATTGGAGGGGAAACGGGGATGAACGCGAAGAACACGATGAACACGAGGTGGAAATTGGGGGGAATTCGTGGGCAAACAAAGAGGATAACTAGCAAAACATGCAGAGATCTCCACCCAACAACAACCCTCACAAGAGAAGCCTTTGGATCGAAGAATCAAAGCCAATCTTACTCTTAATGAAACCGATTGCTCTTACCGGCCAGTCTACCGATCCAATAGAATCACCGCAGTGAAAGATTAGGATGCACTACTAGAGACACCTCAGTGAAAGAGTAGAAACAACAAGATCCATCCTCACAAAGGAACCCTAGCAACGAGGGAGGAGGAGCATAGCTCTCAAGTCTCAGATTCAGTCTGACCCTAGATCTGAGGGAGGCAGGGGTATTTATAGGTGTAGTACAAAATGGGGCAGAAATGTGGGAGACCGGCCTGTGGGCCGGCCTAGGTCGGCTGGGAGCCCGGCGTGCTCAGGTGGGGAACTGGCCCGGGTGCCAACCTCGGCCGGCTGGGAGGCCGGCGNAAACCTGCAGAGATCTCCACCCAACAACAACCCTCAAAAAGGAAGCCTTTGGATCGAAGAATCAAAGCCAATCTTACTCTTGTTGAAACCGATTGCTCTTACCGGCCGGTCCACCGATCCAATAGAATCACCGCAGTGAAAGATTGGTTTGCACTACTAGAAACACCTCAGTGAAAGAGTAGTAACAACAAGATCCATCCTCTAAGAGGGACCCTAGCACAGAGGGATGAGGAGCATGGCTCACAAGTCTCAAATTCAGTCTGACCTTGAAAAGGGAAAAGGGAAGTTCTATTTATAGCCTATTACAAAATGGGGCAGGAAAGTGGGAGACCGGCCCTGGGGCCGGCCTAGGCCGGCCTAGAGGCCGGCGGGCGCAGTCGGGTGGCCGGCCTGGGGACCGGCCTAGGCCGGGCTGGAGGCCGGCAGGAGCTGGAGGCTGCGGCTGGCGCAGGCGGGGTACCGGCCTGGTGGCCGGCCTAGGCCGGCTGGGAGGCCGGCCGGCTCAGGTGGGTGGCCGGCCTGGGCCGGCTGGGAGGCCGGCGGCTTCTGGGGGGTGGCCGGCCTGGGGCCTGGCCTAGGCCGGCTGGGAGGCCGACTGTCTCTGGATGGGCTCCGGCCTGGAGGCCGGTCTAGGCCGGCCAGCCTGGCTTCGCCTCCTTCCTCCTCATCTTGCCCTTCTTCTTGGATCTTCTTTTGGTCATCTTCTCGACTCCATTGTGGGTCATCAACAGGGTGGATCCTGAGTATGCACAAGGTACCGGCATGAAGTAGCAAACCATTCAAAGGGAGGTCGAGATCACACATCGAGAGGAGCGAGGTCACCTTTTCATGAAGTGCCTTAACTCTTTATCTTGTCATTGGGCCATGTGGCGTGATGTCCATGGTGTTGTCCACATGTGGGGCTACATCATCAGGACCCCATCCACCTTTCTATTGAGTCACTTTTAGCCAATTTTGCCCAGAAATTGAAGGATTTGGAGGATTTGTGGATTTGGTTATTTTCGCGTTCATCATGACAGCCCGGCCTAGGCCGGCCCCCCTGCAGAACCGGCCGGCCTCCAGCCCGGCATAGGCCGGCTCCCAGGCCGGCCTCTCTGCATTTTCCCTCCATTTTCCATATGTTGTTTTGGGCATTTTTCCTTTGAGGTTTCTCCAATTGCGTTGATTTTCAACACCACGCGAAGCTTGCAACATATACTACACAATCGCATCGGAGTCACCTACACCACTTCATCCGCAACAAGTTCGTCATCGACTTTGAAGGTATAACTTGCGACAAAACCCCATCCTCTTCGCGATCTAATCCTATAGGAGCTAGCTCTCGTCAATTGCGGGCATTGTACAAGTGTGACACTGAGTGAGTGCATGTCTTGTTGTGAACATTACCATCGTCTAGCAGTATCGGCTCGTGCAAAAAATCCATAAAAAAAATGAGTCGAGGTCCTACAATCTTAGTCTTGCAAGCTCCAAAAGATCAGGAGTGTTGAGAGAGAGTGAGTGCGCATTTGTGCAAATCGGGTACCCTTCAAAGCAATAGAGCTAGTTGTCCTTCGAGTGGTGTTGTGACACGAGCATAGTCGTCGTTAGGCCCTCTTGGCTCACCCCTATAGTCGCATCACCCACTTTCATCTCCACGTGTGTGTTCCTTTGTCGGTTTGTGTGGTTGGTTCTTTTCGTTTTGGATCATTGTGGTTATCTTCTACCTTTAACAATATCCTTTTCATTGATTGTTCCATTTACTCTGCCACCTTCCCTACTGAACTCCTCATAAGTGTGTGTGTTGGTGATTTGCTCTTGGATCGCTTCTCGCAAACGCTTTACCCTTGCGACGTGACTTCTCACTCACCAAGGACCAAAAGGCTCAATACTATCTTCAAAGGTAAGAGATGGTCGGGTTTGATCTTCACTAACCACCATATACACGAGACTCTTTTGTTGTCACCATGTCTAGGGAAATGGAACAAGGAGAAGGCGCGGGAAGTGACCCAATCTATGTCACGCAAAATCAACATTTGGCACTACAACGAGGCACTTGTGAGGCATTGGGCCGACTTGAAGAACGGATGGACGCCAAGCTAACAAACCTGGAGGAGCGTCTCGACAATAACTTCGAGGCTTTTAGGATGGAAATTGCTCGGATGGGTCGTCGACATCGACATTCCTCATCATCAAGTGCAAGCGGGTTTGGATCTTCCTCAAGCTCAAGGTCTCACCGCCATGACCCACACAACCATAACGTGGATGACCCTCATGCTCGCCATAGTCATAGTGGTGGTTCTTCACACCAAAGCCGCCACGCTCACAATGATGATATCATACAACGTCCACAACATCATGATCATCACCAACGACGCGAGGAATTCGACCCACCTCCACATCGCCAAGCTCGCGATCCCTCTCCTCGCCGCAATGAAGACGCCGCTTCACAAGGATGTCATGCTCGAGATCCATCTCCAAACAACCACGAGGATGCCGCCTCTCAACAATGACAACATCGAGAAAGGTCTCCAACGCGGCCCCGTGATAGGCGACACCATCCGGCGCACAACCAAAATGGACGTCAAGATCGCCATGTGGAGGAACGCCATGATCATCATGCGCAAGGAAACCCACACCAACATGTGGAGCACGCCAACTCAAACCATGTTGTGGATCAAGCGAAACTTGAGCGCCAAAGGCGTCATCGTGATGAGGAATTGGAGAGTCAAAGACGGGAAGCTCACATCCACCAAAACCGTGCTCATCGCGAACTTAGTCATGAAAGTGTGCGACACCACCGCCCATACTTCAATGCGGAAGAGAGGTTCAGGAAGCTCAAATTCAACATGCCAAAGTTCTCCGGCACAAATGACCCCGAAGCGTACCTCTCTTGGGCTCTCAAGGTGGACAAGATCTTCCGCCTTCACAACTACCCCGAAGAGAAGATGATAGCTATGGCATCACTTGAGTTCGAGGACTACGCGCTCCTTTGGTCGGAACAAGTACAAATAATTCGTGAGGAGAACGATGAGGCGCCTATTGATTCTTGGGAAGACAAGAAGCGAGAGATGCGAGCACGCTTTGTACCAATGCACTATACACGCGACCTCTTCAAGAAGCTACATGAACTCAAGCAAGGCATCAAGTTCGTCGACGAGTACTTCAAAGAAATGGAAACATCCATGATGCGTGCAAGTGTAGAAGAATCTGAATAACAAATAATGGCGCGCTTCATCAACGGCCTCAACTACCCCATCAAGAGGATCGTCGAGTTCCAACCTTACACTTCCCTCGTGGAGCTAGTACACCAAGCCACCAAGGCGGAGCATGATATGGGCACGACGGAGGAGGTGCAGCCTAATTTCAGGACTCCACCAAGCTAGTTGTGTCAATTGTATTTTTATTTATGTCTTTGCAATTTTTAATAATTGTTCATTTTGGGCCTGTCCAACCGAACCAGCTAGGCCCATTAGTGGGGCGCCCCAGCCTCCATATAAGGAGCTGGACGAGTTAGGGTTTAGGGAGTTCAATTCATTAGTCAAAAACACTTATAGTTTTGTGCTCCATTGGTGAAGCTTCCCTCTGGGGACGGCGCTGCCGTATTATCCAATATATATCGCTGTGAGGGTTCTTGCGTTCATCGAGAATTATCGTGCTTAGGTTAGAGGCGTGGTGATCTTTATCATGTTGCTCGCTGGTTCATAGGATCATCGGCCAGCTCCTTATATGGAGGCTGGGGCGCCCCACTAATGGGCCTAGCTGGTTCGGTTGGACAGGCCCAAAACGAACAATTATTAAAAATAGCAAAGCCATAAATAAAAATACAATTGACACAACTAGCTTGGTGGAGTCCTGAAATTAGGCTGCACCTCCTCCATCGTGCCCATATTAGAGCGCCAAGTAGCGGATGACATCAAGTATCAGAAGACCAAGGCCTACTTCGCTGGCAAGTCTACAATACCCAATCAACCGACACCTACACAAGCTCCACAAGCTAACGCAAGATCTACCGCAAGACCTTCAAGTGCTTCTAGTCGACCTTCGACTTCTATCTTCAAGAAACCGGCACCATCCATACAATCCTCTCAAGCTTCCACGGGCAAGTCAAGTGACATCACATGCTTCAAGTGTGGTGGCCAAGGACACAAGTCATTTGAGTGCACCAACAAGAGAGTCATGATAGCCAATGATAATGGCGGATGGGACTCCATGAGTGAGGATGAATATGAAGCAATGGTTCAAGTAGCTACACTACACCATGAGGATGAAGAACAAGATACCCAACATTGCAATGGCGACACCCTTCCATCACTTGTGGTCACAAGGGTCTTGTCCACCAACATGCATGAAGATGAAGACCAAAGATGCAATTTGTTCCAAACAAGAGCTGGCATCATGTGAAAGTCCATCAAGGTCATCATCGATGGTGGGAGTTGCCACAACCTAGCAAGCGAAGAAATGTGCGACAAACTCAACTTGCATCGCACCAAGCATCCCCATCCATATCATGTACAATGGCTAAGCAAAGCCGGGAGTGTCAAGATTCATCAAATGGTCAAGGTCTCTTTCAAGATTGGCCCCTATGAGGATACGGTTGAGTGTGACGTTGCTCCCATGACGGTGTGCCACCTCCTTCTTGGACGACCATGGCAATTCGACAAGGGCTCCATGCATGATGGACGTACAAATCAATATAGCTTCAAGTGGCACAACAAGACCTTCGTTCTTCGCCCCATGACACCAAGTCAAGTTATTGCCGACAATGCCAAGACCGTCGCGAGGACTCAACAAGCACAACCTTCTAGTGAGATGAGTGGTGAGCGAGAGAACCACCTTCACGCGAGCGAGAGCCACAAGACAAATATGAGTGGAAAAATGAAGAGGGTTACCCATGGAGTAGTTTTGTTAGCCACCAAAAGTGAGATGAGGGAAGTGAGAGCAAACCCATCCATTCTCCACTTTGTGCTCTTATCCAAAGGAGATGGGAAATACACTAACGACCTAACCCATGTTCCTACTTCAATGATGTCTCTTTTGCAGGAATTCGGTAACGTCTTTCTGGATGAGCTCCCTCCTGGACTTCCTCCTCTACGTGGGATTGAGCATCGCATCGACCTCATTCCCGGTGCCCCTCTTCCCAATAGAGTGCCATACCGCACCAACCCCGAGGAGACAAAGGAGATTGAGTGGCAAATTGAAGACCTCCTCGCCAAGGGACATGTGCGTGAAAGTTTGAGTCCGTGCGCCGTACTGGTCATCCTCGTCCCCAAGCAAGACGACACTTTGCGCATGTGCATGGATTGTCGTCCCATCAACAATATCACGGTGAGGTATCGACATCCCATTCCCCGCCTTGACGACATGTTAGATGAGCTTAGTGGTGCCACTATTTTCTCCAAGATCAATTTGAAATGTGGGTACCACCAAATCCGTATGCATTAAGGAGATGAATGGAAAACGGCTTTCAAAACTAAACTTGGTCTTTATGAATGGCTTGTGATGCCCTTTGGCCTTTCTAATGCTCCTTCCACTTTTATGCGTTTTATGACTCACGTCTTGCACACCTTCATTGGCAAGTTCGTAGTTGTTTACTTTGATGACATCCTTGTTTATAGCAAATCTTTGCATGAACATGTCAACCATGTGAAACAAGTATTGTTGGCCCTTCGTGATGCTTTGCTTTTTGCCAACCTAAAGAAATGCACCTTTTGCACCGACAAGCTTGTGTTTTTGGGTTATGTGGTTTCTTCCAAAGGGATTGAAGTTGACACCTCTAAGATTGAGGCAATTACAAATTGGCCACCGCCAACTAACCTTGCTCAACTTCGTAGCTCCCTTGGAATCTTTGGGTTTTATCGTCGATTTGTGAAAGATTTTAGCACAATTGCTTGCCCTCTAAATGAGCTTACCAAAAAGAATGTACCCTTCGTTTGGGGCAAGGCTCAAGAATCGGCTTTCAATGAACTCAAGAAGAGATTGACCGAAGCTCCTTTACTTGCTTTGCTGGATTTTTCTCGAAAACTTTTGAACTTGAATGTGATGCTTGTGGCCTTGGCATCGGCGGTGTCCTCATGCAATGTGGACGTCCCGTAGCCTACTATAGCAATAAACTAGATGGTGCTCGCCTAAACTACCAAATTTACGACAAGGAACTATATGCCTTAGTCCGTGTTTTGAAAGTTTGGCAACACTACCTTTGGCCAAAAGAGTTTGTTATCCATTCCGATCACGAATCTTTGAAATATTTGAAAACCCAAGCCAATTTGAACAAAAGACATGCAAAATGGGTGGAATTCATTGAGTCTTTTCCCTACGTCGTGAAATACAAGAAAGGGAAGGACAATATAGTCACATATGCTCTTTCCGGCAAGATGATGTTACTTGCCAAGCTTGAAATCAATGTTCTAGGCCTTGATGTGATATGGGCACGACGGAGGAGGTGCAGCCTAATTTCAGGACTCCACCAAGCTAGTTGTGTCAATTGTATTTTTATTTATGTCTTTGCTATTTTTAATAATTGTTCGTTTTGGGCCTGTCCAACCGAACCAGCTAGGCCCATTAGTGGGGCGCCCCAGCCTCCATATAAGGAGCTGCCCGAGTTAGGGTTTAGGGAGTTCAATTCATTAGTCAAAAACACTTATGGTTTTGTGCTCCATTGGTGAAGCTTCCCTCCGGGGATGGCGCTGCCGTATTATCCAATATATATCGCTGCGAGGGTTCTTGCGTTCATCGAGAATTATCGTGCTCAGGTTAGAGGCATGGTGATCTTCATCACGTTGCTCCCTGGTTTATTCCTCGCCTTCAGGTGACGCCATTGGCATTGTTGGAAGGATTTACTATCCGGGTTACTCGCTGTGAAAGATCGGGCAAACTTATAGGATCATCGGCTTGATCCTTATCATGTGGTATCAGATTTGTAGGTTGATCACGGCGAGGTTGTGTTGATCGATCTCATCTAGATCGGTTGATTGGAAAGAGTTTGCTTGGAGACTCTCGTGCAGATTGATTTGCTTGGAGGAGATTGTGCATAGAGGCTGCAGATTGTTATTTTGTCCGAGTTGGATCGCGTTTGTGGCATCGTTCAAGTTGCGGATCAAGTCGAACTCGAGGTCCCAATCCGAGTTGTTTTCCTGTCTCGGCACGATTTCTCATCGTTTTTCCTGCCGCGAGTTCGATTCTACTCGGTTCGGTTGCTGCCACGACACAGTTTCGTTCAATTTTCTCTGCCGCGACACCGAGTTGAGTTCAGTTTTCTGCCGCGAGTCGGATTCCTGCCGCGACACAGTTTCGGCGAGTTTTTCCTGCCGCGACACGGTTTCGGACAGATTTTGACAGTTTTAGTGAAACGGCCATAACTTTTGCATACGAACTCCGTTTTCGACGATCGACCACTCAACTCGTTCGTCTCGAAAATCTCTATCCAGCCAAACTTACTTCGTCTGATTACGCCTTCTCGGCAGGCTCAGAATTGCCAAATTCGTCCAGGAACATCGAGTTTTTGGTCAATTAAGTTCCAGATTCAGACGTTTCCTGTCGTGGCACCGTTTCTTGCAGATTTTCTGCCGCGATATAGTCTGTGCAGTAGACGCAAATATTCAGAGATGGTTTTATCCAGGAATGTTCATGTGGTGGCAAAGTCCGACGAGATATATCATGACTACACCACTATCATGGTAGGTTTGGCGCTTGATTCCGCAAACATAAAATGGAGGTTGGAGAGTTCTGCCACATACATAGAGTTTCAGTCTTGGGAATCAGACATGGACCTTGGTTTCGCAAGATGTCACACACTTGATAGCACGTTTGGTGGCCATACGGAATATGTCCTTGCCTACCGGCGTGTGGATGAGACCTTGGCTAGTTTGTGGCATGAAGAGAGGTCTGCGATGGGCATAACTTCTAGTTGGGAAAATTTCAAACAATTTTTGCATGCTAAATTTTTGGCACCAATTGAAGAAAAGGACAGGGTGGTTGTTCCAGAAGAGGCTGTACTATTGAGAGGGTTGAATATGCAACTCAAGAGAGTACATGATGATGTTTGTATGACAGCGGATAGAGGCCAGCGTTGGACTTTGTTTCAGACGTAGTGTACTATTAAGGAGAAGTCATGCAAGCTTATTATTGACAGTGGTTGTTACTGTAATGGCGTTAATAAGGCAGTTGTGGACAGTTTGGGTTTCTCCACATGGCGTATTCCAGAACCTAAGCATGTTCAGTGGTTGAATAGCTGCGGTATGCTGAAGGTTACACATAAGGTACGTGTGCCATTTACAGTTGGTGACTATGTTGATGAGGTTGAGTGCGATGTGTTGCCATTGGAGGTGTGTGGGCTGTTACTTGGACGTCCATGGCAGTATGATCGCAATGCTACCCATGCTGGGAGAGCAAATACATATTATTTTGTGCATAATGGTAAACAGCGAACTTTGAAGCCTATGAGAGATGATCAAATTCAGTCCGATGTGGAGTTAGTGGTGTGCAAGGAGAAGTTGCATAGAGCTAAGCCAAAGCCAAGGCTAGTTAAATTGCAGCAAGAGGAGCATGATGCAAGGAGCATTGGTACTAAATCTGAGTCAGCCGTGCATGTAAATGACGAGCCAGTTGTTCTTGTTGGTGACAAGCCGGTTGAAGGCAAGCCTCTTATTGTTCAGAGGAAGGATATTCCAGCATGTGTTCCAGTTTGTGTTGACAAAGGTGTTCAGAATGATGATGATTGTGCTGAACGTGTCTCGGTGCGTGTGGTACCGCGAGTAGACGGTCGGAGCTATGTCAGCACACCTATGAGGCATTTTGTTGGAGCAGCAGTGCGGATGCACAAAGGGAAAGATGGACATGTTCGTCAGTTGTGTGGCCCGAGCATTACCACTTTGAGAGGTCGTACAACGAAGGCCCATGTTCAGCGACAAAAGGCTCCAGCAAGGGTTCCTAAGAGAGGGCAGGTTGGCGCTACAAGCTTCACCAATCAGGTTCCTGCTGCGGCAAGCGTTGATGTAGTTTCCTGCCGCGGCACAATTTCGCCCATATTTCTGCCGCGAGACAGCAAGGAGAAGATGGTGACGCCATAGTTCATATGGAGAAGAAAATCAAGTCAAGCAAGCCGAGAGGGAGGATGTGGAGTGGAAGGCAAGCGAGACTTGAAGATGGCGAAGACGCGTGATGTTGTTGTTCATATCACGCCACCTTTTCGAGCCGACCCTCAAGCGTTGAGGACAACGCTTCTTGAAGGGGGGAGGATGATATGGGCATGACGGAGGAGGTGCAGCCTAATTTCAGGACTCCACCAAGCTAGTTGTGTCAATTGTATTTTTATTTATGTCTTTGCTATTTTTAATAATTGTTCTTTTTGGGCCTGTCCAACCGAACCAGCTAGGCCCATTAGTGGGGCGCCCCAGCCTCCATATAAGGAGCTGGCCGAGTTAGAGTTTAGGAAGTTCAATTCATTAGTCAAAAACACTTATAGTTTTGTGCTCCATTGGTGAAGCTTCCCTCTGGGGACGGCGCTGCTGTATTATCCAATATATGTCGCTGCGAGGGTTCTTGCGTTCATCGAGAATTATCGTGCTCAGGTTAGAGGCGTGGTGATCTTCATCACGTTGCTCGCTGGTTTATTCCTCGCCTTTAGGTGACGGCATTGGCGTTGTTGGAAGGATTTACTATCCGGGTTACTCGCTGTGAAAGATCGGGCAAACTCATAGGATCATCGGCTTGATCCTTATCATGATGAGATTAAAGATCTCTATGCCTCCGACCCTACTTTTGGTCCTATTTTTGCAAAGTGCTCATGTGACAAAGGTTTCGATGATTTCTATTTGCACAAGGGTTTCTTGTTTAAAGCTAACAAACTTTGTATCCCCGAGTCTTCGCTTCGCTTGTTGCTTTTGAAGGAATCACATGGAGGCGGCCTCATGGGACATTTCGGACGGGAAAAGACCTATGCAATGCTTTCAACACATTACTATTGGCCACGAATGAAGCTGGACGTGGAACGCCTTGTGCTTCGATGCCCAACATGTCTCAAAGCTAAGTCTACGTCCAACCCTCATGGTCTTTATATTCCACTTCCCATTCCATATGCTCCATGGACCTACATTAGCATGGACTTTGTGTTAGGGCTACCACGAACTAAAAATGGCAAAGATTCCATATTTGTTGTTGTTGATCGTTTCTCTAAAATGGCACATTTCATCCCTTGCAACAAGACCAACAATGCTTCACATATTGCAACTTTGTTCTTTAGGGAAATCGTTCATCTACGTGGAGTGCCGAAGACCATTGTTTCCGACCAAGACATCAAGTTCACAAGCTACTTTTGGAAGGCATTGATGGCCAAGCTAGGAGTGAAGCTCCTCTTCTCCACTGCTTACCACCCACAAACCGATGGCCAAACCGAGGTGGTGAATCGAAGCTTATCAACTCTCCTCCGTGCACTAATCAAGCCAAACCTCAAAGGTTGGGAGGAATGCATACCGCACGCCGAGTTCGCCTACAACCGTGCCTCCCACTTCCTCTCCACGAGCGCACCGACATGGACTTCGACAAAAGAGCTGACTACATGAAGACACTACATGAGTCCACTCGAGCAACTCTAGAGGAGCACACCAAGTGCCAAGCCGCCAAGATCAACAAGTTGAAGAAGCCCATGATATTCGAAGAAGGAGATCTTGTGTGGCTACACATCCGCAAGGACCGTTTCCCGGATGAAAGAAAATCCAAGCTTGCTCCTCGCGGTGACGGGCCTTTCAAAGTGCTCAAACGCATCAATGACAACGCCTACAAGATCGACATCCCAACCTCCAAGTACTTGGTGCATGACACGTTCAACATCGCCGACCTATCTCCTTTCCACGGATATCCAAGTGTTCAAGATGATCACGAGTCGAGGACGACTCTTTCCGAAGGGGGGGGGGGAGATGATGTAGCCCCACATGTGGACAACACCACAAATGGCCCAATGACAAGATCAAGAGTCAAGGCACTTCATGAAAAGGTGACCTCGCTCCTCTCAATGTGTGATTTCGACATTCCTTTGAATGGTTTGCTACACCATGCCGGTACCTTGTGCATACTCAGGATCCACCTTGATGACGACATACAATGGAGTAGGGAAGATGAGCAAGAGAATATCCAAGAAGATGGTCAAGGAGAAGATGAAGAAGGAGGCGGAGCCAGTCTGGCCGAAGTAGCTGACCTCCCAGTTGGCCTAGGCCGGCTCCCAGGCCGGCCTCTCGTGTCCTGCACCCGCTTTTGTACTAAGGCTATAAATAGCACTTCCACTCTTCCATTCTAGGGTTAGAATAAGAATAGACTAAGACTTTGAGCTTTGCTCCTACTTTCCCCTTGTGGAATTCATGGCCACACTAGATTCATCTAGGTGATGTACAAGGCCCCTCTTTGTGTACGGTCTCTCATGAGCATGATTCTACCCTCGGGTCTCTCGTGTTTGTGATTCTACCGTTCGCTCACCAATCTCTCCCGGGGATTCTACCTCACGGTCTCTCTTCAGGATTCTATTGGTCCGGTTGATCCTACCGGTGAGGGAAAAGGAACTCCAAGGGTAAGTCCTTCTTGTGGTTGCGATCCGAGACGGTCTCCCATGTATCCACGTGTCTTTCCCCTTTTGGTTCTTTGTGTTCATCGTTCTCCCTCCATCTATCCGTGAAGATCTGGCCACGAGCTACACCATCATCTATGTGGAACCTTCAGGTGGAGTAAAAGATCCTCCAAGATGGCCAGAGCAAGAGCAGCAACTGATTGTGGCTGAGGAGGGGCACCCTTCGACCATCAGGAGAAGAAGCGAGACTCCTGGGAACTCCTGGGAACGCCTGCAACTCGCTCTCCCTTCGGCTCAAATCGAGAACCAGACATGGGGACAACTTCTCCAACCGCGTCACCACCATGGAGGTTGCAAATCATAATTCCGTCCACTGCTACTATAAAAAGGAGAGGAAACAGCCACCAGAAAAGAGACATCACCTACCATCACGCCGCCATCACGTCGCCACATCCGTTCATCATCCTCACCATGAAGTGCTGCCGCATCTCCACACCACCATCACCACCATAGACATAGCCATACTACTTTGTAATCTTGATCTCATCGCGATTGGCAATAATGTAAGAACTATCATTATTTCAGTCCAAGTAATATTTACAACAATGTTTTCTATTGCTGATATGATCGTGATGTGTGAGCAGTCCACTCGGGGAAAGGGCTGAGGCCTAGCCTCGCAGCTTTGTGCAATATTTTATCCATGGGAAATTAGCTTAATGAGTTCTTTATGTTATACATGTACGTGTTTGTATCTATGCCTTGCTACTAGGACTTGTCAGGTACCCAAGACCCCGAAGAGTGATCAAGGTGTAGGTATGACGAGAGATGCGTGAAAGGCTGACAGTGAAACTCAGTTACAGCAAGAGGAGTACAACAGCTGAAAGCAATTCTCTTAGGATCAACAATGATGTCACAATACTTAATGATTTTGTCTATTAATTCTTAAATACCAAGGCAACCTGCGAGAAGGATTAGGGCCAGCGGTTTGACAAATACTCTATGGTAACCAGTGTTCTGAGACATAGTGATTTATGGACACATTGCCTACATATATTATATAGCATGAGAATTAATTATTACCAATTGTTTCTATCCTTATCTTATTTATCCCATGGAACTAACACACTGCTGCAGGTGAAACTTTAAGCCCTGGCCTATTTTTAATCCATTGAGAACAACCCTTTCAGAGAACAACACTGGTCCAGTAAAATGTGAATTTAATAAGACTTTCTTAGGCTTGTTGACTAACCTTATCAAGCAAATACTTCCCGGTTCGATAAACCTTAGGTCTAATAGGGGAAAAAGCTACATACTACAATCTGATAATCCGGATTGAAGGTATCAATTATTTTAGAATATTTTTCAGACCCACTCCTAAAACAAATCAGGTATATTATTCTAGATATCTCTTCTACTTCTATGCATAGCGCTTAAAACAACCACTTATAAATGAATGTATATCTGCAATAGGCGTCAAGATTATGACTTGGATGTGCTTAGTGCAAGTGTCCAGCGAATTGTCCGTGTAGGTGGTGCATCCTCACATTGTTTTATTAATCTGCTCCAGGATGGCTAGTCATCGCTCGTTGATCAGCTCCTGTACCATGTAGATACCTAACTGGAATTCATTATAGAGTGCATCGGCAGCAGAAGTCACGAGCTATTTTTTTTAGATAAAGGCATTTAAGCCCAACTTTAAATTAATAAATCCCTCAGGTTCACAAACGATTACACGCAGCGGCATACAATTTAATTAGCCAATCGAAAAGAAATGTTGCGGCATACAGCTTAACCAAAGTAAACTAAAAATGGCGGAGAATAGCTAAGCTAGCGTCGTCCTCAAAGAGGTGGGGGAGGCCTAGGAGGAAGGCACTCCGCGTACAGTAGCCTTAGACCTGAGATCAGCTCCTCCAAGCTTGCTATGTCCTGAGGTTTTGCTAGGTGTAGCCACAGCTGCATAAAAAGGCAGATTTGAAAATAATGTTACTGGATGTTTGATTACTTTTCCATCAAAAGCTTAGTAATCTTGTTGCAGATAAGCCAAAGAGCCAACAAGAATGCAAGGAAAAGCGTCCAGACAGTTCTACGCGGTTGACCCGAGAAACTCGAGATAATAGCAAAAGCTTGCGCAAAGGAAGCTAGGCACCAATTGCACCCAAGCAAAGTGCGAATGGCTGCAGGCAAATCTGGCTAATGAATAGGAGAGAAAGATATTACCCACGTCTTCAGGTTGTACACACAGCGCGCAATGGCTGGAAGCAGGGCCATGCCGGAGAGCGATGTTCTGGCTGGAGGGAAGGCGATCCAGAGCATTGCTACAAGAAGATTCTGATTTTCAGAGGAAGTCTTGTTGTCCAGAGATCGCTGTAGTATGCCACCGACGCCCCTTGAGATAACTTAGCATATATACGTGGATTTGACCGACGCTTCTAAGGACTAGCTGACCAAATCCTGACCAGGTGAAATGGAGGTTTCGGTTAACAGCCTCCCAAAGTCTCTCCCATTGAGCCATTCATGCTTGGTCGAGGCAGCGCTGGAAGTGGAGCTCGCCACCCACGGCCTTAGCCACCGATCACGGAGTCCTCATAGGTAGTGAACATGTACGGGAAGGTTTCACTAAGGGGGGGCATCACCATGCCATCGATCAGGGACACGTCCCGAACCGCGTGTTTAGCACCTAGTTTGAAGAGGTGTTTAATTCTGTGGAGGCTTTTCCAGAATTGCGAGCCTCCATTGGCTGTGGATGAGAGGATGTCCTTGGACATCATGTACTTCACCCTAATCAAGGTGGCCTAGATGGAGGTTTCAGGTTCGTAAACACGCCAAATCCACTTGATCATCAGCGACGTGTTCATCTTCCTGGAATTTAGTAGGCCGAACCCGCCCAGCTCCTGAAAATCGCTGGCCAGTTCACCATATGATATTTGCGGCTCGGACCTGATCCCTCCCAATAGAATCGGGCACGGTGAGAATCAAACTTTGCGTGAAATATCTCTTGTAACGGGAGAAGGACCATGGTATACATTGGAAGACTGTCTGGGCACGAGTTAGTGTCGGGGGGCGACCCTTGGATAGGGTCAAGGTAATGAATTATGTATAGCCCCAGAGTTGACCAAGTCAATGTTGACCGACATAAGATGGACCGGCATGGTCAAGATAGCCATGTTGGTACAAACCGGGATATTGGAACCGACATATCTGGACCGACATACAAAGGTATGTCGGATTGTCTTCACAGTTCCTCGTATGTGCAGGGGGAGCAAACCGAGTCAAGTGTATCTGGCATGACTATGCTGGATAAGGAGGAGGCGCCTTATCTCGGTTGATGGTCAAGGCATGCGTCCCATCCCTTCAATCACGGAGTAGGTTATGGCGTCGCTCCGCAAGTACGATGTGATATGTCTCCACCATACCGCTGACCAGGGCAGTATGGGGGAGCAGTGCACAAGAGTGGAGGGAGTGTCCTGTCTAGGGCAGAGGAGACATGGCGACCAGGGGCTGATGCCAGCCAGGGATGGCCACAGTAGTTAGAGCCGCACTGTAACCTGGGCACCATTATATAAGGTGCCCGAGGCCTTCATATGGAGGAGAGGAAAAAAGGGGCAGAGAGAGGCTAGAAGGTAGAGAGAGCTCTGATCATTGGACTGACGGACGAAAGGAGAGAAAACATTAGACTTTAGACATCAGCCCGACATATAGCTCGAGGAGCACCTCTGTAACCCGGGTTGTGACTCTTATACACTTAGCCAAGTAGGAGTAGGGGTTTTACCTTCTCACGAGGGCCTGATAAGCACTGGCAGAGTTGGCGGGGACTAATCTTCTTATGTAGCTTTAGTGCGTTCCCCGGTGCCAGAAAAGAGCTTGCTGCTGTATTAAAATAAGTTGGGTGGTGCCCCAAGCGAAGGCGGAATTGCAGCTAGTAGCAGTTTTCCCTCATTTAACGAACCGAGGTTTATCGAACCAGTAGGACTTTGAAATCAACAAGGAGGTGAATGTTGAAGATCTTTGGCGCTTGACCTTCAACATACGTGGACCTGCACACACTCAACCAAAATACTTTGCCCCCAACGGCGGAAAGGTTGTCAATCTTTCCGGTTTCGCAGAAAACAAAGCGGCTAATTGTATGATGAAATAGATAAAATATGAAAACTGACCAGAGGAATAATGATGATTAAAAGCGAGTAAATGAGGTTGTAAACAATGTAAAAAGATGGACCGGGGGCCATGGGTTCACTAGTGGAGTCTCTCAAATAAATAAAATATGCATGTGATGGGTGAACGAATTACAGCTAGGCAATTGACAAGATCATGACACAAACCCAATTTAGCTATGACAAAAAGGACATGATAATATTTATGAAGGCATCATGACAAGGGACAAAGACCGTTGAGTCCAACTGCGTCTTTGTCTAAAAAGTCCACCGTGGGATCGCTATCCAGCCTGTCACCCAACGGTATTAAGTTGCAAGCAACAGACAATTGCATTAAGTAAAGTGCATGAAGTAAGCAATACTAATATCAAAATAGACATTAACACCGCTGTTTTACCCTTAATAGCAACAGCACACCCTCGCCCTTAGACGTTTCTGTCACTCGTGCCCAGGAACAAAAGGTGGCATGAACCCACTATCTAGCATAAATACCCTCTCTTGGAGATACACACAATCACTTGGCCAAAGTAAATACGCACATCGGAGAGCATGCAAGAACATAAATTACTCATATAAGAATCATGCACAATCTGAACATAACTTCATAATCCATCGGATCCCAACAAACACATCACATAGCATTACAATAATCGATCTTGATCATGTTAGGCAGCTCACAAGATCATAAGCCATGAATCACAAGAGAGAGAGACTATCAACTAGCCACTGCCATGGACCCGTAGTCCAAGGTGAGACTACTCACAAATCATCCCGGAGGAAGACATGGCGATGAAGAGCCCTCCGGGATCGATCTCCCCTCTGGCAGAGTGCCGGGATCAGCTTCAGATTGGACCCCGAACTAGGGTTTTCGGTGACGGCGCGTTGGGATCAAGTTTCTGGAAAATAATGGCCGCCTTGACATTTTTAGGTTTAATGTGAATTTATAGGTGTCGGAGGGGGCCGAGGGGATGCCCCACGGGCAGGGGCGGGCCCCACCCGCGGGTGGCCCCCAGGCCGCGGCAGCAGGCCGCCCCTCGCCTGTGGGTGGCCCCCAGGGCTGTCCTTTGGTGTCCTTGTGCCTTCTGTCGAGTAAAAATTCCTCGTAAATTTTCGTCCAATTCCGAGAATATTTCCAGAAGTAAATTTCTAAAACAAAAAGGCAGCAAAAATAGGGAACTGGCACTGGGAATCTTGTCAATAGGTTAGTCTGACAAAATGCATAAAAATGATATAAATGACAGTAAAAACATGTGACAATATCGCAAAACTAGCATGGATCACTCAAAAATTATAGATACGTTTGAGACGTATCAGCATCCCCAATCTTAACTCCTACTCGTCCTCGAGTAGGTATGTGATAACAAATAATTTTTTATGAGACATGCAACCAACACAATCTTGATCAAGATAGTAATGCAAAGCACATGAAGTGAATAAAGTGATCCAAAAAAATTGTCTATAGTTGACATTAAGCAAACAGTGATTAACAAACGCTAGCTAACAAATGCTAGAAACTTTTCATGAATAAGTGCGTTGGAGACATGGAACCATATACAAGGTTTAGAAAGAAGAATTGCGAATTATGTCTCCAATGTAAAGTATCAATCATTCTTCAAAGCATCTAATTAGTCATTCATGAAAATAGCCAAGCTCAAGTCAGGTGTCCTAATCCATCTACTTCACAAATCAACTGTTTCGAAGTCTACTCAACTAGTGCAAGTAAGAAGTGGCTTTGGCACCATGATGTTATGGCAAAGAGAACAATGATGGAGGTTTGGAAGGTCAAAAAGAAAGGCTCAAACAATGGAGATAGTAACCACAAGGCAGAAGGAAGTCCCGTAGTTGACACTGCATGAGGAGTAGTGATTGCCATGCAACGGATGCACATAGAGCTATAAGTGTATGAAAGCTCTCCAATGGAACTAGTGGGGGTGCATCCAACTTGCTTGCTCATGAAGACCTAGTGCTCACTTGAGGAGGCTCATCCTTTGAATATACAAGCCAAGTTCTATAACGTTAATTCCCCACATAGTTATACAAATGAAACATGAAAACTCTCTATAATGAAGTGTAGGTGCTAGCTAGCACAAGTGTGGAATAAAGGATAGTAGTGTTGCCCCCTCTCTCTTTTATATTTCTCTTCTTTTTTATAATTGTGGCCTCCGTGGCTCTTTTAAATTTTCTCTCATTGGTCTCTTTTGGACTCTTTTATGTGGCTACTTTGGACTCTTTTCAATATGCTCACAGGTAGGAGTAACACTCTATTTTTACAAGATGATCATCACACTTTTGGTACTCATAACTCATAAGACTAATACATGATGTACAAAAGAAGATATGCATGATCGAGCGTAGTGTGGAAAAAATATAGAACATGTGGCAAGCCACGCTGCACACTAACTCAATGATCAAGCAAACTATATGGTAATGAAGAACGACATCAAGTCATGTAATGTAATGATGGATGCTGCATGGCAATGTATCTCGAAACGGCTATGGAAATGCCGTGATAGGAAGGTATGGTGGCTGTTTTGAGGAAGATAGTTGGCTTATGTGTAGGAGAACAGGATGAAGTTCTCCCACGGAGTTGGATGTGCTCGTGAAGTATGCACCAATCTCAATGTGAGAGAGGGCATTGCGCAGCACCGAAGAGGCTAGCAAAATATGGAAGTGGAAGTGCCAAAAACCAAAACTCAACAATGCATTTCGTATATTGCAAACAACTAGCAGTTTCAATGTTCCACAAATGGTTAGAGACACCCCGAGAGGGATCGTGGCGGCGACACAAGTGCCCCGTTGGCTTCCCCGACCGTTGCAGTAACTACCCACTAGTAACTTATTTTCAACTTAGTAGAATCCATGACGCATTAGCATTGTTGACTTAGGTTGTTTAGTTCAGAAAAGTACGGCTCCACGCTTTAATAACACCTCTCCACTAATCAGCTCTAACACCTTTAACCAACACATTTTATCCATTAGTTATTTTAGTGCCTCAAAACAATTGAAGGGTATCAAATTATCCACATAGTGATCTACAAGACTATGCAGTTTTTTCTACTTCATACCACTGTCACATGCATAGCATTTTTCCGATCTAACACATTAACCAAGCAACCAAAACAACTCTCCAACAAATATAAGTGAAGAACAAGAGAGTTTAACTTAACAACTAGCAGCTCTAAACAAGATAAAAGCTAAAAGCGAGAGCTTACTAGAAAACAGACAGTAGCTAAGAATACTCAAAAAGATATAAGCGAAGCAAAGGAGTATTCAAACGAAAAAACGAAGCGTGTCTCTCTCCCACACAAATAAAGCTAGGATCCAACAAAGATATGACCAGCAAACAAACAAACAAAACTGAAAGTAAAAAGACGCTCCAAGCATAGCACATAATATGTAAAGTGATAAAAACGAAGTTCAACGAAGACGACCTTATGATAGTTGATGAAGATGAGGGGATGCCTTGGGCATCCCCAAGCTTTGACTCTTGATAGTTCTTGATATTCAGAGGGGGTGCCATGGGGGCATCCCCAAGCTTGAGCTTTGATCCATCCTCGATTTCTTCATATTCCTCTCCTTTGGAACTTAAAAACTCTCTTCACACAAAACTTCTCATAATTTGATTAGAGGGTTAGTGCTCATAAATTAAAATGCACATGTGTTCAACTCATGACAAATTGCAAACCAACTTTATTAGAAATTAGCTACTGTTTAATAAGCCTCAATGTGGCACTCTACCCCTAGAGTATCACATATGACGATGGTAAAGAGACAAATGCAAAATAAAAGCAGAATCTGTCAAAATCTAAATAGTCTATAAAGATCGAATTTTTCGAGGCACTTCTGCAGCTCAAATCAAAAAACTTAAAACTAAAGAAAGATAGTTAAAAGCAGCAGGCTTGCTTTCAAAAATTATCAGAAAAATAAAAAATTCTGACGATTTTAGGATTTTCGTGCAACAGGTGCACAAAATCTATTTTTGGACCGCAACACAATACCTCGCACTTTCAATGCATTAGAGGCTAAACTTGACACAAAAACCAAAAGAAAAAGATACAATGAAGTTTCTACAGAGGTAATAACTTTATAACTCAAGAAAAGCAAAAAGCAAACTGAAAATAAAAGATGGGTTGCCTCCCAACAAGCGCTTTTCTTTAACGCCTTTTAGCTAGGCCCAGTAATTTCAATGATGCTCACATAAGAATAAGAGTTGAAACGCACAAGAGAGCATCATGAAGCAAGTATAAAACACTTTTATGTCTAACGCACTTCCTATGCATAGGCATCTTGTAAGCAAATAAATCAATTAAGCACAAAGTATTGAGCATAGGAAGGTAAAATAAGAGCAACTTCACAACTTTTAGCATAAAGGGAGGCGTTTTAGTAACATGAGAACTCCGACAACCATATTTTCCTCTCTCATAATAATTTTCAGTAGCATCATGAACAAACTCAACAATATAATTATCACTTAAAACAGGCTTTTCATGATCTACAAGCACATAATTTCGGTCCATCTCAAATATAGTGGGATTAAACCCACTTTCAACAGCATTATAATTTTTATCATCAAGTAATCTAGGACCATCATCAAGAGCTTTATCATAAGAAATTTCTAAACACAACTCCTCATTATCATGCATATCATTGGTTGTAGCAAATAAAGGATTATCATAAGATTTATCAATATAGCACGGATTATGATATATAACAAGATCATTTTTATCAAAAAGGGATGTTTCAAATGAATCAATGGGATCATAACATTCATTCTCCTTTTGTAAGGAAGGAGGACAATCAAATAATGTATGAGTTAGAGAGTTACTCTCATTAGAAGGTAGAGATGGGTAGCTACTCCATTCTTCCTCCTCTTGTTCGTCATTATCCTCCTCGTTTTCATCCAATGAGCTTCCAGTTTCAACAATTTCTTCTTCCATAGGATCCTGCACGGCATTAGTCTCTTCTTCTAGGGGAGATAAACCCTTAAGATATTCAGTAATATAGCAATTTTCATCTTTGTAATTATCCATGCAATAATTAAGTATAGCAAAACTTTCAGATTTATAAGGAGCATCATCATCATTTTCAATCAAAGAAGAAATTTCATAAGCACCCTTCCACGCAATAAATTCTTCAATAGGTTCCACATCATTAAAATCATAGTTTCCCTTAGCATAGGATGCTAAGGTTTCATTATCATTGCAAGCACATTGGAAAGGAAGGTGTTCAAAATTCAAGGAGCATGAAGATTCATCACAACAATAAGATATGTCATATTTAAAGCACAAGTCTCTAGCATAATTGTTCAGTTGATTTATTATTTTCCATAAGTGTATCCCTTTTTGAGACAAGCGGTATTCCTTATAATATTCTTGTTGATCTTCTGTGAATCCGCCTTGCCAATAAGATCTAGTTTCAAAGAAGTTAACCATTGAGAACAAGTAAATAACTAAGCATACTAACAAAACGAAAATAAAGACTACACTAATTTTTTTGGGTTTTAAAATTTTGAAACAGGAAAATAAACTAAACAAGATATAAAGCAAGCAAGACAAAAACAAAGTAAAGAGATTGAGAGTGTGAGACTCCCCTTGCTATAGCTCCAAAGTCCCCGACAACGGCGCTAGAAAAGAGCTTGATAAGCACTGGCAGATTTGGCGGGGACTAATCTTCTTATGTAGCTTTAGTGCGTTCCCCGGCAACGGCGCCAGAAAAGAGCTTGTTGCTGTATTAAAATAAGTTGGGTGGTGCCCCAAGCGAAGGCAGAATTGCAGCTAGTAGCAATTTTCCCTCGTTTAACGAACCGAGGTTTATCGAACCAGTAGGACTTTGAAATCAACAACGAGGTGAATGTTGAAGATCTCTGGCGCTTGACCTTCAACAGACGTGGACGTGCACACACTCAACCAAAATACTTTGCCCCCAACGGCGGAAAGGTTGTCAATCTTTCCGGTCTCGCAGAAAACAAAGCGGTTAATTGTATGATGAAATAGATAAAATATGAAAAGTGACCAGAGAAATAATGATGATTAAAAGCAAGTAAATGAGGTTGTAAGCAATGTAAAAAGATGGACCGGGGGCCATGGGTTCACTAGTGGAGTCTCTCAAGTAAATAAAATATGCATGTGATGGGTGAACGAATTACAGCTGGGCAATTGACAAAGTCATGACACAAACCCAAGTTAGCTATGACAAAAAGGACATGATAATATTTATGGAAGCATCACGACAAGGAACAAAGACTGTTGAGTCCAACTGCGTCTTTGTCTAAAAAGTCCACCGTGGGATCGCTATCCAGCCTGTCACCCAACAGTATTAAGTTGCAAGCAACAGACAATTGCATTAAGTAAAGTGCATGAAGTAAGCAATACTAATATCAAAATAGACATTAACACCGCTGTTTTACCCTTAGTAGCAACAGCACACCCTCGCCCTTAGACATTTCTGTCACTCGTGCCCAGCAACAAAAGGGGGCATGAACCCACTATCTAGCATAAATACCCTCTCTTGGAGATACACACAATCACTTGGCCAAACTAACTACGCACATCGGAGAGCACGCAAGAACATAAATTACTCATATAAGAATCATGCACAATCTGAACATAACTTCATAATCCATCGGATCCCAGCAAACACATCACATAGCATTACAATAATTGATCTTGATCTTGTTAGGCAGCTCACAAGATCATAAGACATGAAGCACAAGAGAGAGAGACTACCAACTAGCTACTGCCATGGACCCGTAGTCCAAGGTGAGACTACTCACAAATCATCCTGGAGGAAGGCATGGTGATGAAGAGCCCTCCGGGGTTGATCTCCCCTCCGGCAGAGTGTCGGGATCAGCTTCAGATTGGACCCCGAACTAGGGTTTTCGGTGACGGCGCGTCGGGGTCGAGTTTCTGGAAAATAATGGCCGCCTCGGCGTTTTTAGGTTTAATGTGAATTTATAGGCGTCGGAGGGGGCCGAGGGGATGCCCCACGGGCAGGGGCGGGCCCCACCCGCGGGTGGCCCCCAGGCCGCGGCAGCAGGCTGCCCCTGGCCTGTGAGTGGCCCCCAGGGCTGCCATTTGGTGTCCTAGTGCCTTCCGTCGTGTAAAAATTCTTCGTAAATTTTCGTCCAATTCCGAGAATATTTCCAGAAGTAAATTTCTGAAACGAAAAGACAGCAAAAACAGGGAACTGGCACTGGGCATCTTGTCAATAGGTTAGTCCGACAAAATGCATAAAATGATATAAATGATAGTAAAAACATGTGACAATATCACAAAACTACCATGGATCACTCAAAAATTATAGATACGTTTGAGACGTATCAGGGCCCTGAACCTAGGTAAATCTTGTGACTATTTGTGTTCTGTGTGTGTAATTCTACGCACCATCCCTCCCCGGTGCCAATAGCGTCCATCGGCCCCAACATAAGCCATCCCATGGCATCTGTCCGTTCACCATGACGAGAGTTGGCGCCCATCGTGGGGCCAGCAGCGGTGCTGGCTGGTGTTTTCATCCGGACGGGATCCGTCATCGCCTCCGGCGAGCGCGTGGTCTGTGGCCTTGTCCACAGGTTCGGCTCGCTGAACGTCATTAGCGACAACGCTGGCTGCTTCGGCAGCAGGCCGCTCCCACGGAACGGCTGCCTCATCAACTTCGGCGACCTCACGGTCTACGTCGCCACCGAGATCGTCTGCAGGTAACCCGATAGGGTGCATGTCACTTCGGACCCTCCTGCAGTCTGCGCAGCTCGCGGCCGGCGTACCGCTCGCCCCGCTAGCTGCGTGGAAGTCATGATGACCTCTCCGGTCGTTGCTACTAGGGGTGTGGCCAGTGAACCCACCACCAGCACCAGATCCAGCAGAACGGCGCGCCCGCCGTTGGAGAAGCCCGAGAACCGCACGGTACCCGCCGGTACATCAGGTGTGCCGGTGGTGCCGAGTCCTCTTCAGGACGCGATCGAGAAGCTGGCCACTCCAGTTGCTCCCAGCGCAGATGCGGCTCTGGCGCAAGCTCAGCTGAAGGAGCAGCATCAGAGCATACTCCAGGAGGCTATCGAGGTAGCCCGAGTCAGGCAAGAGTTCGACATCTCCCTCCATGAGTATAACAAGGCTCATGGTTTTACTCCAGTAGCAAACCCTACTAGTCGCATGAATGAGGTGCGAAACCGAGGTAGAGACCTCAATGCTGAAATGTCTAGAGATGGTAGTTCCAAATCAAGTAGAATTGCTAGTCATGTATCGGCTGATAAGCCTAGGTATAGCACTCCTGGCGAGAACCTTAGGGCTGCAGAGACAGCCGTAGCTGGGTTATCTAGCTTATCTAGTGAAGCTCGTCGTAGGCAGCAGGACCGGGTAAATGAATTGGTAGCTATTGCTAATCGTCAGAATGAGGCATACTTTAAGGCAAACCCTCCAGGTGCTGGTGGATCCCGGTACATTCACTCGGCTGGTGGTGCCGATGGAGTGTTCAAGGGACAGGCTTCATCGCCGCATGTCGGCAGATATCATGACCGGAGTGTAAACTCTGGTAGAAACAAGCAAATGCAGACATATGATCTGGCTTATGCCGGAAGGCAGCTAGCCGAGCAAGGCAATCCCGGTCGGGAAGCTCCCGATCCCGGCCAGGGTAATCAAGGTGCCGGTCAGCCTCATCCGGCTGATCGAGACCAGCAACCTCAGTATCCGGCACCAAACTCACCTCGGCAACAACATGGTGCCGGGTATGCCGCTCAATAACAAGGAGGCAATCCGGGGGACAACCGGTATGATGATGGTTACTCGGCTATGGAGAGGGCCGGGTACCGAAGATTTGTACGTATGGCGTCCGAGGGTGCGCTCGGATCCCGGCTGGGAGCTCGCCAGCTACCGGCACATGATGTCCGCAACAAGCTTGACATAATCTATATGTCTGAACTTCTGGAAGAGCAAGGCCCACCTGGTCCGGCTTGTTTTGGACCGCGGATCATGAAGCAAGCACCGGTGCCAAACTTTCAGCTTCCCCGGGGCACAAAAACATATGATGGCAGTACTAAGCCGGAAGATTGGTTGACTGATTATGTCACAGCAGTACACATTGCTGGTGGGAGTCGCCGATGGGCAGTGCGGTATGTGCCGCAGATGTTGGAAGGTCCAGCCCGAATCTGGCTGAACAACTTGGAGGAAAACAGCATTGATTGCTGGCTGGATTTCTCGGAAGCTTTCGTCAGCAACTTCTCTAGCACATACAAGAGGCCGAATCGTCCTCAACAACTCTCCATGTATAGGCAGATGGATGATGAAACTGACCGGGAATACTTGACAAGATGGAGTAATATCCGTAACTCCTGTGAAGGAGTCATTGAATCGCAGACCATTGCTTGGTTTGCTCAGGGGTGCCGTCATGGCACCATGCTCTGGCAATGATTGCAGAGAGAAATGCCTGCCACTCTGGCCGAGACAATCAAGATAGCAGACAGTTATGCTTTGGGTGACCCCACTCAGCCCTTGCTGACCCCGGTTGAGCCGAGTAAGAGATATCCGGTCAATGATGCTGACCGTCCACCCAGGCGGAATGACCGCCCAGATTTCAGATACAAGAGGAGAGATGACCGGCCGGACTACCGATATGGGTCCAACCAGGTTGCTGCAGTTGATCAGGATCAACCAGATGCCGGCAACAGCCAGCGTCAGAAGAACAGTGGTCCGTCATGAAGCCATGGGGCGATGGAAAGAAGCCTTGGGAGGATAAACCAAGGTACACCTTTGAGATGATGTTGGATGGGCCTTGCAGCTACCACACTCCGAACCCTAGCAGGCCGGCTAACCACACTACCCGGCAGTGCAGCTGGTACCAGCGTATGTTGAAGGATAGCCCGGTGCTCCCACCACTACCTCGATCAGCACCACTCACGGGTGCAAACACCATACCCTTGAATGCACCTCCGAGGCCTGCGGATAACAGGAGGAGGACGGAGAATGTCAACCAAGTGGCCAATGGGGCCAACAACAATAACACCACCACCAACAACAACAACAACAACAACAACAACAATGTAGGTCCTAGCCGGCAGAATGAGTATCGGGAGCCCCACCAGAGCTACATGGTATTTGTGACCGAGCCAAATGATAAGCAGAGCCAGCATCGGCGTGCGATGGAGGTGAACGCAGTCATGCCGGCTGTGCCGAAATATATGTACTGATCCGAGGAGGAGATCAGCTGGAGCCGGGATGACCATCCCAGGGTCATGCCTAACCCAGGAGGGTATTCTCTAGTTGTGGATCCGACATTCATCGGACCCGACATCAATGTCAGGTTCACCCGGGTTCTCGTTGACAATGGGAGCGGTATCAATATCATGTATCGGGACACTATGCTCAAGATGGGCATCACCGAGAACATGATGTAGCCAAGCCGCACTAACTTCCATGGTATAGTGCCGGGTGTCTCTTGTGCACCCATGGGCACAATTTGGGTCGACGACTTGTTCGGCTAGAAGGGGAACTTCAGAACTGAAAGCCTTCAGTTTGAGGTTGTGGACCTCGAAAGTCCATATCATGCCTTGCTCGGCAGACCGGCGTTGGCCAAGTTCATGGCGTCCACTCATGTCGCTTACCTCAAGATGAAGATGCCGGGTCCCAATGGTATCATCATTACTGTCTCGGGCAATTACAAGCTGTCCATGGAGAGTGCTTGGCTGGATCACGCCTAGCCGAGTCACTGGTTATCGCTGAGGGGAAGAAGAGGATACATGAGGTGGTGGCACTGGCCCAGTCAGCTGAACTCGGTATGCCGGGTACGACTAACCCGCAGCAGAGTGCGACATTTCAGGCGTCCAAGGAGACCAAAAAGATCGGTGTCGATGAGGCGTTCCCCGACCGCTCCGTCATTATCGGAGCCAGATTGGATGACAAATAGGAAAGCGAGCTCATCCACTTCCTCCATGAGAATCGGGACATCTTTGCGTGGTTGAATCAGGACCTGCCAGGTGTTCTGAGGGAGTTGGCTGAGCACTCATTACATGTCAGGCCGGATGCGAGACCTGTGAAGCAACCTATGCGACGTCTCGCTGCAGAGAGAAGGAAAGTTGTTGGGGACGAGGTAGCCAGGCTACTTGCGTCGAGATCTATCATGGAAGTGAAGTACCCGGACTGGTTGGCTAACCCGGTCCTGGTAGAGAAGAAAAAATATGACCCAGATGCGGCCAAAGTTTGGTGCATGTGTATTGATTACACGCACTTGAACAAGGCATGCCCTAAAGATCCATTCCCGTTGCCTTGGATTGATCAGGTGATCGATTCCACGGCCGGGTGTGAACTGTTGTCATTTGTAGATGCTTATTCTAGTTTCCACCAGATACCGTTGAACTCGGTTGATCAAATAAAGGCTGCCTTTATTACCCCGTACGGGGCTTATTGCTATCGTGTTATGTGCTTTGGTTTGAGAAATGCCGGTGCTACTTATCAGAGATGCATGCAGAAATGCTTGCATGTTCAAATTGGCAAAAATGTACAGGTGTATGTCGATGACATAGTGATAGCGCGAGAGGTGTTAATCAATCACGCTTCGTTGGGCACCCCAAGAGGAAGGTTTGAGGAGCACAGCAGCAAGTTTTCCCTCAGTTAGAAACCAAGGTTATCGAACCAGTAGGAGTGAGAAATGCTTCAGAAGGTTGTCCACAACTGCAATGGCGCCAGAAAAAGAGCTGTTGCAGGGGATACAATGGAACCAGCAGAACACAATCAAACTACTTTGCCCCAACGAAGCAGTGAGGTTGTCAATCTCACCGGCCTTGCTGAATACAAAGGATTAAATGTATGTGTGGAAGGAAGCTTGTTTGCAGTAAATGAAAGCAGTAGAGCAGTTGATTTAATTGCAGATGTAAAAGAATAGACCGGGGTCCACAGTTCACTAGTGGTGTCTTCTCCATAAATAAAATAATACACATGCTGGGTAACAAATTACAGCTGGGCAATTGACAGAATAGAGAATGCATGACAATGCATGAATATTGCATAATACAGAGGATGATGATGTCTATATGAGATGCTTTGGGCATTACGACAAAATACATAGATAGCTGTTCCAAGCATACACCTATGCCTAAATAGTCCACCTTTGAGATAACATACCGTAAAATCTCTCCAGTATTAAGTTGCAAGCAACAGACAATTGCATGAAGAACTGTGCATAAAGTTTACTCCCTAGTAGCAACGACACTCCCCCGTCCTTATATGTTTCTGTCACTCAAGCGAAGGCACACAGGGACCGAACCCACTATCTAGCATAAATACTCCCTCTTGGAGATACAAGCAACTACTTGATCAAGGCAATTACAAGTACCGGAAAGCATGCAAGATCACAAATAACATAGACATGATAATATCAATAATCAACATCACAAGGTACTTCTCTATTCATCGGATCCCAGCAAACACAACATGTAGCATTACAATAAGATGATCTTGATCATGATAGGCAGCTCACAAGATCTAAACATGATAGCACAAGAGGAGAAGACTACCATCTAGCTACTGCATGGACCCGTAGTCCAAGGATGAACTACTCACACATCTGTCCGGAGGCGGGCATGGTGGTGTAGAGCCCTCCGGCGATGATTCCCCTCTCCGGCAGGGTGCCAGGGAGAGCTTCAGAACCCTCCTGAACTAGGGTTGACGACGGCGGCGGCGACGGATGTTTTTCTGGAATTTTGATCGGGTACTTAGGGTTTTCTCGTCGGGGGGATTATATAGGCGAAAGGGCGGCGTCGGTGGAGGCCCGAGGGGGCCACACCACCTGGTGGCGCGGCAGACAGGTGGGCCGCGCCACCCTAGGGTGTGGTCGCCCTCTGGTGCGTCTTCGGCTCCCCTTTGGACTCCGTGTGCGTGACGAAATTATAAGATCCTGGGTTTTTGTCCCGTCCGATTCCGAGAATATTTCCTTAAGTACTTTTCTGAAACGGAAAAATAGCAGAAAACAGGAACTGGCACTGGGGCATCTTGTTAATATGTTAGTTCCAAAAATGCATAAAAATGCTATAAGATGTAAACAAAACATGTAGCAAAAGGTATGAAAATAAGCATGGATCATAAGAAATTATAGATACGTCAGAGACGTATCACATAGTCATCAAGACTAAGGAAAAACATACCTTGTTGGATGATCTCAAACAGACATTCGCAAACCTGCGGAAATTCCGGTTAAAGCTTAACCCGGACAAATGTACATTCGGTGTGCCGGTAGGCAAGTTGCTCGGTTCCCTTGTGTCAAGCCGAGGTATCGAAGTGAATCCGACAAAGATCCATGCTATAGAGAGCATGAAGCTACCAAGGTGTCTCAAGGATGTTCAGAGGTTCACTGGTTGCCTGGCCTCCTTGAGTCGTTTCGTTGGTCGGTTGGGAGAGAAAGCTCTGCCTCTCTACCAACTGATGAAGAAAACCGATAGATTCAGCTGGACCCCACAAGCGGATACGACATTTCATGAGCTGAAGAGGATGTTGGCTACAGCGCCGATATTAGCCTTACCACTACCAAAAGAGCCCATGTTGCTCTATATTGTAGCCTCTAACCGAGTTGTTAGTGTCGTTGTAGTGGTAGAACGAGAAGAAGAGGGAACTATGGTGCAGAGACCGGTGTATTATCTGAGCGAGGTAATCTCCTCGTCGAAGCAAAATTATCCGCACTACCAGAAAATGACGTACGGTGTGTATATGGCAGCCAAGAAACTGAAGCACTACTTCCAAGAGCACCCTATAACGGTGGTATGTGCAGCTCCGATCTCGGAAATCATCGGCAACAAGGATGCAAGTGGCTGAGTAGCCAAGTGGGCTATTGAGCTAGCGGCTTATACGCCATAGTATGCAAGAAGAGATACCATCAAGTCTCAGGCTTTGGCTGATTTCCTCGTCGATTGGGCCGAGATGCAGTATGAGCCACCGTTGCCTGACTCCAATTACTGGTGGATGCATTTTGATGGATCTAAAGTAAAAGAGGGCCTAGGTGCCGACGTGGTTCTTACCTCGCCGAAGCGAGATCAGCTGAAATATGTGCTGCAAGTCAACTTTGCGGCATCTAACAATGTGGCCGAGTATGAAGCATTGATTCATGGACTCAAAGTGGCCAAGGAAATCGGGATTCACCGAATAGTGTGTTATGGTGATTCGGATCTGGTGGTTCAGTAAACTTCTGGCAACTGGGATGCTTTGGATGCCAACATGGCAGCATATCGGTTCCATGTCCAGAAGATCTCGGGTTATTTTGATGGTTGTGAGTTCCATCACATACGACGGACAGAAAATGAAAGTGCCGACATGCTGTCCAAGATAGGTTCATACAGGCAGGCCATTTCGGCCGGCATATCACTGGAACATCTTCGAAAGCCATCAATCAAGCCATCACCTGAGTCCGAGTCAATATTTATCCCGGAGAATCTGGAACCCGATGTCGTCCCGATGGACGTGGATGTCAGGTGCATTTGGCAGGACTCGGGGACTGCTTGGGAGAACTCGGGGACTGCTTGGGTGAACCCGGGGACTTGTCAGCCTATGTCGGGTGTGACAATGTCGGTTGAAGCAATGGAGATCGACGAGCATGCCCTTCATGTTCGTCCAGTACCAGCATGGGAAAAATCCATCATGTCATATATGATGGATGGCTGTTTGCCAAGTGATGAGGTCTCGGTTAGACAAGTACAAAGGCGATCCAAAGCTTTTACCATCATCAACGGTGAGCTGTACAAGAGAAGTGCAACCACAATACTTCAGCGCTGTGTCGAACCAGAGGAAGGGGAAGAGATTCTCCGAGATATTCATCAAGGAGAGTGTGGTCATCACGCATCTTCCAGAGCCATGGTGGCTAAGGCATTCCGATATGGGTTTTATTCGCCCAGTGCTTTGCAACAGGCAGATTTGCCAACAAGATTCACATGCCGGCTTCAGCACTCAAAACTATTCCCATCACATGGCCATTTGCTATTTGGTGTCTGGATATGGTGGGACCATTCAAGCTAGCCAGAGGAAACATGACTCACATGCTGGTGATGGTGGACAAGTTCACCAAGTGGATAGAGGTGAAGCCAATAAGGAAGTGTGACGGACGCACGGCTGTATCTTTCTTGAAAGATATTATTCTGAGATATGGTCATCCGCACAGCATTATCACGGATAATGGCACCAATTTCGCCGAAGGAGCCTTTGCTCGGTTCTGCGAGGAAAAGAGAATCAGGCTAGACCTAGCATCGGTTGCACATCCTCAGTCCAACGGACAGGTTGAAAGATCAAATGCACTAGTGTTATCCGGCATAAAACCCCGGTTGATTGAGCCACTGCTATGCTCTCCAGGGTGTTGGCTGGATGAGATACCGGCAGAATTATGGAGTCTCCGGACTACGCCGAATCGCTCTACGGGCTACACGCCATTCTTTCTGTTCTATGGAGCAGAAGCGGTCCTGCCGACCGACATAGAGCATGGCTCGCCAAGAGTCGCATTGTATACAGAATCCAATGCTAAGGAAGCTCGGGAGAATGATCTGGATTTTCTCGAGGAAGCACGAGAGTTGGCATTGTCCAAGTCAACAATATATCAACAGAATCTCCGACGTTATCATAGCCAAAAGGTAAACCCTCGCAAGTTCCGCGAGGGGGATTTGGTGCTTAGGCTGGTACAATGCACCGCCGGGATGCACAAATTGTCACCTCCATGGGAAGGACCGTTTATTGTAAGCAGGGCTCTGCATAATGATGCTTATTATCTTATAGATGCTTAGAAGCAGGTAAAAAACAAGATGGACAGATCCGGAGAGGAGACCAAACGATCCTGGAATGTAGCCCTGCTTCGCCCTTTTTACTCTTAAGGACGCAATGTATGTATCTCGGTACCCTGCAATGAAATGTCGGCACCCCGAAAGAGACTCGGGGACTGCCTTGTTTAAAAATCGGTGTTTATCTCTGTATTTATCTCTACTTCCCATATGTCGAATGGCTCTAAACGGTATCTCAAAGTTTTTAAGTATTGTATGCTATGTCTTGGTGATCTTGGTAGACAAGAGCTAAGGTTGCAAAGTATAGTAAACAAGAAAGTAAACTCGGGGACTCGGTTCAAAATGATCCGGCATGCAGCACATCTTGTTAAAACTTGCAAAATAGAGTAGCAACCCTTAAAGCTTAAAAGTATATATTACATCTGCACCCGGCATCCCGGGAATTTAACAGTTTAATTTTTGCTAAGTTTAAACTGCAATACCAGAGGTACTCGGATCGGTAGGAGGAACGTGAGTCTCGGCGGCTACCTCGGCTGCAGTCCCCGCGGCTGTGTCGGCGGCGGTGTCGGGAGCCGTATCGGCTTCGATTTCCTCATCGACCTCCTCTTCATCTTTGCTCCCCTCTTCTTCTTCATCGTCGGAATCCGGGGGACCCTCGACGAAGTCCTGAATCGGGGCGTACTTGATAAAGGAGTATGCCCATTCCCGGCGATGCTGGATGAGTTCCGGGTCTGTTGTCCATTTTGAGCCGGCGCGCATCGATTGGAGCGCGTCGAGGTTGATCGCTTCATACCAGGAGAGGACATAGACCAGGCCGGTCCTTGTGGCACCCCCCTCTGACACATGTCGCCAGAGAGGCAGTCGCCCCGTGCGCCAGCCCAGGATATCTGGACGCACGTTACGGCAATGCAACATAGCAAAAATATCATTACACAATCAGGCCCAGAGGGCTACAAATGGTTTTACATGGCCGTCAAGGCATGAACAATTATCATGGCCCAGTATGGCACGGGACAGAGTTTAACTGGCAGCGGAAGACAAAGATACGGCAACGGCTTGGTGCGGCTCCATTCCACAGGCATCTGGCTGGGCTACTGATCCTAGCACGCTCTTGCTCCAAATCCTCGCTGAGGTGGAAGATGAATCCTCGCCAAAATCTGGCCACAATCACAAGGCCCGTGAGTACATTATTATGCACTCAGCAAGTATTTCCCCTCACTACAAACAATCCAACAATCATGCAGCAAGATATACATTTGAAATAAACTTCTACACATGGCAAGAGTCTACTCTAGGTACATGGCATAAAAGTAGCATGGCATCACAAGCAAAACATGGCATAAGCAAACAATGGGGTATTACCAGTGTAGAGTCCAAGCCAGGTGGGGTTGGATCATGCACCGGCAATCATACAACGAGCTTACCTGTGACGAGTAGACGAGTGTGCCAGTTGGTACCAAACAATACACAACAGCACCTGTGGTCACTGCCAGGCCCACTAGCCTCATCTTTCCACTCCGGGCATGCACGGTTGATGTTGGCTCAGGCCTAACTATAGGCTTCCAACGATCACCCCGCCATCCCATAACACGGTTTACTATCAACGTCTCAATACAATATTCCCTGCATCATCTTATTTGTTCATTTAGTGAAATCAGGTCGTTCATTAATTCTTTCAGACAAGCCTTAATTTTAACCTCCGGACACGACAAAGACACATAGTGTGACTGACATTGAACTGTTGTTCCATATCCCAGGAACGAGGCTAGCTTGCTAGGTTGAGACTCTCGAGAGTTTGCAGTTACCACTCATCTAAATGCACCTTACTTAGCTAGGGCAAGATACACTTACATAACCGTTCACACTACCAGGACACTCCTTGAATAACTACCGACTTACCACTCGGGCTAAGTCTTATGACGAAGTGAATCCGGCACGTCCCCAACGAATGAGCAACGCCTAGCTCCGGAACCTTCGCAAGACTAGCCCTGACCACAACTATGCAGTAACCGACTAGACTTGCCAAGAGGGTAGCATCCAAGGAGGCTTGATAGGTTACATAGGTTAAGGCTCCCCCATTTGGGGCGACAGTGGTAGTGCGTTCAAGGGTTCAGATTAGTGGCACTATGAATAGACCTCATCGTTGTTTGGAGGGGTGTTTCATTTAATCAAGTTTCAGCATTCACATGCCCAACCAACAAGGGATTAGTTCAACACAATAATCACAACCAACAAGGCATTAGCAGCGCAACCAAGCACAACAAACATAGCCTAGAACATGCCTAATACTTGCATGAATAAATAACCACATCACAATAATAATACCCGGGTGACTGTGGCGGGCAACCCGGCCGGTGTCACACGGGGGTTAGTGTCACAGAATAACAAGAACACCCGGGTGACGGTGGCGGGAGACCCGGCCGGTGTCACTCAGGGGTTAGAGTCACAGAATAATAATAAGCATACCCGGGTGACGGTGGCGGGCAACCCGGCCGGTGTCACTCGGGGGTTAGTATAATAATATAGCACAGGCGGAGTCTGTCACGCATCCGTTCCTCCACGCGCAAGTCTCTGGCGGCGTTATCGTCCGACCGTTGACCAGGAAGTGGGGAGTTGGGCATATAGTCTCCAAAACTAAACCGAAAAGCAATCATAAGAATGAGAGAGCATCCATTCCACTCGAGGGTTCCCTCGACGTGGTGTCAGCAATCTCGGCAAAAAGAACCAAATGGAAAGTCAGCTCCCAAGCGTTGCAGTCCGGGTGGTCTATGCCAACCATATTTGACGGAGGGACAAGAAGCAAATAACTCTTTTGGCAAATGCCCCCAACCCCGAGGATCACGGGCCGACATTTGTCCGCACCTAGCCTCGGCGTTGAAGAAGAAGCAAACAATCAACGCATGTTTTTGTTATTTAATTGTCAAAGCCACGCAAGTGCGAGGCGCACAGATAATTCATACTTCAATCTAATGCATACATGGATGATGAATAAAACATGGCAACAAATAATAGACCGACGTAATATAAATACCAAACGCCGACGAATATAACACTTGGCATGACAATAAGCGAATAATAAACAACTTTGCGGGACTGCTCATAGCAAGGGGTTAGCTTGCCTTCGACGATCGACGCCATTTGGCTTGGAGGTCACGGACGCCACGGTTTAGGGTATCGGTTTGTCGGTACCGCGGAATACCTATACACGTGCATACAAGTGTGCTGAGCACCTAAGCATCTCACAAAAATATAAAACACATACCACTGGGTAGATCTCTTAAAACTAGGAATTTACAAATTTGAATCACCTGAATCGGAGTCACGGTTCGAAAGATACGGAGGTTCGAAAATCCGTCCAGCAGGAAAAAGAAAAACCACCCGCGGAAGAAAAAAAACTGCACGGGCCGTATCACGAACTGGGCTATCAGCCGGCGCGGACTGCCGCACGGGCGCTGGCGCTTGGCAGGCCGCACAGCTGGGCCGGCCCATCCGGGGCGGGGCTGGCTGGGCTGGACGCGCACCTCGCGGGAAGGCGCCATCGCCACGCGGACACGTACTCGCCGGGGTACGTCTCCACTAATCCGACGGGTGGGGCCGGGCCCACCTGTCGGCCCCTCTCTCCTCCCTCCTCTTCTCCTCCTCTTCTCTCTCCCTCCTTCTCCTGACAGCTCCCGCACGGGCATGCACGGGGCGCACGGAAGCCGCACAGGATGGCCACCGCCGGCGACCGGACGGCCGGGAGTGGACGCCGACGATGACGGTGGATTTTCCGAGGGCTACCGCGCCCGGGGATGGGACCAGGGAGCCGGGGAACCTCGGGGTTGCCGTCATGGGACGACGACGGCGACGGCCATGGTGGCCTCGGGTGAAGCACGGCGGTGGCGATGGGGTGGCTCGGGGGCCAGGGCGAGGGCAGGGAGAAGGCCTCGGCCCCTCTTCGCTTCCACCGAGGGCGGCTTCGAGCACGGGGAGCACGGGCGCGCCCTCATGGACGCGTGCCCGCGAGGTCGCCGCCGGCGGACGGAGACGGTGCCGGGGCTACGGGGCTCCATTTTGCAAACCGATTTGTCTGGCAGGTAGAGGGCATCAAGAGGGGCTCGTCCACGGTTTTAATCGAAGGATGGTTCGGTGTGGTGCTCGCAGTGGTCCGTGGACCGACGGTGATACCCACGGCCGAAACGGGGCAGAGCCTCGCCATCCCGCAACTAAAAAGGGGAGAGGGCTCCAGGGGGGGAAGAGTGAGGCGCTCGGGCACGAGGGAGCTCGGAGGTGGCCTCTTATAGGCAGAGGGGGGGGGAGAGTTGGGTGGTGGCCGGTGCGGCCATTAACGGCGCCGAGAGGTCACGGATGACGTCATCCGCCTACAGGGAGGTGATAAGGGCGGCTCTGGCCCGAGCCAGGGGGGCAGGAGAGGGTCTGGTCGCTGCTGGTGCGGTTGGAACGCGAGAGAACAGGGGAGGCCAGGGGTACAGGAGCGCACAGGACGCCGACATGCGCGTTCTGGCGTCCAGGGCGCGCCACGAGCGGCATCGACACGTTCTCGGGGACTCGGGGCACGAAACGGAAAAAGGTTTGCACCGCTGGGTTCACAAGGACAAGACCAAGACAACTAAACTAGCCACACTCAAAAACTACACACTTTGCAACACACAATTTTCTGAAAACTAAGGGTGCGCCAGGTGTTCGATGAAATGACAGGGGCCTTGCACACCTCAGAAAAATTCCCACAAATTTCCACTGAGTTTACTTGGTACCAGGGGAGTGTCTATGGAGTTTGAGCTCAAATGGGTGCTGGGAAATTGGGTTTTTGATATGGTGTCCAAAAATGGACATAAAGGCATGGTCATGGCAAAGTGATTTTTCCCACTTCACCTTGGGGTGATCTTCTGGATTTGGGTGTCTATGGTCCATGTGGTCAAGGTGACCAAGTCTCATGGTCATAGTATTTGTCTAAATATAGGTTTGCTTGAAGATCTTAAAAAGGCATGAAAATGGCCTTACAAAGGAAGTACCTCAAAAGTTGCTCAAATGAGGTTGGGCCAATGGAGTGAAAGGATCAGGAGGTCAAATCATGCACCTCACCAAAATTGCAGAATTTTTGGGTGAGTGGAAGGTGTCTAGACCATTTCTGGATTGAAAATGGCATAATGGAGAATATGGATAAAATTGGAAATATTGCATTGGAGTATGCAATATTTTTGGATGGATTGTCTTTGTATGAGGAGGGGAGTCTCTGGTATTTTTGGTGGAATTTTTCCAGCTTTGGAAACAGGCTTTTCTTTGGTAGGTGGAGTAAAGGGTTTTAGGGGTTCGATAATCAGGGCTAGGGTTTTCGAGAGAAAACCTAAGCACAAAAATCATCACGGGTGCTGGCGTGGTTCGTGGATCACCGGGAAATTTTTGAGAGAGCAATTCCAAAGTCAAATCATCCTCCAAAGATTTGAAGAAACATTTAGGAAAAGGGAAAAAGTTTTTCAGGTGTCAGAAAACACCGCTAAAATTAGGGGCGAATTTTCGGGGTGTTACAGTCCTCGTCTGCACCAACTCGGGCGGCAGATGCCCGCCACTCCTTGAGCCGTTTTTCGCAGGCCTGCAAGCACCTGGATAGTTCATCAACCGAGGCTGGGGTCTCAGCACTTGGCCAGAGAACACGGTACACGTGGATAGCGGCAATTAAGGAGATCAACTCCGACAGCTTTCATAGGCGGCAGATGCGCATTCAAGGCCGTCAAGTGGTCTTCGATGTTCCACTCTTCCAAGATTAGGCCAGACTCGGTTCTCCTCTGTCGGGCCTTGCGAGTAATGTTATTCGCGGCAGGTTGAGAGTGGGGAAGTTCCCTGAGAAAAGGATGGCTAACACCGGAGTAAGCTACATGACGGCATACCTTAGATGTCGGGTAAAGACAGAAGGGTAAAAGAGGCTTACTGTCCATCTCCTTGTTGATCCTGGTGAGCTCCGCCAACCATATCTCGGTCTTACCCTTGAGGGTCTGAAGTTCTTCCTGGGCCGAGGTAGCACGGAGCTCGGCTTGCTCTTATGATTCCTTGAGTTTCTGGGCCTCATCTACCCGGAGCCGTTTCTCCTCGGCGACAGTTTTCTCAAGCTCGGCACTGTGACTCTGCACCTTTTCAAGCTCTGCCTGCAGCCGGGATACCTCGTCCCGTTCCTTCTTGAGCTCGACCTTGTGTGCATCGTCACGCTCCTTCTGTTCGGCTATGCCAAGATGGCAGAGTCAGCATATAAAAATTGATGCAAGTGCAAAATAAAGCACAGAGTGTGAATTACTCTCAAGGGCGGAGATCTGCTTAAGCAGTTCTTCCACCTTAGCCACCGTCCCGACTATTCATGTCGGCAAAAGAAAAGAAGTTAGAAATGAGATCAAGGCAGTTGTGCATAACTGCTATGTCGGCAGGAGAAAAGGGTACCTCGGCTGTTCAGCTCGGCTTGCAATTGCTTGTGCTTGTCGGAGAGCTTTTTGTGCGCCAACAGAAGTTTGTGGTGCAGCTGAGTCCGTTTAGTCGTGCAAGACTGGAAAGAGGAAGTGTTAGTGTTATTTCTGAAGATTCGCGCCGAGTAATCTTTACTCGACCGAGTTTCAACTACTCGACCGAGTTTCAACTACTCGACCCGAATCTAGGGGACTGGGGATAGTGGATATCTTTTATGAAAAAGGCTAAACCAAGGAATCTTTACTCGGTGGTGTCTACCTCGGCAGCTTTATCGGCTTCAAGGATGGCAGCCTTCGCCGCGAACATCTTCTGGGCGAGAAGACTCGGACCTGCTGGGTGTCGCGAGGTCACCTCGCTCGTATCGGCAGCATTCCAATCCATGTTATATTGCTCAAGCGAGCCCAAGCTTTTCCCGCTCAGAGTTCGCAGCGGAGCAAAACCCCAGCTGGTGGTGGTAGTCTGGATACCAGTTGATGTTTCTGCTGTTGCACCTTGGCTTATTGGCACGACCAACCGTCTATCTGGGTTGGGCGGTGCTACTTTGGACGGCGCTTTCCCGGCCGCAGAGGGCGCGGTCTTCTTCGGCTGTGGCTATTGCTGCTGGTGTGTCGGCGGTGGTTGTCGTGGCTGTTGCTGCTGCTGTTGTCGCTGCTGCTGTTGTTGCTGCTGCTGTTGTTGCCACTGAGGTTGCTCCGGCTCTTCCGGAGTCTTAGCATCCTCTATCTCGGTGTCCATGGAGTTGACACCGTGATCTTCATCTCGGTCGGGTGCCGAGATGTCGGCTCCAACCGGACCCGTGGCTTCCGCTTCCGGGATGTTCTATTCCCCTCCGGTTTCGACTCCGGATCTCGGAGCTGAGGGGTTTGCCGGTGGGCTCGTCCTTGGTGGGCTAGGCACACTGGTGTCAGCATGCCCGGACGGCGGCGGCATCACAATCGGTGACCGGATGGAGGATGCGCTCTGTGTGACCTCCAAGGGGTCCCTGCAGTGGAATAACACAATATGTTATCTCGGTCAAAGGAAAAGAGCGAGGAAAACAAGGATCATCAGGATATGGAGTCGATGTCAGCAAAAAGTATCTTACCCCGCGGTGGTTGGTCTCTGGCGTGGCTTCCTTGACACCTTCTTCTTCTGTTTTTTCTTCGGGGGGCCTGCGGCTTCTGAGGGCCCGGCTTCTAAGGACCCAGTTGAGGCGCGCTTCCGGAGCTGACCTTGGCTTCCCACGGCAAGGGGCGCCACGTCGAGCACCTGTTCGTCCGGGTCAACTGATGTAAAGGGCACCGAGTATGAGAATGCAGTTGAGCAAGGGTCAGGTACCTCTAAAATTTGACAATCGTCATCGTCGTCAGACCAATCTTGCACGGATTCGGAAGCGCGAGTCTTACCCGTAGCAGGACTAGGGCCGGCATCGGGGATCGACATGTAATCCTCATTGTCCGGGTCTTCCGTGTCGGTGACAACGAAATCCTTACCCCACTTGAGGGATGGATCCGGTCCATCCTCGGTCTTCTGCCGTGCAAATCTCTGCATGACAGACACGAAGTGTTTAGTTAGTACAAAGAGTAAAATAGTGCACCGATATACGAGTTTATGTCGGCAGGAAGCTTATGTCGGCTGAGGTGTCAGGTTACTTATGGCGGGCGAAAGGTTGTTTTGGCTGTGGGATTCTTTTCCCCATTCCCAGTCATCCATCATCTGCGTCCGAGCTATGGCCTTGACGTGCCTCCAGACCTGGGCCTTGCTCAGCTCATAGGTGCTTGTCCGAGTTGGATCAAGCGGGCCACTCATGTGGCATATCTTGTGAACCCATCATTGGGAAGGGGAGACCCGGCGACTAATGAATGTCGCCAGGAGGTCGTCGGCCGACATCCCCTCTTCTTTAAGCTGGATGACGACCCGGTGGATTTCGTTCACTTTAGAAATCAGGTCCTTCGGGTCGTACCCCCAGTTGTGCTGTGTAGTGGGTGGACCGATAGTGAATCTCGGTAAACCGATTTGATCGACGTCGGTCGAGTTCTTCACGTAGAAGAAAGACCGAAGACATTTCCGGCATGACTCCAGACCTTGGATGCGAGGGAAGATGGAGGTGCGCAGAGGTATGACGGTGGCGGCCCCGCACTGGGTCATGATTTTGGGTGCGCTGGGGTTTTCTTTATCCGGGAGAACCTGTTTCCGGAACTGGAAGTATTTGGACCAGAGGTTGATGGTGGGCCAGAGGCCGAGATAAACCTCCGAGAAGGAGACATAAGCGGAGAGCGTGGTGAAGGTGTTAGCCAGAAGATGGTGAGGTTGGAGGCGAAACTTGTCGAAGAAATTGCTCATGAAATCGCTAACGGGGAGCCCGAACCCGCGCTCGAAGTGAGCAACGAAGACGACATACTCACCGGGTTGAACTACCGGTGCAAGCTCGGGACCAGGAAGCCGACATACCACTCCTGCCGGGATACGCCGAGTCCGGATTAGCCAATCGATCTCGGCTTGGGTCACGTCGGAGCCGTCCCAGGCGGCTCTGGTGGATCCCTCCGCCACCCTCTCTTCGGCGACCTCGACGGCGGTGGAATCTAGAGAGGCCATCTGGGCGGCGCAACTAGGTGGCGACCATCGGTTGCCCGTGGCGATGCGGCGGTGTGCTGCAGAGAGTTCGCCGGCGATGAGCAGTGTGTCTCTGCGGCAGAAAGAACAAGAGGCAAAAGGAAAAAGAAAAAGGGGAAAAGTTACCATGGCGGTGAGGCTCGAGGCGCTGCGGCGTACGGCGGCGGCGAGCTGCGCGCTGTGCAGCGGCGAAGCTCAGCGTGCGGCGCATCGGTGGAGTTCGGCTACGGCGGCGACGTCAGCGTGCAAGGAGCATGCGGCGTCGATGGGCTCTGCGTGCTGGAGGAGGAGATGGAGAGAAAGAGGAGATGCAAACGCGAGGGGGGGGGGGGGTAAGTTACCTCCTCTCTCCTATTTAATGGCGAGGGGAGATCGTGCACCCTGGATCCGCTGTGCACGATCTCCGTAACCGGCGGGGGAAACTGCCCCACGATCGTGCAGATCTGGACCGACATACAAAGGTATGTCGGATTGTCTTCACAGTTCCTCGTATGTGCAGGGGGAGCGAACCGAGTCAAGTGTATCTGGCATGGCTATGCCGGATAAGGAGGAGGTGCCTTATCTCGGTTGATGGTCAAGGCATGCGTCCCATCCCTTCAATCACGGAGCAGGGTATGGCGTCGCTCTGCAAGTACGATGTGATTTTCCTCCACCATGCCGTTGACCAGGGCGGTACGGGGGAGCAGTGCACAGGAGTGGAGGGAGTGTCCTGTCCAGGGCAGAGCAGACATGGCGACCAGGGGCTGACGCCAGCCAGGGATGGCCACAGTAAAGCTAACTCGGTTGAGTGAGGGTAACTCGGCCTGAATCTTCACCAACAAGATTAACCTCTCCTCTTTTCAGGCTTGCATGACCAAGCGCACACAATTGCACCGCAAGCTGCTGCTGGAACACAGGATGCTCTCCGACAAATACAAGCTGCTGCGAGCCAAGCTGGACCAAGTAGCTGACTCGGCGCTCAAGGCCGAAGAACTGGAGAAGCGGATCTCGGAAATCGAGAGTAAGCCATTCTTTGCCTTTCAACTTGTACTTGCATCAGTTTTCCCATTCTGACATCTACTACTTTGGCACAGCCGCAGAGAAGGAGCGCGAGCTTGCGCACCAGGCTGAGCTGAAGAAAGAGCAGGAGGAGGTGTCGCGGCTGAAGGCCGAGCTGGAGAAATCTCGGTATCGAGCCACCGAGTTGGAAAAGACTGCCGCCACAGAGAAGCAGCTCCGAGAAGAGGAGACTCGGAAGCTCAAGGAGTCTTTTGAGGAGTCCAAGTCGCAAGCGACCTCAGCTGAGAGCGAGCTCCGAGCTCTGAAGACCAAGATCTCACAGTGGCTGGTGGACATCTCCAGCATCAACTCCGAGATGGACAGTAAGCCCCTTCCCCTTCTGTCTTTATTCAATCTCTCACTTTTATCCTTATATGACTTATTTTAGCTTTAGCCATTCCTTATTCAGAACGCTTCCCCCACACCAAGGCTGCTGCGGACAAGAGTGCTCAGGAGCACCGGAGTAAGAAAATCCGAGATGGCCCGATCTCGGCCGAGTGGGATATAGATGCTCATTTGGTGGCCCTGAAGGCACGCTTGGTACCAATGAGGGCTATCGGAATGAACCTCCTTAGCTCTGTGATCCGGGTCTACAATGTTCTCTGGCCCGGGTGTAAGGCCCCTGCGATTGTTGATGAATTGGCCAAGTGCCTGATGGCCTCCGAGGAAAGGCTCGATGATTGGCGATCATCCGCCGCCCGAGTCGGTTCGGATGAAGCGCTAACTTATGTGCTGTCTTGGTACGAGGAACTCGACCTCGAGATGCTGAAGACCGTGCGTGACGGATCCAAGTGGCTCTCTGACCCGGAACTCATCCGGCGTCGCCAAGAGCTGGCTCATTCCCTCATCCAATATGCTCCGGTGCATAGCTTTGTCCCGGGCGAGCGGGTTCCTCAAGCAGAGGAAATGGAGGCCAAGGGCGAGGATGAAGAAGAGGACGATGAGCTAGTCGACGAGGAGATCCAAGCCGACACTCCTCCTGGCACGGCCACAACCGATGAACCGGCCTCGACCGACACTGCTCCTGCCGCTCCGAGTAGCTAGGGTCCTGCTGTCTAGACTCAGCAAAAACTCAAACCATCAAATCCCCAGAATGCCGGGTGCAAATGTAATATAACCTTTAGCTTTTATGTTCTGGCACTTGGTTCTTTTACTTTGCACAATTTTAGCATGGTTATTTATTATGCTGGATCATTCTGAACTGAGTCCCCGAGTTTATTTTCTTGTTTACCATACTTTGCAACCTCTGCTCTTGTCTACCTTTTTCGGTGTTCTGATAGTCGAGTCAAAAGATTACCAAGATACGGCATACAATACTAAGAAACTTTGAGTCAAAGCTCACAATCATCCGACATAAAAGTTAGGAACGAAACAACTTGTGCCAAATCGCACTTGGGCCGAGTCCCCGAGTATGTTTTCTTGTGTGCTACGCCTTGCAATCTCTGCCCTTGCCTACCTTTCATGGGTTTTTTGGCAGTCGGGTCACAAAAACATAGCATACAATACTTGCAAACATGGAAACACGATTTTTGGAGCCATCCGACACACAGGAAACCGAGATAAACATGCATACAACACAAAACTCATAGCAAGGCAGTCCCCGAGTTTCATTTCGGGGTGCCGACATTTCATTTCAGGGTTTCGAGATACATACAGTGAGTCCTTAAGAGTAAAAAGGGCGAAGAAGAGCTACATTCCAAGGTCGTTTGGTCTCCTCTCCGGATCTGTCCATCCTGTTCTTCACCTGTGCCTGAGCATCAATAAGATAATACGCATCATTGTTCAAAGCCTTGCTCACAATAAATGGCCCCTCCCAGGGAGGAGATAGCTTGTGCATTCCAGCAGTGCGCTGCACAAGCCTAAGGACCAGGTCCCCTTCTCGGAACTTGTGAGGATTTACTTTCCGGCTACAGTAGCGTCGGAGATTTTGCTGATATATCGCTGATTTGGACAATGCCAATTCTCGTGCTTCCTCGAGCAGATCAACATCATTTTCCCGAGCCTCCTTTGCCTCTGACTCGGTATATAATGTAACTCTTGGCGAGTCATGCTCTATGTCGGTTGGCAGAACTGCCTCTGCTCCATAAACCAGGAAGAATGGCGTATAGCCGGTCGAGCGATTCGGTGTAGTCCTTAGACTCCACAACACCGCAGGAATCTCATCCAACCAACAACCCGGAGCACGCAGCAAAGGCTCAATCAACCGAGGTTTTATGCCGGATAAGACCAAACCATTTGATCTTTCCACTTGTCCATTGGACTGTGGATGTGCAACCGATGCAATATCCATCCGGATCCTTTTTTCCTGGCAAAACCGAGCAAAGGCTCCCTCGGCGAAATTGGTGCCATCATCCATGATAATGCTATGCGGGTGACCATATCTTAGGATAATATCCTTTAGGAATGACACGGCTGTGCGCCCATCACATTTTCTTATTGGCTTCACCTCAATCCACTTGGTGAACTTGTCCACCATCACCAGGATGTGAGTCATGTTACCTCGGGCTGGTTTAAATGGTCCCACCATATCCAGACACCACACTGCAAATGGCCAAGTTATGGGAATAGTTTTGAGTGCGGAGGCCGGCATATGAATTTTGTGAGCAAACCTCTGACATCCTTCACATTTCCGGACAATGTCCTCTGCTTGCTGCAAAGCACTGGGCCAGTAGAACCCATACGGAATGCTTTAGCCACTATAGCTCGGGAAGAGGCGTGGTGACCACATTCTCCCTGATGAATATCACGGAGAATCCTTTCTCCCTCCTCTGGTTCGACACAGCGCTGTAGCACGGTGGTTACACTTCTCTTGTACAGCTCATGATTGATGATTGTGAAGGATTTGGATCGCCTTTGGATTTGTCTGGCTGAGACCTCATCACTCGGTAGGGTGCCATCCAACATGAATGTCATGATGGGTTGTGCCCATGCCGGTACAGGGCGAGTGCCGAGTACAGGCTCGTCGATTTCCATTGTATCAACCGACATTACCACGCACGACATAGGCTGACGAGTCCCCGAGTCCTCCCAGGGAGTCCCCGAGTTTCGCCAAGCGGCTTTCCAATTTTCCAGCATAGTTGCCGAGTCTTGCTCAATCTACTCTACATCCATGGAAGTCCCCGGGTCCTGCGTAGCAGTCCCCGAGTCCTGCTGCTTGCTCCCGACATCCACATCCATCGGGACGACGTTGGGTTCCGGATTACCCGGTATGAATATCGATTCAGACTCGGGTGAAGGCTTGATTGATGGCTTATGAAGATGCTCCAGCGATACTCCGGGTGGAATGGCCTGCCGATATGACCCAATCTTGGACAACATGTCAGCACTTTCATTATCTGTCCGCCGAATGTGAGTGAACTCGCACCCATCAAAGAATCCTAAAATCTTCTGGACATGGAACCGGTATGCCGCCATGTTGGCATCTAGGGCATCCCAGTTACCCGATGTTTGCTGAATCACCAGATTCGAGTCACCATAACAGATGATCCGGCGGATTCCGATTTCCTTGGCCACTTTGAGTCCATGAATCAGCGCTTCATACTCGGCGACATTGTTAGATGCCGCGAAATGGACTTGCAGCACATATTTCAGCTGATCTCGCTTTGGCGAGGTGAGAACTACGCCAGCTCCCAGGCCCTCCTTTACCTTGGACCCGTCAAAATGCATTCTCCAGTAGTTGGAATCCGGCAGGGACGGTTCATACTGCATCTCGGCCCAATCCACAAGGAAGTCGGCCACTGCTTGAGATTTGATGGTATCTCTTCTCGCGTACTGCGGCGCGTAAGCTGCGAGCTCGATAGCCCATTTGGCAACTCGGCCACTGGCATCTTTGTTGCCAAGGATTTCCGACACAGGGGCTGCACTTACAACAGTTATCGGATGCTCCTGGAAGTAATGCTTTAGTTTTTTGGCCGCCATGTAGACACCATAAGTCATTTTCTGATGGTGAGGGTAGTTTTGTTTTGACGCGGAGAGCACCTCACTCAAATAATACACCGGCCTCTGCACGGTAGCTCCATCTTCTTCTCGTAGAGCAACATGGGCTCTCTCAGTAGTGGCGAAGCCAGTATCGGCGCAGTAGCCAACATAATTTTCAGCTCATGAAATGCCGCATCCGCTTGCGGGGTCCAGCTAAACCTATCCGATTTTTTCATCAGTTGGTATAAGGGCAAGGCCTTTTCTCCCAACCGACCTAGGAAGCGGCTCAGAGAAGCCAGACATCCGGTGAATTTCTGGACATCTCGGAGGCATCTTGATAATTTCATATTTTCTATCGCCCGGATCTTAGTTGGGTTTGCCTCGATACCTCGGCTAGACACGAGGAAACCGAGTAACTTTCCTGCTGGTACACCGAATATACATTTATCCGGATTAAGCTTAAGTCGGAATTTCCACAGGTTTGCGAATGTCTCCCTAAGGTCATCCAGCAGTGTGTGTTTTTCTTTAGTTTTAATGACTATGTCGTCAACATACACTTGTACATTTTTGCCTATTTGGTCATGCAGCCATTTCTGCATACGACGCTGATAAGTAGCGCCAGTATTTCTCAAACCAAAACACATGACTCGGTAGCAATAAGCCCCGTACGGGGTGATAAAGGCAGTCTTTATTTGATCAGTGGGATTCAGCGGTATCTGGTGAAAACCAGAGTACGCATCTACAAACGAGAGTAGTTCACACCCGGCCGTGGAGTCGATCACTTGATCGATCCGGGGAAGCGGGAATGGATCTTTAGGACATGCCTTGTTCAGGTGGGTGTAATCAACACACATGCGCCAGACAGTGGCAGCATTCGGATTATCTTTTTTCTTTTCTACCAGGACCGGGTTAGCCAACCAGTCCGGGTACTTCACTTCTACGACAGCATTTGCTGCGAGTAACTTGGCTAACTCGTCACCCACAGCCTTCCTTCTTCCTTCTGCAAGACGCCGTGTCGGTTGCTTTACTGGCCTAGCATCTGGCCTGACATGCAATGAGTGCTCAGCCAACTCCCTCGGAACACCCGGCAGGTCCTGACTGGACCATGCAAAGATATCCCGATTCTCACGGAGGAAGTGGATGAGCTCGCTTTCCTATTTGTTGTCCAACCCGGCACCGATGATGACAGTGTGGTCCGGGTTAGACTCATCAACCCCGACTTTCTTGGACTCCTTCGCCGCCTAGACTCGGCGGGTTAGCCGGACTCGGCACGCCGAGTTGAGCAGACTGGGACAGAGCCACAACTTCAAGAATTCTCTTCTTCTCCGCAGCAATCACCAAAGACTCGGCCAGACAAGACCCGGCAGAAGCACATTCCATGGAGCGCTTGTAGTCACCCGAGATGGTGATGATACCATTCGGTCCCGGAAGATTCATCTTCAGGTAAGCCACATGAGTGGACGCCATGAACTTAGCGAGTGCTGGCCTACCGAGTAAGGCATGATACGGGCTTTCCAGGTCCACGGCCTCGAACTGCAGACTCTCTGTTCGGCAATTGCTTTTGTCGCCGAATGCGACATCTACCCAGACTGTGCCCATGGGCGCATGCGACACACCCGGCACAATACCATGGAAGGTGGTCCTGCTTGGCTGCATCATGTTCTCGGTTATGCCGAGCTTGACCATGGTGTCTCGGTAGATGATGTTGATACTGCTCCCGTTGTCAACAAGGACCCGGGTAAACCTGACATTGATGCTGGGCCCGACGAATGTCGAATCCACCACTAGAGCATAACCCCCGGGATTCGGCATGACCCTGGGATGGTCATTGATGCTCCAAGTGATCTGATCCTCGGACCAGTACATAAACTTGGGCACGGCCGGCATGACCGCGTTTACCTCCATCGCACGCCGGTGTTGGCTCTGCTTGTCCGTCGGCTCGGTCACGAAGACCATGTAACTCTGATGCGGCTCTCTGTACTCGTTCTGCTGATTCGGGCCGGCGTTGCTGTTGCGGTTGTAGTTGCTATTGTTGTTGGCCACTTGGTTGACATTTTCCTGCCTCGGCTGAGTGTTCAGAGGCTCGGTGTTTGCACCAGTAAGAGGTGCAGGTCTGGATGTCGGACCAGCAGTTACTGGCTTGCGTTTGTACCAACCGCACTCCCGGGTTGTATGCTGAGCCGGTCTGCGGGGATGTCTGGTGTGGAAACTGCAGGGGCCATCCAGCATCTTCTCGTAGGTGTACCTCTCCTGATCATCCCACTGTTTCTCGTTGCCATTCCACGGCTTCCTTTCACCATTCCATGGCCTCTTCTCGCCGTTCCACGGCTTTTTCTCGCTGTTCCACGGCCTCTTCCCTTCCGAGTTCTGGCCCCATGAGGGACCGTCATTTTTCTGACGCTGGCTGCTGCCAGCATCAACTTGATCTTGGTCGACAGCTGCTACCTGATCCGAACCATATCGGTAATCCGGCCTGTCTTTCCTTCTCTTGTTGTGGTTATCCGGGCGATCGCTTCGCTGGCCTGACCTGTCCCGGTCCTGAGCAGGGTACCTCCTGCCCGAGTCGACCTGGGTCAGCAAAGGCTGAGTCGGATCACCGAGTGCATAGCTGTCTGCTATCGCCATTGTTTCGGACAAGGTGGTCGGCATTTCCCTCTGGAGTCTCTGCCAAAGCATGGAACCATGTCGGCACCCTTGCGCGAACCATGCAATGGCTTGTGACTCAATCACTCCTTCATAGGAGTTTCGGATCGTGCTCCACCGGGTAAGGTACTCCCAGTCTGTCTCTTCTTCTCTCTGTCGACACATGGACAGCTGCTGAGGCCGATTCGGTCTCTTGTACGTGCTGGAGAAGTTGCTGACGAAAGCGTCGGAGAAGTCGAGCCAGCAATCAATGCTGTTCTCCTCCAGGTTGTTCAGCCAGATCCGGACTGGTCCTTCTAGCATCTGCGGTACATACCGCACAGCCCATCGGCGACTGCCACCAGTGATGTGCACCGCTGTGACATAATCTGTCAGCCAGTCCTCCGGCTTGGTGCTGCCGTCATAGGTCTTGGCACCCCGGGGGAGCTGGAAGTTCGGCACCGGTGGCTGCTTCATGATCCGGGGTCCAAAACATGCAGGACCCGGTGGACCTTGCTCCTCCAGCAATTCGGATAGATAGATTCTGTCAAGCTTGTTACGGACATCATGAGCTGGCAGCTGGCGAGTTCCCAGCCTAGCACCAAGTGCACCCTCGGTCGCCAGATCTCTGAATCTTGTGTACCCGGCCCGCTCCATGGCCGAGTAACCATCGTCGTACCGATCAGCAGCCTGCTCAGCGTACTCGGCACCCGGTTGTTGCCGAGGTGGATTGGGTACCGGATACCGAGGTGGCTGACCCGGATTTGCCGGGTTGACCCGGTTGGCTTCATGTCTGCCCTGAACGGGTCCTGGGGCTCCCTGACCGGGTTGACCTTGGGCAGCTTTCTGCTTTCCGGCATATACCGGATCATACGCCTGCAGCTGTTTGTTCTTACCAGAGTTTACACTCTGGCCACGGCTTCCGCCGACATGTGGCGAAGAGGCCTGTCCCTTGGACAGTCCTCCGGCACCACCATTTGAGTAGAGGTAACGGGATCCTCCTACATCCGGGTTCGCATTCCGGAATGCCTCATTCTGTCGGTTGGCTACAGCTACCAACTCATTCACCCGGTCCTGCTGCCTACTACGAGCTTCACCGGATAAATTAGGTAACTCTGCTATGGCAGCCTCAGCAGCTCTAAGGTTCTTGCCGGGGGTACTGTATTTCGGCCGGTCTGCTGACACATGACTAGCAGTTCTACTAGATCTGGTTCTACCATCTCTAGCTATCTCAGCATTAAGGTCTCTACCTCTGGCACGTACCTCATTTATGCGACTAACCGGGTTGGCTACCGGCGTAAAACCATGAGCGATGTTGTACTCACGGAGAGAGATGTCAAACTCCTATCTGACTCGGGCCACCTCTTTGGCCTCCTGGAGTATCTCCTTGCGCTGCTGTTCCAACTCCGACTGAGTTAGCACAGCATCTGCGCTCGGAGCCACTGGGGTTGCCAGCTTCTCGATCATGCCCTGAAGAGGACTCGGTGTTGCCGGCGCACCAGATGTACCGGCCTGCTCCTGACGGTTCTCCGGCCTCTCCAGCGGCGGGCGTGCCGTCCTGGCCGACCTGGTGCTGACCTCGGCCACCCCGGCACCAGCGACCGGGGTGGTCATCATGACCTCTGCACAGCTAGCGAGGCGGGCGACACGCCGGCCGCGAGCGGGGGAATCCGCAGCCACCTGCACCCTTTCGGGAAACCGGCAGGGAACCTCGGTGGCGACATAGACGGTGAGGGAGCCGAACTCGATGAGGCACCCGTTCCGAGGCAGCGGCCTGCTGCCAAAATAGCCGGCGTTATCGCTGATGACATTGAGTGAGCCGAACCTGTGGACAAGGCCACAGAGGACGCGCTCACCCGATGCGATGAAGGAGCCCGTCCGGATGAACACACCAGCCAGCGCCGCTACTGGCCCCACGGTGGGCGCCAACTGTCATGGTGGTGCACGGACGGATGCCATAGATAGGCTTGAGTTGGGGCCGATGGACGCTGGAGGCACCGGGGAGGGTTTGCACGTGAAGACGTACACAGAAACACACACACATACACACGGTTTTACCCAGGTTCGGGGCTCTCGTGAGGAGATAACACCCCTACTCCTGCCTGTCTGATCTATATATGTGGGTTGCAACCGAGTTACAAGCTGCTCCTTGAGCTGTATGGGATGAACTGCAAGCTCTAAGCTCTCTACCGAGTCTCAGGATCTCTCTTTGGCTCTCCTGCTAGCTCTTAAGGAAATGACTAAGTGTTTGTCCAGCGTCTAGGCAAGTGTATGGGAATCGTCCCTGTAAGAGGAGCCCCTAGTGCTCCTTATATAGGGAAACCCAGTGTACAGAGTTAGGGCTGACGTTGGTGCTGGCGTAAGCAGCACTGTGGCCACGCCTGGGCCTCTGACTGCTTCCGTCACCCCTGCGTGGCATGTCCGATCTACCAACTCCTGTGCACTGCTCCCCCGTACTGCATAGCTCAGCAGCATGGAGGACTGACTGCCCGTCCCATGACCACCGAGTCAAGGGTTAGGCAGCACGTCCCATCTTGTCTGTGGCAGGACGCCTGCCCCGTGATTGTAGGGACAAGACGTGAGCCTTGACTGGGAGCCGAGGTAGAGGTTTATTCCTCCCGATCCGACACAGGCACGCCAGGCACATCATGACTCGGTTTCTTCTTCCCTGCACATAAGGAGAACAAAGAAGATTCCAACATATAGTAAGTATGATCCGACATAAGGGTATGTCGGTTGGCCTTGACCCGGTCGACTCCGGGTAAGCCAGTTTGGTATGTCGGTTTACCATTGACTCGGTCAACTCTGAGTCCACGCTTATTTCACCATATTGACCCTACTCGGGGGCTGCCCCCCGACAGCACCCCCTCGAATCACCCTCGAGGAAATGAACATTTTAACACAATGTTGTCAAAATTTAATTAATGTTCATGTTTTCTATGATCTTATCGTCTATTCCCAATTCGTCAATAACCGTTGACACGGCTTTTCGAAAAGATTAAACCCTGCAGGGGTGTACTGTTTTTACCACCGGTACCGTCCGGCTCGCCTGATTAGCTCTCTTCCGGGGAAAGCCGGCGAGTGGGCGCGATTAAACCTTTACCTTGCATGAGGCTAACCCAAGGATCATCAGTGTGCAGAAGGACAGGTTCAGTGCCTCCGACACCCTGCCCCGCGGCCACATCCTAAACACCACCGTCCTCATCGAGCATTTTTCCACCACCCAACGCACACGCAAATGGAAAGCTCAAACTAGAGGACCCTTGCCTAGCCCCTCACAAGTTATTCAGTTACTAAGGATTCCATATGTCCCACCGAATGGAAGCACACTCAGTCTTGGTTCAAGAGGTAAAGAACTCGCACCTAGGCGGCAAGAATGAGGCAAAACACCATCAACCCCGATGACAACTCATCCAAGCCTTTAAGCATTTTAATTAAGTACCACAAGTTCCACCTTGTCCGAACATTCCATCAATTTCATAATCATGGAAATAATTACCGGACAACTAAGCATTTGACTAAGCATGGCTAAACATAGCTAAGCATGAAGTACAACTGATATAAACTTTAGCTCAGGCCAACACATCAAACCTATGGTTATTAGGAGGGGAGACATGTAATGGTTTAGGGAACATGCAATTTATAGGTTACTCTATAGTTCGACCAAAACTTGACATTGGAATCAAATGCAATAGTATGGTGGAGAAAATACTTCTATAAAACAATAGGACGATATATGCCAAGAAGGTTAGGTTATCTCTTGCCTTGCTGACGGGGCTGATAGCACGGATCGTCAAGGTACGAAGGGGGAACCTCGACTCCTGAATCTACCGATACACAAACAATAATAGGAGAACAAATAAATAACAGGCATACAAGAGGTGCAATGCACAATCATGATGACATGTCAAGTTTATGCACTGATATCATCATTTCATTTATCTAACAATTTAAATGGACTGCCAAATAATAGGTGCAATTATTTGGAAGCTACCCCATATTTAACTTATTGACCACATTGCTTATGAACTATTACAGTACTAAAATGTGGTTTAAATATGCATGAAGATGACATGAATAGATAGGTATTGTTGTTCTGATGATTTTGGTACTTTGTTTGTAATTTTCTGATTACCGATGAATAATTGGTGAATTAAACGGTTATTCATATTTAATTCTTTTTAACCAGTTCGAGAAAGACATCAAATGAAAATTTGTTGTCATGCTGTGAAATTAACATAACTAGATAGCTTTTGATTTACTGATCATTTTGTTATAACATTTCCAAGGTTTGGAGTAATAGTTATTAAGTTATGATTTTCACAAGTTTTAACTAGTTGAGTCGGTACTTCCGGCTAAATGCCCGGTAGTACCGGTCAGGTCGGTACTTCCAGAACAACTTCCGGGCTACTTCCGGAAATTAACAGAAGTATCCAGTACCGAAACTACTCATGGTCGGTACTTCCGGCTAAGAGCTCGGTAGTACCGGTCATGTCGGTACTTCCGGCTCAACTTCCGGGCTACTTCCGGAAATTGACAGAAGTATCCAGTACCGAAACTACTCACGGTCGGTACTTCCGGCTAAGAGCTCGATAGTACCGGTCATGTCGGTACTTCCAGCTCAACTTCCGGGCTACTTCCGGAAATTAACAGAAGTATCCAGTACCGACACTACTCATGGTCGGTACTTCCGGCTAAGAGCTCGGTAGTACCGGTCATGTCGGTACTTCCGGCTCAACTTCCGGGCTACTTCCGGAAATTAACAGAAGTATCTAGTACCGAAACAGCTCATGGTCGGTACTTCCGGCTAAGAGCCCGGTAGTACCGATGGAGCATGTTAACTGGGCCGAGGCCAGGACCGGCGCGCGCGCGGTGACCACCGGCGGCGTCGCGCACGGTTCCGTCGACGGGGACGAGTTAACGGGTGCATTCGATGCGCCTAGTTACGGGAAACAAAAAAAGAGGGCGGTGCCGCTACTTCTTGGTCGTCGGAACGACGAGAAGGACGGCGACCGGCGGCGGTCTAAGACGAGCTACGGCGACGGCGAGCAACTAGGGGGAGAGAAAGAGGACGAGGATGTCCAGGAGAAGTGCATGCTTACCCTCGACTCGTAGCTACTCGCGGTGATGAAGGGGGAGGCCAGAATCGGCGGCAATTGGGCTCGGTGGCCGGAGCGGAGGAAGAACAGGCGGCGTCGATGATTACGGGCTCCCCGGCTCGATTCCTTCGGCGGGGAGGGAGAGGATAACGAGACGGAGCTTTTCCCCATCTTCGATCTGCTTTGCAGTGCTCCTAGCGGTGGTGACGGGTGAGGAACGGCGGCGGGTCCATGGCGGCCGGTGCGATCTAGGGTTAGGGTTTCTTCAGGAGAAAAACTGGGAGGACAAAGAGAAGGGGAGAGAGAGGGCGTCGTGTTGGCGTGCTTAGCCTCCAAGGGAGCAGGTAGCGCGGCCGGATGGATAGGAGTGGCGGCATGGTGCCAGTGTTCGCACTGTGGCGACAGTGGAGAAGACGAAGGCCATTTTGCAGAAAACCCCTTGCTCCATTTTGTGAATTTTAAATAACTTTAAAACATTAGGGTTTTAGGTATTTATTTGAGGCACTTAAACAACCCCACAAATTCTATAAAAATTCAGAGAGGCTCACAATAAGATAGGGAAGCTCCCCATATCTTATTTGCAATTTTTGAACAGTCTAACATGGTTTCAAAAATAGAATTTGATTTTAAACCAATTTTGAATTCTCAATTTTAATTCTTTGCTTGGCAAGAATTGCCTTTGACAAATATTTATAAAATGTATTCTTGGAACTTCCTGGATAATTTGGAAGTTCAAATTAATTCGTTTGCCAATTTGAGCAATGCGTTTGGTTGGAAGGTTTGGGAAGGGTTTTGCTTCCCTTTTAATTGTTTTCAAGTGTTGCTTGTTAAACTTAGCAATTTAAAATGTATGCCATGATGCAAGATGACAATGCAAAAGTGAAAATTTGGTTCAAATTTTACAGTACCAAACTGGGGCTGTTAGAAATCTACCCCCCTTACAGGAATCTCGTCCTGAGATTCTAGGCTTGAGTGAAGAAGGCGGGATATTCCTGACGAAGACTAGTTTCACGTTCCCAGGTTGCTTCTTCTTCAGAATGGTTAGACCACTGAATTTTGAGGAACTTGATGGTCTTGTTACGAGTCTTCCTTTCCGCTTCATCCAAGATGCGGACAGGATGCTCACGGTAAGTTCGATCCTCTCTAATGTCCAACACTTCATGATCAACCCCACAGATAGGATCTTTGAAGCAACGACGGAGTTGAGAGACATTGAACACACATCATGCACATCCGGGAATTTCTGTGGAAGCTCCAACTGGTAGGAGAGATCACCTCGCTTAGCCAGGATGGTGAAAGGACCAACAAAGCGAGGTACCAGTTTTCCCTTGATCCCGAAACGGCGAACCCCACGGAGGGAGAGACACGAAGGTAGGCTTTTTCACCGATTTCATAGTGAACCTCCTGATGATGTTTATCATAGTAGCTCTTTTGCCTGGACTGGGCAATCTTCAGATTCTCCCGGATGATACGGACTTTCTCTTCAGCCTCATTGATCACATCAGGACCGAAGAGTGGCCTTTCTCCGGTTTCAGACCAGTTTAGAGGAGTCCGACATTTCCTTTCATAGAGAACCTCAAATGGAGCCATCTACAGGCTAGCTTGATAGCTATTGTTGTAGGAGAACTCGGCGAGGGGGGGGGGGATACTTTTCCCCAACCTTTACCAAAGGAGATAACACATGCCAGAAGCATGTCCTCCAGAACTTGGTTTACCCTTTCAGTCTTACCATCAGTCTAAGGGTGATATGCCGTACTGAAGTTGAGAAGGGTCCCCATAGCGGTTTGGAAACTCTGCCAGAATTTGGACACAAACAAGCTTCCACGGTCTGAGATGATCCTCAATGGAACCCCATGCAAAGGAACAATCCGGGCAACGTACAAGTCAGCAAGTTGGCTTGCTCGAATATCATCACGAACCGGAAGGAAGTGAGCGACCTTGGACAGACGGTCGATGACTACCCAAATGGCATTATTTCCCTTTTGTGACTTTGGGAAGCCAGTAATGAAGTCCATACTAACTTCATCCCATTTCTACTCGGGAATAGCTATGGGGCGAAGAGTACCAGCGGGCCTTTGATGTTCAGCCTTCACACGGCGACAGACATCGCATTCCGCAACATACTTAGCAATTTCTCGCTTCATGCGAGTCCACCAGAATTGGCTGCGGAGATCTTGGTACATCTTGGTACTACCAGGGTGGATGGATATGTGAGACTCATGTCCTTCTTGGAGTATTAACCCTTTGGTATTCCCACTCTTGGGCACCACAAGACGGTCCCCGAAATAGACAACACCAGAGTCATCAATGGAGAAACATTTAGCTTTCCCACTAGCGATATTCTTTTTGATCTTTCGGATGCCAGCATCTTGCAGCTAGGCGGCCTTGATTTCATCCTCAAGAGTGGATTTGATCTCTAAGTTTGCTAGATATCTGGAGGGAACAATCTCCAGATTCAAACGGGCAAACTCTTCATGAAGAGTAGGTTGGGCCTTCTCAACCATCAGGTTGTTGCAATAAGACTTGAGACTCAGCGCATCTGCCACAACGTTGGCCTTGCCGGGCTGATAGCTGAGGGTCACATCATAGTCTTTGATTAATTCCAACCATCTTCTCAGTCGGAGATTCAGATCTGGTTGGGTGAAGAGATATTTCAGACTCTGGTAATCCGAGAAGATCTCGCAACGGTTGCCCAGCAGGTAGGGCCTCCATTGCATCAGAGCATGAACCACGGCAGCAAGCTCTAGATCATGAGTTGGATAGTTGTGCTCATGCGGTTTAAGTTGGCGAGAAGCATATGCTACCACATGGCCTTCTTGCATTAGCACACAACCCAAGCCTTGTAATGAGGCGTCACAGTAGACGACACAATCTTTGTCTGTGTCCGAAAGGACAAGCACATGAGTGGTCGTGAGTTTGACTTTTAGGGTTTGGAAGCTCTCTTCAGCTTTGTCTGTCCATACGAACTTCTTATCTTTCTTGAGAAGGTCAGTCAATGCTTTGGCTATCTTGGAGAAGCCCTCGATGACTCGGCGGTAATAACCCACTAACCCAAGGAAGCTACGGATGTCTTTGACCGACTTTGGAGTAGGCCAATCCAGAATTGACTGAATCTTGTCGGGTATTACAGCTACTCCAGCAGCTGACACCACATGACCTAGGAAGATGAGCTCCTTTTACTAGAACTCACACTTGGATAACTTAGCATAGAGACGATGATCCCGAAGCTTCGTCAGAACTAGTCGAAGATGCTCAGCATGCTCTTCTTCGATTTTGGAGTAAACAAGGATGTCATCAATGTATATTATGACGAATTTGTCGAGGTACTCATGGAAGATGGAGTTCATAAGCCTCATGAAGGTAGCCGGGGCATTGGTGAGACCAAAGGACATGACAGTATACTCGAATAAACTATAACGGGTAGTGAAAGCCGTATTTGGAATATCCTCCTTCCTGATCTTGATCTGATGGTAACCTGACCTCAGATCCATCTTGGAAAATACAGTTGCACCAGCTAGCTGATCGAAGAGATCATTTATCCGGGGAATAGGATACTTGTTTTTGATGGTTACGAATTCAGAGGCCGGTAATCAACAACCAGACGAGAAACATTAGAATCCCTCTTCTTGACAAAGATGACAGGGCAGCCCTAGCGTGAGCTACTAGGCCGAATGAATTCCTTCTCCATCAGCTCATCAATTTGTTTCTTCAGCTCAGTAGGGCCTTTTGGAAATCGGAGCAGTTCCCGGAACCAATTCGATGACAAACTCCACACTTCGATCAGGTGGCATGCCAGGAAATTCTTCAGGAAAGACGTCAGGGAAATCACACACCACATCTACCTCATGCATCTCAGGCAGGGAGATACCTTCCATGAAGTATAGACTGATCTCCGAAGAGAGAGGAGTGGAAGCGGATGGAGTTGCGGATGAAGGGGACCAGTAACGCACTAGCCCGAAGGGTGGGTGGATCACTGTGATAGTCTTGGCAGCACAGTTCAAGTTAGCCTGATATTTGACTAGCCAGTCCATGCCCAGAATAACATCTAGACCATCTGACTTCAGGGCCATCAACGGTAATGGGAAGGGAATTGAACCTATGGAAATCTGAACCTCAGGAGTAACCCACTTGGTTTGCCAACGAGACCCAGGGTTGTTAATCACAAGAGGAGTGGTCATTTCTTCAAACGATATGTGGTTGTTTTGCGCAAAGGTTACCGATATGAATTAATGTGATGCTCCAGAATCAAACAAAACTAAAGCGGGGATATCATTGATTTGAAGCATACCCATGAGACACTGGGATCCTCTTCAGCTCCTTCAGCAGAGACGTGGTTCAGACGACCACGGCTGATAGTCATAGCCTTGGCTGCTGGTGTGGAGGGAGCGGGTGCCTTCTCAGGACACTCCTTCGAGAAGTGACCCGGCTGGCCACAGCTGTAGCAAGTGAGTCCCGGTGGTGCAGGCAGCTGAGGACGAAAACCACTTCCAGCCACACCCAAGGTCGAGGTAGCTGGGCGAGGCAGAGGTGGCCTATATCCTGAGGGCCTGGGAAGGTACGGAGCACGGGCCACCGCGCTGAAAGGCACGAAGACCCTGCGCTTCTTGACCTCGAAACCCGAGGAACTCTGATGGTCCCCCTGCGCTGGCCTCTTGGAAGCTTCCAGCTCCTTCCTACCTTGCTCCATAGTGAGAGCCTGGTTATACAGCTCCTGGTAAGACTGGAACTTGAAGGGCAACAGCTCATATCGGAGCCGCGGTGCAAGCCCCTTGCGAAACACCTCTTGTTTGTCCTCATCATTAGTCACGTCCCGAGGGGCGTAACGAGAGAGGTGGTTGCTCACGCCCATAAGCTTGGGCGTCCATACGTCCCTGGTTCAGATCTAGGAACTCCCTCCTCTTTAAGTCCATGATGGGCTTGGGGATGTAAGCCGCACGGAAGGCGGTGCGGAATTCAGCCCAGGTGAAGACATGGACCGCAACAAACATTAACACATGACTCTCCCACCAAGAACCAGCGGCTCCATTCAGAAGGTAGGTGGCGAAGTTCACTTGTTCAGCAGCAGGAACATGTAGGGCAACAAACTTGCGCTCGAGAGCACGCAGCCAATCATCAGCATCCAGCGGCTCTCTAGCATCAGAGAAAGTCGGTGGTTGGGAGTGCAAGAACTCAGTGAGAGTGTTGCAGTCATTGTTCCTTCGGGCACCCTGCTGCACCAACTGCTCGAGCAGACGCTCGTTGCGCATGCGCTTCTCCTCAATAGCCATCAGAACCTCCGCCATAGAGGGTGGCGGCGGTGGTTCAGGATCGCCTTGGTTACCACGACGGGCAGGAGCCATTCTGAAGATTTGGAACAAGGACACAGTTAGTATCCATCTCCGAATATTTAGAATAGAGCATTAGCGTCCTCCCTGGTACGGAGATTTAAGATGGCACTAACACAAATGAACAGAACAAGACAACCATGTATGACATCACGTCAACACGGCGGTAGCAAACAGAAGCAAAAGACTCGAGACATACACTGGACAGTAAGAACCCAACCCCGAGAACCTAAAACTTTGACACAACTGTTAAAACAAAAAGAGGTAAGATAACTCAGAGATGGAGCGAATTGGGTAAGGAGTAAAAAGAATCCTAAGAGGGTTTTCACAACTCATTTCTAGGTTATAAATAACTTTCACAACACTAGACTCGACATCGACCAATAGAAGGGTTTCCTACAGGCAGTCCTGCTCTGATACCAATTTGTAGCGCCCCGACCCCGGAATTATTAAGAGAGGCTATGTAACCCACAGGCTATGCTACACAATCGAAGGGCAATGGGGTTACCGCTCCCACGCAAGACCTCGATCATGCCATAAACACTGGCATAGCTATCAATGCATAATAAGGAGATCAAGACTGTGGAACAACTGGCACATCACAGAATCTACGACACAGGAGATCATAGTTCAACTCATATAGCGAGAAAGATAGCAAAATACACAACAGAGGTCACAGACCCAACATTACAACAAGCGGAAGAAAATTAGTTGTCTAAACAACAAGACAAAAATTATGGCCTAAGAGGCCTACAAATAACAATCCCAGCCAGCCTCTTCCAAGACGTCCCAAGCTGCCACGTGGGAACCCCAGACTACTCGTCGATGTCAATGTAGAACCCACCTTCCTGTTCGGTGACGTCCTCCTCTGAAACAAATAATAATCAACAAAAAGAGACTAAGTACGACGTACTCGCAAGGTTACTAGGGCGATATAGGCCCAATGCTGATTGGCTCTAAAGCTGTATAGTAGTTGTTTTGCATAAAGCTAGTTTTCCTTTTTAAAAGACATGACTCATGGCATCGACTACTCAGAATGTTTTTCACAAGGGGATAAGATAGTAAACTTTCTTTCTTCGGTTCAGTTTGAACCAATAATAGCCAGAAACCATCACTCATCTCCACCAAGGCACCCCCTCGAATCACCCTTGAGGAAATGAACCTTTTAACACAACGTTGTGAAAATTTAATTAATGTTCATGTTTTCTATGATCTTATCGTCTATTCCCAAGTCGTCCATAACCGTGGACACGGCTTTTCGAAAAGATTAAACCATGCAGGGGTGTACGGGCTTTACCACCGGTACCGTCCAGCTCGCCTGATTAGCTCTCTTCCGGGGAAAGCCGGCGAGTGGGCGCGGTTAAACCTTTACCTTGCATGAGGCTAACCCAAGGATCATCAGTGTGCAGAAGGACAGGTTCAGTGCCTCCAACACCCTACCCCGTGGCCACATCCTAAACACCACCGTCCTCATCGAGCCTTTTTCCACCACCCAACGCACACACAAATGGAAAGCTCAAACTAGAGGACCCTTGGCTAGCCCCTCACAAGTTATTCAGTTACTAAGGATTCCATATGTCCCACCGAATGGAAGCACGCTCAGTCTTGGTTCAAGAAGTAAAGAACTCGCACCTAGGCAGCAAGAATGAGGCAAAACACCATCAACCCCGATGGTAACTCATCCAAACCTTTAAGCATTTTAATTAAGTACCACAAGTTCCACCTTGTCCGAACATTCCATCAATTTCATAATCATGGAAATAATTACCGGACAACTAAGCATTTGACTAAGCATGGCTAAACATAGCTAAGCATAAAGTACAACAGATATAAACTTTAGCTCAGGCCAACAGATCAAACCTATGGTTATTAGGAGGGGAGACATGTAATGGTTTAGGGAACATGCAATTTATAGGTTACTCTATAGTTCGACCAAAAGTTGACATTGGAATCGAATGCAATATTATGGTGGAGAAAATACTTGTATAAAACAATAGGACGATATATGCCAAGAAGGTTAGGTTATCTCTTGCCTTGCTGACGGGGCTGATAGCACGGATCGTCAAGGTACGGAGGGGGAACCTCGACTTCTGAATCTACTGATATATAAACAATAACAGGAGAACAAATAAATAACAGGCATACAAGAGGTGCAATGCACAATTATGATGAGATGTCAAGTTTATGCACTGATATCATCATTTCATTTATCTAACAATTTAAATGGACTGCCAAATAATTGGTGCAATTATTTGGAAGCAACCCCATATTTAACTTACTGACCACATTGCTTATGAACTATTACAGTACTAAAATGTGGTTTAAATATGCATGAAGATGACATGAATAGATAGGTATTGTTCTTCTGATGATTTTGGTACTTTGTTTGTAATTTTTCGATTACCGGTGCATAATTGGTGAATTAAACGGTTATTCATATTTAATTCTTTTAACCAATTCGAGAAAGACATCAAATGAAAAGTTGTTGTCATGTTGTGAAATTAACATAACTAGATAGCTTTTGATTTACTGATCATTTTGGTATAACATTTGCAAGGTTTGGAGTAATAGTTATTAAGTTATGATTTTCACAAGTTTTAACTAGTTGAGTCGGTACTTCCGGCTAAATGCCCGGTAGTACCGGTCAGGTCGGTACTTCCGGAACAACTTCCGGGCTACTTCCGGAAATTAACAGAAGTATCCAGTACCGAAACTACTCACAGTAGGTACTTCCGACTAAGAGCTTGGTAGTACCGGTCATGTCGGCACTTCCGGCTCAACTTCCGGGCTATTTCTGGAAATTGACAGAAGTATCCAGTACCGAAACTACTCACGGTCGGTACTTCCAGCTAAGAGCTCGGTAGTACCGGTCATGTCGGTACTTCCGGCTCAACTTCCGGGCTACTTCCGGAAATTAACAGAAGTATCTAGTACCGAAACAGCTCACCGTCGGTACTTCCGGCTAAGATCCCGGTAGTACCGACGAAGCATGTTGACTGGGCCGAGGCCAGTACCGGCGGCGTCGCGCACGGTTCCCTCGATGGGGACGTGTTAAAGGGTGCATTCGATGCGCCTAGTTATGGGAAACAAAAAAAATGGGGCTGCACCGCTACTTCTTGGTTGCCGGAACGACGAGAAGGACGGCGACCGGCGGCGGTATAAGACGAGCTATGGCGACGGCGAGCAACTAGGGGGAGAGAAAGAGGACGAGGACGTCCAGGAGAAGCGCATGCTTACCCTCGACTCGTAGCTGCTCGCGGTGATGAAGGGGGAGGCCAGAATCGGCGGCAATCGGGCTCGGCGGCCGGCGGCCGGAGCGGAGGAAGAACGGGCGGCGTCGACGATTACAGGCTCCACAGCTCGATTCCTTCGGTGGGGAGGGAGAGGACGACGAGGCGGAGCTTTCCCCATCTTCGATCTGCTCTGCGGTGCTCTTAGCGGTGGCGACGGGCGAGGGACGGCGGCGGGTCCATGGCGGCCAGTGCGAGCTAGGGTTAGGGTTTCTTCAGGGGAAAACTGGGAGGAAAAAGAGAAGGGGAGAGCGAGGGCGTCGTGTTGGCGTGCTTAGCCTCCAAGGGAGCAGGTAGCGCGGCCGGATGGAGAGGAGCGGCGGCATGGCGCCAGTGTTCGCACTGTGGCGACAGTGGAGAAGCCGAAGGCCATTTTGCATAAAACCCCTTGCTCCATTTTGTGAATTTTAAATAGCTTTAAAACATTAGGGCTTTAGGTATTTATTTGAGGCACTTAAACAAGCCCAAAAATTCTATAAAAATTCAGGGAGGCTCACAATAAGATAGGGAAGCTCCCCATATCTTATTTGCAATTTTTGAACAGTTTAACTTGGTTTCAAAAATAGAATTTGATTTGAACCAATTTTGAATTCTCAATTTTAATTCTTGGCTTGGCAAGAATTGCCTTTGACAAATATTTATAAAATGTATTCTTGGAACTTCCTGGACAATTTGGAAGTTCAAAGTAATTTGTTTGCCAATTTGAGCAATGCATTTGGTTGGAAGGTTTGGGAAGGGTTTTGCTTCCCTTTTAATTGTTTTCAAGTGTTGCTTGTTAAACTAAGCAATTTAAAATGTATGCGATGATGCAAGATGACATTGCAAAAGTGAAAATTTGGTTCAAATTTTATAGTACCAAACTGGGGCTATTACACCAAGGTCCTCCTTGGCCATGCTTGGGACCTCCTTTTATAGGCCAAGGGGATCCCACTAGAGCATCCGAGGAGCGTGGGGGGTTTTCGACGGGAAAACCCCCCTGTGGTCTTTTTGGAGGCGACGTGGCCTCTTCTCGTCCAAGTATTCCTCCTGGAGGGTTGGTGCGGTCGTCCACCTTTTGGAAAGCGGGGTCGACAGGGGCTGACACCCCCACCGGCCATGTCCCCGCTCGGCGCCTTCACTTCCTTGGCGCCCAAGTCTTCTAGGAGCTTCCAGCCTGAGCTGACAAGCTTATCCTCGCAGTGGTACAGATGGGAAACCCAGGAGCGAGCCTGGCCTCCTGCCGGGCGTTCGGGCTCCGGGTCCTTTGCGTTGCCCGCTAGGTTGGCGGTGACCCCGGGAGGTCACCCGATCCTTCAGCCCTGGTTATCGATGCCGTGCTTGTCGATGTACCCATGGGCAGGCGGGGTGGCCCGCCTACGGATCCTGACTCCTTGCCTTGTCCTTCTTCTTGGTGGGCCCACGGTTGGTGGACCCGCTTTGGCCACACCAGGGGAACCCCATGTTCCATTGTTGCGACAGTAGCCCCCGGGCATAGTCCCGGCGGGTATGCTCTTCGTCTGCTAGGGCTATGACCAAAAAAGATTGGTCAAAGTGGGTCCCCGACGTCTTGTCTTGTCGTGCAGGTCTTGGTAGCCGAGGCAGCATTCCAGGGGACTCCCAAGCGAGCCCCCGGATCTTCCTCGCCTTGGTGGACGTTGCGATCCGCGCGGATCGCCAATCGCTAGCCTTGAATCCAACGGGCGGGGGCGCGTGAAGCGGAACGTCCCCTCAATCCCCACGTCCGTCGGAGAAGCGACGCGTGGGGGGTGCCTTATAAGATACAGCACGGCGGCACTGTAGCCGTTACTCTCCCAAATCGCCAAAAATCCCAAAATCGCCGCCCAACAACATAGTCTTCCTCCTTTCACCAAGCGCCGCCATCCTTTGCTCTGCCGCCGCAAGGAAAAAGCCGCCGCGCTCTCCGACCTGATGGCCGAGATCAAGCATTCCACCTAGAAGAAACCTGCAGGCACCTCGAACATCAGGAGGCAAGAGTCCCCAAGATCTGGGCGGGCCGATAGGCGATCGGAGCGCACCGCTAAGGTGGCGAGCGCCCGCAAGCAGCGAGCCCTGTTCTCCAGCAACTACGGTGGCAACAAAGATCTAATGCGGAAGGCCGTGCACCTCGGGGCAATCCAGTCCTGTGCGATGCTTGACGCTCCGGCTCGCATGGCGACGGTGATCTTGCCGTCGTCGGACTCCAGGACGACCACCCAGATCCCCATCTTTGACTACTTCATGCAGATGGGGTCGTCCCCCCATTTTCTGACTTCTTCCTGAAAATCCTGTGAGCGTACGGGCTGAAGGACCTGCATCTGACCCCCGCCACCATCTTGGACATATTCGTCTTCGCCTACGCCTGCGAGGCGTTTGTCGGGGTGGCGCCTTCCGTGGCACTGTCCGCCATTTCTTCTACCCTCGCATCGGGAAAGACGACTGGCTGGGGGGCGGAGTCACGCTCTGCTTCCGCCCAAAGGTGAAGCAAGTCTACCCCGAGATGGCCGTGAAGTCCAAGTGGGACGAGTGGAGTAACCGCTAGTTCCTCGTCGAGGTGCCGGAGGCCCTACCACATCTCGAAGAGCCGAAGGAGCACCCGGTGAACATGTCAACGTGGAGGAGTCTGAGTCCACAGGACGTGGATCTTTCAGTGGCGGTGGACCGCTTCAGGCTTCTGCGGAAGTAGAGAGTCACCGGGGCCGACATCATGGCCCATGCCCTCCGCCACCGCCTGGCCCCTTTCCAGAAAAGGCCTCACCCAGCCTGGGACTTCCAGGGCCCCAAGGATCCGTCGCGCCTGAGAAGCTCTGATATGGAGGATCCCCAACTTCAAACCACCATGAGGGCGATATTTGCCCCCGGGGCAGAGTATCAGTTGCCGGCCGAGATCCAGCACCTGTGTGAGGACCCGCGGAAGGCGAATATCCTAGAGTTGATGCCGTCGTGCGACGCCTTGGTCCTGGTGGGCAGGACCGATTCCTGGCCCAAGCCCATCGAGATGAAGGCCTGAAACCCCAAAGCTTCCCCAGTTCTGACGAGGACGGGGAGGTCATGGGGTCTGCCGAGGAAGAAGAGACCGACGAGGATCCCTCTGGCTCCGACAAGGGAAGCGATGGTGAGGAGACGGAGGAAGAGGGCGACGGCGAGGCTGACGACGACAAAGAGGTCGTCGACGATGATGAAGACGACGACGAAGAAGAAAGCGACGATGACGACGAAGAAGATGATGACATGGGGAAGGCGAAGGTGCCTTCCCCGAGTCACCACCCTGACGCTGCCACAGCCTCGAGCTCCCCGGCGCCGCCCGTGGTCGTGGTCGGTGGAGAGGGCGCCGCCACGGACATGGAAGACGACGATTACGCCTTCGTGCTGGCGCCCCAAAGCGGAGCGCCCTCCGCGCGCCCACCTCCGGCCCAGGAGCCCTCCGTTGCTGCGAGCGTGCAGCCCTTAAGCCTCCACGAATCCTTCGCCGGGTCCGGGGGCGAATCCGTGGAAGTTCCCATGTCGCTGGGATGCAAGCGAGTCCGCAGGCAAGTTCCCTTCTCGTTTGCTTTTTTCGCCTCGGATTTTGCTCTTGTGCTTGCTGCCGAGTTCCCGCCCCGAGAAGGATCACCGAGTGTTGTTGCAGGGATCAACCTCCCCCGGGGGCCAACAAGAGGTCGCGAGACGCGGCCAAAGATGACATGGCCACGAGTGCCGGAAGCCACGGAAGGGGAGGGGCAAACCCCCTCATCTTGGCGGAGACGGAGAACCGCCGCCAGAATGGTGCGGGGAGCACGCCCGTGGCAAGGTCGTCCCCAGGGTGGAGACGACGGTGCGCCCAGAGGCCGAGTGTGCCGAGGGGCCCTCCCATGACCAGAACAAGGATGATACGTTGGGCCCTGCCGACGTCCCGGATCTCCTGGAGAGCTCTTGGATGACTGGACTGGAGCTGAGCGCTTTCACAGAGTACTCGACCTGCTCAGGGGTGAGCGCCGAGATAGTGGAGCTGGCTGCGATCAAGGGGGATCTCTCCAAGGGGAGCAACGGGGGAGCTGATGCCATGGGGGACGCGCAAGGAAAGGCGTCAGGGGTCACGATCAGCGGGGCGAACACCATGGACGCCGTGCTCCAGGGAATGAGCCAACTGACCCGAGAGATAGGCGCCCGAGAGGAAGCCCTGACGGAAGCTAGCTCCCGAATAGAGGTTTTGATCCTGAGGGGATCAGAGAGGCTGAGCCACCAGTGGAAACTAATCTTTGGCCTGTGCAAGGGCCTCGAAAAGAAGGGTGACAACTGGAAGGCCGAGCATGACCAGCGCAGGAGGGATATCTCCGACAGGAGCAACAGCTGACGACCCGAGAGGCTGCACTATCGAAGGAATTCAAGGCTTTTGAGCTCCGGAGGCAGGAGACGGAGCTGGAGGCTGAATTGCGCCGGAAGGAGCAGGAGGAAATCCACTGAGGGGAGCTTGCCGAGAAGGATAAGGACATCAAATATTTGCAGCTGAAGGAGACAGAGGCCAACCTAGCCCTTGAGGAGATCCGGAAGGAACTCCTCGCAGAACAGGAGAAAGTCCGCACCCTGTGGGAGATGTAACGCCCCCCGGATCGCTTCTATCCACACTTGAGCATTCCCGCCAAATCCGCAAAATAACGATCCTAGGACGCCCACCAAGCATAACGTGCATGTCGCAACACACACGTTATGCGGGTGGAATTGTGATAACTTTACAATAATTCTCGATGGAACCCACAAAAGAACATATACAACAACGACTCACCTAGTCAAGAGCAAAAGATACAATACAAAGATCCAAAATAACAACGGAAGCGAAATAGTATCCGGCTACAGATAAGAATACAAATGTGGACTAAGAGTCCTAAAGATAAACGAAGGCATCATATCCCTGCCCAGGCCAAGCCGGAGGGATTCCCAAGCTAACGTCGTCAGACTTCAAACATGTCGGCTGCATTGGACTAGCAGCCCCGAAGGGGTCAGTACTATAAACAGTACTGGCAAGTAATACTCACAAGATATCAAAGCTGGAATTCCAGGGAAGAGGGTTAGCGATTGAAGCGGCGGCAAGCAGCACTAACAACTTGTAGAGACACGCTACAACTGTCGTCTAAAAGAGACAAGGTAAGAGAGCGCATAGAAACCAACTATAATATCACCAAACATAACCTAGCCAATTCCTTACCAGCCCGTTTATACCACGAGCAGCAAGCCCAAAGGCACTCACACAGTTGGCAATTTTATGGGTTATTATTCATGTAATCTATCTTACTAGTCAATTTATAATCATTAGGTGCAGGTTGTCTATGATCTTTTTAGCCAGCGCATTTCACCAAGTCGTCCATAATCGCGAACACGACTTTTCGAAAAGATTTCACCCTGCAGGGATGCACCAATGAACCCACACGCATCGAACACTCGATTAGAGGTGTACCGGTGGAGCGTTCGACACAACATTTCCCTTCTCTACAAACAAGTCCAGGGAGCCACCTAGCAAGGTCTGATCCACCTTGAAAGTCTGGCCGAAGCTGCGAGGTGGGCCTAACCGTTCCGTGCGCGGCTTCGGGAGGAACACTCATATGATTGCCCTCCATCCACATTCGATAAACGACTAGGTAGCAAGACCTACTGAAACACCCGAACGACTTGTGGCATCTTGACAAGTTTGAGGATCCGGTAGTAAGTTGCGGGGAGGCCCATAGAACGACCACATGTGGTTAGTGCGCTCAGTCTTGGATCAGCGGAAAAGAACTCGGGTACTAGGTGACAATAGCAGAACAAAACACCACGATTGGCCTTCCGCCGGTGCGTTATCTTTATTAATTATTCCCATCGCAACAGAAAATAAAGATTACCATTTTAGTGGAGCCTAGCTATTATATTAACAACAAGACTAGATAAAGATAACAAGACTTGAGCAAAGTACGTAAGAATGCACTATGACTCTCAAGGCTAACAAGGTAAACAAACAACAGGCTAAAAGGATGGGGAGGGGGTGGCTTATCATGGCAGCAAGGTAAACATGCAAATAGGATCGAGACACAAGCATCGTAACATAAGGCTAGCAAGGAACAAAAGATAAGAGGAGTAAGAGACACAAAACAAGGAAAGATAGCAAGTGAGTAGTCCTTGCTTGTAATCCGGTAGAGGTAGCAGAACCTATCGTTACTCACATCAACTCAACGTCCTATTCCCGAATAAGCAACGAACACTGGAATGAAAGATGCACCTTACTATTACAGAAAAAGAAGCGACATGTTGATGACATGAATGCATGACAAATTAAAGGTGATCCAATTTTAACCCTAACAAATGGCAAATCATTTTAAATGGGATTGGTGCACAATTTAAATGCACCGGACTAAACTTCATAATTAAATATAGTTGATTTAATTCGACTAAATGGATAAAGTTTGGATGTTAATTAATTATGCATGATTTTATAAGATACGCATATATGGTATAGGGTTAGGTTGGGGTCACACATCGGATCGAGGGATCTTCGGATTCGAAGCCACCGTCTTCGGGTCGTGTAGTCGAAGTATTCGCCCGTAGTCGAAGTAGTCGCCGTCGTGGAAGTAGTCGTTCACGGGGCGTCGTTGTTGCGGACCTTGGCATTCTGGTCTTCGTGGTCGATGAGGTTCACTGTGGTCGGGGTTCATGGCGAGCTGTTGCGTCGCACTTGTCGTATCCACGGTGGTCGTCGTACTCGGTATTCACGGACGCGCATGAAGGCGGCCGGCACAAACGGACGTCGAAGCGGGCAACTTGACGGTTCAAGTTGAGGTAGACCTTGGTGGGTTCCCAACACGGAGACGTCATCGAGGATGGACACGGGCAGGAGCACACAACAAAGGAGGCGGGACTGGGGTAGCTGCTGCTCCTGCTCACGTCCGGCACCCGAGCGAATAGACGGAAAGACACGAATGAGCCGAACAGGAGGATGGAGCCAGGAGACGAGGACGGGCGGCTCGGGAGCACAGGCGCGACGTCCACACAGTAGGAGGGAGAGCGAGCTTGGCGGAGGGAGGCCGGGAGGAGGCGGCCGGCGGCTGGTCGAGGCGCGGCCGCGGAGACGTCGGCGACTGGTGAGGCGGCGAGGTGGCCGAGCTTGGGCTCGAGCTCGTGCGGGAGCGGCCGGGCGCGGGGGAAGCAAGGAGGTGGAGCCGGGCCGGAGGTGCGGGTGCGGTGGAGGTCGAGGTCAGCCAGCGAGATCGCGGTGGAGCGAGAAGGCAAGCCTGCCAGGGACGCGGGCGACGGCTTCTGCGAGCTGGAGGAATACGGCGGCAGGGTGAGGGAAGTGCGCAGATGGAAGGGGAGGAGGCGCGCGGCGCGGCGTGGAGAGGAGGCGGCTCGGGGAGAGTGGCCAGAGGCGGGGAGAGTGGCCTGAGGTGGGGAGAGGAAAGGGGAGCTCGAGATCGAGGTGGAGAGAGGAGGAGGAGAACGAGCGGGTCGGGCTCGGGAGGAAGGTGGGGAAGAAAGGTGCGGCCACAGGAAAGAAGAGAGGAAAAAGAAAAGAAGAAAAGGGAAAAGAGAGAAGAAAGAAAAGGCAGGGACCCAAAAAAAAAGAAAAGGGTCTTTTTGACAGGTGGACTGGCAGATCTGCGAAACGACGAAAATGGAGGAGGGTGGCTGCAAAAAGGCAGGGGGTGGGAAAGGAAAAAGCCAGGGGAAACCCTAGGGTTTGGAGGTTAGGTGGGCTTGGGCCAGCTTTGGGCTGCTCTCTCGCGCACTCGAACTTTTATTTTCTTTTTGAAAAAATAAATTTGGCAATTAATTTTAGAAAAGGGAGACGACTGTCTCGGTAAAACTTTTGCGACAATTTTTGCAAAATAAAATAGGGTTTAATAAAAATAGTTTTTGTTGCCAAAATATGCGATGCGCATGATACTGATGTCATGATGATGCAATAACAAAAACAAACAAAAATCTAATTTGGGGAAAAACTCCAGGATATTACAGGAGAAGAGCGAGCTGGACGGCCGGAGGGTTGCCGAGCTGGAGGGGTCCCTGGAAACGAAGGGCTCGGAGCTGGAGGAGCTCAAGGGGAAACACCTCAAACTGGTGGAGGACCATTACTTGGCGTCTTCAGACCTCACGGGATGCCGCCGCCAGCTGGAGGGTGGCTTCGCGGGCATAGCAGCCGCAAGCGCGGACATCACGACGCGGATGAAGCAATTGGACCCGGCCACTGAACTGTCGGCGTTGGCGCCGGATTGTCAACAACTGCCCACCGTGGCAGAGTTCATCTCGAAGGAAGCCGCCCACATCAGGACCCTCAAAAACAAGACCGCTCGCCGGCTCCTCAATGACTAGAACGGGGCCAGTCAGCGCACGACGGCTCGGGTGATGGCTTCATTCCTGGAGGCCAACCCGAACGCCGTCACGCCTAACTTCCAGGACTCCTCCCCCTCCAATGCATCCCTTCAGGGGGTAGACGCCTCCGCGACTGCCCTGGCGGCGGAGATGTTCCCGCGCGCCTAGACTTCCTGCAAAACATTCGAGCACCTTGTGCCCCAAATGTAATAAGCACTGCGTAGATCTCATGCTCATTTTAAACCCATGCTGTAATACTTAGAAAGTACGATGTCATCTTATTTTGCTGGCGTTTTCTTTTGCTTGCCTTATCATGTTTTCCTTTTCTCCACGTCCCGGGGGACCCGTCTGGGGTGTAAGCTTACCCGTGAGGCCCTGACTGGTCAGGAATGCGCTCGTAATCCCTACCGATTCCTAGAAGGTCGCTCACCCTTTTGGCCCGCACGTCCCCGGGGAGTACCAGGCCTCTTGCCGCTTTCTATCGCTGGGAGAGTAGCCACCCTGGGGTGCCCGCTTCGACGGTCAAGACACGTTTCCCAATTCATGCATGATTTCATTTTCGCGAAGTGAATAGCTTTTGCATACTACAAGCTTTGGTCAAGAATGACTTATCTTTTTCGTTACTCAACGGAGTTCTCTGAGTGACTCTCGCTTCTTCCGGGTACGCTTGTTCGACGCCATGGGCTACCGGGACGCATCATGTGGTTGGCTTCAGAGAGACTCGCGGGGAGGAAGAACGGAGGCTTCCTCGGCCTGCGCGCATCGGTCGGCCATCTTCCACAGCTCATCCAAGGTATTCATGACATGAACACTCAGCTTCTCACGCATCTTCATGCTACAGACATTGACGTGGAAGACGACGATGATGGAGATCTCCTGGAGGTCCGCCGGGGGAACGCGGTCGACGACGCCCCGGAACCTCCAGACGTAGTGACACAGCGTCTCCCCGGGTTCTTGCTCCAGGTGATAGAGATCAAGGGCGGTTTCCGGGTACGGCGTGTAACAGTTCTTAAGGTGATGGCTCGTCTGACCCTCCATTTCCTCCCGGGAGCGGCGCCTGGGGTTGGAGTTATGGCCGGCACCCTCCTGGGAAGATTCCATGGGCCTCTTGCCCCGGGGGTCTTCGGGATGTTCCTCTCTCGGGGGTGCTGGCGTAGGGACGGCGGTGTCGATGCTGACGGTCACAGCAGAACTCGTGGGAGCATGGCAGTGGTGAGCATAGTCCAACAAACTTTCCAAGCTAGTGATCCGTGCCCTTGCACGGGGATCACTCTTGCACTGCTCTGGTGGGAAGGAGAGAAGCGCTCGGGCCGCGCCCAGAGCTTTCCCCAGCCCTCAGCTGACCTGAGTCTACCGGCGTGACGCCTCACCACGGACATCCTGAGTTCTTGACATATCCTTTGCGCACTGACGGGGTGGCCGTTCACCCTGCCCTGAGGATGAAGCAGCTCCGCCCGGAGAAGAAAGGCCCAGCGCAGATCCTGAAGATGAACTTGATGCAGATCTTGACGATGAGGTCGGTGCAGATCCAAATGAAGAACTCGGTGCAGATCTGGATGAAGATCTCGGCGCAGATCTAGATGAAGAACTTGAGGTTGATGAAGAAGAATCAAGCGACTACGCCCCCTACCTAGTGATAAGGGGTGGCTCGATCTTCTCAGTGAGCGGTGGTAGATGGATGATGATGGTAGATAACTTGCGAGATTCCGACGAACTCTCCGGCTGCTCCCCTGTTGCCAATGCAACAGCTCTTCAACCCAATGGATATTCACGATGCCTCACACCGATGCAACGTAGCCGCCGGCCACGAAGCGGTTTCTGCGATCTACTATTTCCCAATGGAACAACAGATCACACTCAAACTTTGGTAGCAATAACCTCCAGATCAAAACAAAGTGGAGGGGTGAATTCCCGATCGAAACAAAGAGGAATTCTAGTATAGATGAATGCTTAGCAATCCAATCTAGGGTTTTAATCAAAACGTGGTCTAACCCTCATCTAGCCGCCGGCCTTGGCTATTTAAGGGAGCCAACCGACCTAGTCTCAAAACCTAACTTGGTTCAGACTCAAACAGGTACAAACCGACCAAAAAAGTGGGTTCGGCCAAAAAACTGGCGCGCAGGCCGGGTTGGAGCCGACCTGGCCGGGCTGGAGGCCGGCCTAGGCCGGGTTGGAGGCCGGGCTGAAGGCCGGTTGCTTCGGTAGTGTGCCCGGCCTAGGCCGGGCTGAGCCGGCCTTGTCTTCTGTGGAGGCCGGGTCCTTTGGGTGGTGAGCCGGCCGAGGCCGGACTGAGCCGGCCTCGGGCGTGTTGGAGGCCGGGAGCTTCTGGCACATGGCCGGCCTTGCCGGGCTGAGGCCGGCCCCAAGGACGGGCTGTCTAAAACCTTCCTCTTCCTTCCTTGCGCAGTCCTCCCGCTCCTCCCTCGCGCCATAGGTGACGTTGTGTTCGTATTCTTGCTGCTCCTCCGGCCCTCCTCCAATGTTTGTGTTATCAACAAACTTGATCATACACAAGTGCATAGACTTAGGTAGTATAAAGTTCTCCTTAGCACAAACATCATATTCAATTAAGAGTGAGTTCACCTGTTGTCCATGCAACTTGGCACGGGCTCTTGTCATTGGTCCAATCCTCACTTCATTGGGCTTGTCTTGAACAGCAACATCCTCAATGGAAGAAAATGGTAAAGGACTAGGGATGTCCTCATCATCCTCCCCCCCCCTTGAAAAGGCGTCGACCTCGAAGCATCAAGGTCTTCTCCAGCATATGGTGTCAAATCAACAACATTGAACGTATTACTGACACCAAACTCAGTTGTAGGAAGATCTATCTTGTATGCATTATCATTTATCTTGGCAAGAACCTTGAATGGACCATCACCCTGCGGCATCAACTTGGACTTGCGCTGAACAGGAACTCTGTCTTTACGAAAGTGCACCCAAACCATGTCGCCGGGCTGAAAGATCACCTCCTTTCTCTTCTTGTTGACACGAGCTGCATTGTACTTGCCTTTCTTCTCAATTGCCTCTTTAGTCTTCTCATGTATCTTCCTCACAAAATCTGCACGCTTCGATGCCTCCATGTTGACTCTCTCATGTAATGGAAGCGGCAGCAAATCAAGCGGAGTAATGGGTTTGAAACCATACACCACCTCAAATGGACATAGTTGTGTGGTAGAATGTACCACCCTGTTATATGCAAACTCCACATGCGGCAAACAGTCTTCCCACTCACGCAAGTTCTTCTTGATCATGGCTCGCAGCAACGTTGATAGTGTGCGATTCACCACCTCCGTTTGGCCATCAGTTTGGGGATGACAAGTGGTACTGAAGAGCAGCTTCGTTCCCAACTTGCCCCAAAGTGTCTTCCAAAAATAACTCATGAACTTGACGTCTCGATCAGAAACAATCGTCTTGGGTACTCCATGTAAGCGCACGATGTCCCTGAAAAACAGATTAGCAATATGCGACGCATCGTCGCTTTTGTAGCAGGCAATAAAGTGTGACATCTTAGAAAAATGATCCACTACCACAAAAATAGAATCATGTCCTCTCCTGGTTCTAGGCAATCCTAACACAAAATCCATGCTTATGTCCTCCCATGGAGTTGTAGGTGCGGGAAGAGGAGTATACAAACCATGAGGCTTCAGCTTGGACTTTGCCTTGTTGCAAGTGATGCAACGCTTAACAAACCTGTCCACATCCCGCCTCATCCTTGGCCAATAAAAGTGATCAGCCAACATCAGTAACGTCTTCTCACGTCCAAAGTGTCCCAACAAACCGCCACCGTGAGATTCCTGCAAGAACAGCAAACGCACGGACGATTCTGGCACACATAATTTGCTAGCTCTAAACAAGTATCCATCATGCATATGGTATTTTTCCCAAGCTTTCACAGCAGAACACTTAGCAAAAGGCATGGAAAAATCAGTATCATTAGCATATAAATCACACAAACTCTCTAAACCAGGAACTTTAACATCTAAATGTGTCAGAAGCATGCTTTTCCTAGAAAGTGCATCAGCAACCACGTTATCTTTGCCTTTCTTATACTTAATAATGTATGGGAAGGATTCAATAAACTCAACCCATTTAGCATGACGTTTATTCAAGTTAGATTGGCACTTCAAATATTTCAAAGCTTCATGATCAGAATGTATGATAAATTCTTTTGGCCACAAATAATGTTGCCAAACCTCAAGAACACGAACAAGTGCATACAATTCTTTATCATAAACAGGATAGTTCAATTGGGCACCATTTAATTTCTCCGAAAAATATGCAATTGGTTTACCCTCTTGCATCAACACACCTCCTATTCCAATGCCACTAGCATCACATTCAATATCAAATTGCTTATTGAAATTAGGAAACATAAGCAAAGGTGCAGAAATTAAACGACGTTTCGGCTCATCAAAAGCGGCATCTTGGGCTGCGCCCCACACAAACTCAACACCTTTTTTTGTTAAATCATTCAAAGGTGCAGCAATAGAACTGAAGTCTTTCACAAAACATCTATAAAATCCAGCAAGACCATGAAAGCTTCTTATTTGACTAATATTCATGGGAATAGGCCAATTTTTAATTGCTTCAATTTTAGATTCATCAACCTCTACTCTATGCTTAGAAACAACAAAACCCAGAAATATGACCTTATCTTTGCAAAAAGTGCATTTAGCAAGATTACCATATAGCTTATTATCACGCAACACTTGCAAAACTTGTCTAATATGATCCGTATGTTCAGATTCATTGCAGCTATAAATCAAAATATCATCAAAATAGACTACTGCAAATTTACCAATGAAATTCCTCAAAACATGATTCATCAATCTCATGAAAGTACTAGGTGCATTAGTTAAACCAAAAGGCATCACTAACCACTCATATAAACCGAATTTTGTTTTAAAGGCAGTTTTCCATTCATCTCCTTCTTTCATCCTAATTTGATGATAACCACTACGCAAATCAATTTTAGAGAAAATAACAGCACCACTTAATTCGTCTAACATGTCATCCAAACGGGGAATAGGGTGTCTATAATGAATAGTGATGTTATTTATCGCTCTACAATCTACGCACATGCGCCAAGTACCATCTTTCTTAGGAACCAAAATGACAGGAACAGTACAAGGACTTAAGCTCACACGAATATACCCTTTGTCAAGAAGCTCTTGAACTTGTCGCTGTATCTCCTTTGTCTCCTCCGGGTTGGTCCTATAGGGAGCTCGGTTTGGAAGTGTTGCTCCTGGAATCAAATCAATTTGATGCTCAATACCCCGCAATGGACGCAAACCAGCGGGCACTTCCTCCGGAAAAACGTCACCAGAATCCTGCAAAACATTAGAAACACCAATAGAGAGAGGGGTCATGTTGTTAGAAATAAGAATTTCCCCCTTGCACACAAGCACAAGAGGTACTAGAGTGGGATCCTCACGAAACTCTCTCAAATCAGATTTGGTGGCTAACATTACTAGTTTGTTCTCTCCCTCACTTTTCTTTTTACCACTCAAATTTGGCTTGTGGCTCTCGCTCACCGAAGGTGGAGTCTCTCACCTAGCTAATCTCTCACGCTCAGCCTCACGCTTAACTTCCACTTTTTGGCGAGATTCATTTACTATCTCTTGAGGTGTCATAGGGCGCAACATTACCTCCTTGCCATGCCAATTGAGCTGATAGGTATTTGCTCTCCCATTGTGGCGCACATCTCTATCAAACTGCCAAGGACGTCCCAACAACAAGTGACAAACGGTCATTGGAACCACGTCAAACTCCACGGTGTCCTTGTAAGGCCCAATCTGAAACTCAACTTGTACCATGTGATTAACCTTCATCTCCCCACTTTCACTTAGCCACTGAATAAAATATGGATGGGGATGCGGCAAGTATTTCAGATTCAGCTTTTGACAGAGCTCTTTACTAGCTAAATTGCGGCAGCTGCCACCATCAATGATTACCTTGCAAGAACGTCCATTGCCAACTGCAGCCCTTGTTTGAAACAAATTGCATCGCTGCTCCAAAGAACTAGGGGCCACACTCAGCACCTTAGGCGTGCATACAATAGATGGTAGACGCTCGGCATCCACATAATACAACTCATTTTCATTGTCCTCCTCAAACTCAGCATTAGGATCCACCTCATCACCACTCTCATACTCACCGGTCTCCTCATTGATCAACATGACCTTCTTGTTTGGACACTCATGCTTGAAGTGACCCTTGCCTCCACACGTATGACAATTCATATCACGTGTACGAGCTGTAGAATTGGAGGAGCCAGTAGCACTTGCAGCAGGTTGTGGTGATTGCTTGGCATTAGGAGCAATCGAAACTGATTTGGAAGGAGCAGCACCACGGAAACTAGGAACAGGACTAGGCGGCACCACACTAGGTGTCGCTCGTGATGAAACACTACCTCGCGCATAGGATGAACGAGGCGCATATTTGGCATCTTCGGCCAACTGTAACTCAGCTTCACGTGCTTGATGCAACAAATCTTGTACATCGCCATATTGGTGATGACGCACAATTCTCTTGATGTTAAAGCTCAAACCTGAAAGGAAACGCTGCATAGTTTGTTCAGGTTCTTCTCGCACCTTAGCACGCTGCATGATCAACTCCATCTCCTTATAGTACTCATCAACGGACTTGGTACCTTGTTTCAAATTCTGCAACTTATCATACAAAGAACAGATGTAATTGCGAGGAACAAAACGATGACGCATCTCCGCCTTCATCTCTCGCCAAGACAAAATAGGTACATCATTTGCTTCACGCCTAGCACTCACAAGACCGTTCCACCATAGCAAAGCATAACCATCGAACTCAGAAGATGCAAGCTTGATCTTTCTATCTTCAGTGTAGTCATGCAAACGCCAAAGTTGCTCCATCTTCAACTCCCAGTTAATATATTCTTCCACATCAACGGAACCTACAAACTTGGGAATACTGAATTTGGGCTTACCAACGCTATCATCATCACGGTTGGCTGCATGACCAAAATTGTCGCCAAGCATACGATGCGCACCAAGAGGCGCAAATCAACGACCAGGAGGTACAGCACCACCTCGGCCACCTCCATGTCCACTATTAGCATGTGGTTGTGGTTGTTGTTGCCGTTGCAACCTCTCACGACGAGCAGCAGCTTGGTCATCATCCTCCTCTCCATCAAAATCAACACCGTGATCACCATGAACACTTGCATCATCAACAGGTTGCGCATTGCGCTGCGTCAACACTTGCACGGCACGGTTCAATGCACCAATAGAATTCTGAATCGCTGTCAAGGCAACTGCAGACTCAGTTGCCATTTGTAGCACATTGTCAACCTTAATATCCGTAGCAGTCAAATCAGCTTGTAACCTGTCACATTGAGTGCTGAATTGACGTGTCAGGTGATCTCGAAGAGCTTCATATTCAGCCCAACAAATAGGAGCGTTGCCATCCTTCTTTTGCCTCACAACACCATCGTCCTCATCTCCTGAAGACATGATTAGTGCACACAAGGGTATATAGAAATATGTATGTGGAGAACTCTCAACTCACTCAAACCAAAAGAAATTGTGTATCTTACCGTTCCAAAGTGAATAGTATAGCTTACCACTTGTATGGACAGAACGTGCACGGATGGGGTGAAGCGAATATTATGGGTCTCAAAGTGTTACACAACAAAACCAGGGTATTTTTATGGAGCTTGGTAGGGATACCTAACTACACCAAAAGACAAACCCTAGTGCTGGTCGGATAACACAAAGAAAACGCACATGGTGGAGATGAACGGGGCCAAGTGACTATGAACAAGGGTGTCACAAAGCACTAGAAAGACACTAGCAAGTAGCTCAGTTTAACAGGCACACGATTGCTCAAGTACTAGAAGTGTCACAAACGATACAGAAACTTGCACTTTTATCTCTCTCTTTTTTTTTAAACCATCTCCTTTTTTCTGACTATTTATGAAAAACAACTTGAAAAGCAACAAGACACACGTCCAAGAGCAGCCTGTGAGCACAAAACGTAGCTAGTCTTATATGGGTAAGCTCCTATCACGTGCTGTAGAAAGGCTGTGTCTAAGGTTTTCACCAAAAAGTTCGGTTTTTGCCGACACTGGAACTTCAAAGCCCAAAAACTCGATGTTCCCGAACGAATTTGGGGATTCCGAGACCACCGAAAAGGCGTAATTAGGCGCAGCGTGTTTGGTTGGATAGAACTTTTCGATATGAACGATTTGAGTGGTCGCACGTCGAAAACGAAGTTCGTATGCAAAAGTTATGGCCGTTTTACTAAAACTGTCAAAATCGGTGTCGCGGCAGTGGAAAACGACCGAAACCGTGCCGCGGCAGGACGCACGGCAGGATTCCGATTGCAATTCGACTCGGCAACGAAACAAGATACGCAAAAGGAAAACGACCAGCAACTAGAACTTGACCTAATGATGTAATCTAAGGTTATGGCGAAAACTAACCCTAATATTTTTGGCTTTTTCTGGATAGGACGAAAACCAGTAAAACTACGGGGATTTGTGGATGCTCACCAAGTAAACGCTGGAAATCTGATACCAAGACGATAAGGGATGGCCCGATCTTCTCAGTGAGCGGTGATGTAGGCCAACCCAACGACAACACCTTGTCAAGCACTCCAACGTACGACAAGCCACCAAGGACTCCAAAGGGTGGCAAGGAACTCCATGGACTCCAATCAACTAAGGCATACGCGTGGATGAGGAGAAGGAAGCGTCATGGACAAGGAGAGGAAGAAGGAGGCGAAGACAGGCAGGCCGGCCTCCAGCCTGGCCTGGGCCGGCCCCCAGGCCGGCACCCCACCAGAGCCGGCCGGCCTCCCAGCCGGCCCAGGCCGGCGGCCGGCACCCCTCCAGACGCTGCCGGCTCCAGGCCGGCCTAGGCCGGCTCCCAGGCCGGGTCTCCTCCAGACGCCGCCGGCCTCTAGGCCGGCCCAGGCCGGCCACCAGGCCGGCCCCCCTCCAGACGCCGCCGGCCTCCAGCCCGGCCCAGGCCGGCCACCAGGCCGGACCCCCACCTTTCACCCCCTTTTGTACTAAGACTATAAATAGCTTTCCCCCTTTTCCATTTGAGGGTAGAGAAGAATGAACTAGAGTTGAGCGTTGCTCCTTCCCATGATGGGTTCCTCCGAGGAGGATGATGAATCTCTTGTTGTTGCTACTCTTTCACTGAGGTGTCTCTAGTAGTGCAAACCAATCTTCCCCTTGTGGATTCTATTGGATCGGTGGACCGGCCGGTAAGAGAAATCGGTTTCATTAAGCGTGTTGTTGACTTGGGTTTTGGGATCCGGAGGCTGCTCCGTTGGGGGTTTGTTGCCGGGTGATTCTCCCTTGTAGGCTTCGCGAGTTATCCCCACGATTTGCCCTTTTTCCCCGTTTCCCCTCCGTGTTCATCGTGTTCTTCGTGTTCATCCACTTTTCCCCCTCAAATCCGTGAAGATCGGGCCAACCCCCTACATCATATGGTATCAGAGCAAGGGTTGCCACGGATTTGCCTTTGTTTCCACCCCCATATCCACAAAATTTTTCTTTGATTTTGCTAATTTCGAAAATTTCCACTAAAAATAGCCCCAAATTGCTTTTGGATCGATCTGAGATTCTTGTGAGTTTTGGTAGGTTTTGATCCGTGGATCCATTGCTATACTTGTTGATCTACCTCCCTTTGCGTTCCCATGGCCAAATTCCTTTCATTTCCCCTCCGATTTGGTGTTTTTCGGGCCGTTTTTCCGCCGAAATCGCACTTTTTCGCGTCACGGGAAGGTAGCCCGGCCGGCCTCCAGCCCGGCCTAGGCTGGCCTCTAGGCCAGACCCCCGGCAGAAGCCGCCGGCCTCCAGCCCGGCCCAGGCCGGCCCCCAGGCTGACACCCCTGCAGAAATTTTGTTTTGGCCATAACTTTTCACTCCGGACTCCGTTTTTGGTGATTTTCATCTCTAATCGAAGCTACCGACAAGCTCTACATCACCATAGTGGTTGATCCATCATCTAGTGCCACCATATTTCGTGATCAAGGAAGAGGCATTCCACTCCACGGGTGAAGATCGTCGATGAAAGGTATAACATTCCCAAATCTTCTCCCACCTTGCATCACTTGTTAGCCAAGCCATTTGTGCCTATCTTACCTATTGAGACTAGCTCATCTATGATTGCTTGGGCTTTGCACACTTGATACCTCTTAGTGTTCCGAGCAAAACTTGTATGCGCTAGTTCATATAGTTGTTGTTGGCAAGCAAAGTGAGAGGCAAAATAGAAAAGAGAATAAGAGGACAAAAGAGAAATAGAAAAGAATCAAAAGAGAAAAGAAAAAGAAAGAGCCTCAATGCCATATCTCTTGTAGGTCGCGCAAGCTCGATGAAAAATTCATAGGTGTGGTATCTTTGTGCAAATCTTGTAGCCCACCAATAATTGCAATCGAGTTGGTTTCTCTTGTACTTGTGCACCTTGAGCTTTAGTCTTCGCTAGGTCCATCACTAGCTCATTTTGGTTGCACAAGTCCCACTTTTCAAAGCGTGTGTTTCTATGTGCTTCACTCATATCCTTTGAGATCGACTTGTATTTGCTTTGTGGTCATCGTGGTTCTCTACTTGCCTTTACAATATCTTGGTTTCCGGTTGTTCCATTTGCTTTCCACAATTCATACCTATCCACTCATAAGATGATGAGGACATCCCTAGTCCTTTACCATCTTTTCCTGGTGATGATGTTGCTGCACAAGACAAGCCTAATGAAGTGAGGATTGGACCAATGACAAGAGCTCGAACCAAGCTACTCGAGCAACAGGTGAACTCACTCTTAATTGAATCTGATGTTTGTGTTGATGAGAACTTTATACTGCCTAAGTCTATGCATTTATGTATGATCAGGTTCGTTGATAACACAAGCATTGGAGGTGAAGACAATTGCACCAAGAACTGATTCCAATATCAGAAGATGCGCCAGGGAGGAGAGGGAGGCAGGCGCACAAGCTTCATTGGAGGGAATCACCAAAGGCCACGCTAGCACATCAAGTGGCGTACCAAGACTTCAATATTTTGGTGCAACGCAAGTTGGGCCTGCGTGCCTAGTAATTGGACCGAACCCACTATAGGTCGGTTTGTATCTTAGGAGTCCAAGTCCAAGTCGAGTTAGACTTTGTGTTGCTGGTTGTGCCGCACCCCCTCCTCTCCTTAAATAGATGAGGGATGCGACATAGAGAGGGGAGACTACGTTAAAACATAAACCCTAGAGTTTTAGACCGAATTGCTTTCAAGCATTCATCTGAAATTATCATCACCAATTCGCATCGATCTGGTGATTCTTCTACTGCAAAGTTTGCGTGTTATCTGCTATTCCATTGGGAATAAGGAGGTACATGACCGTTTCGTAGTCGACGGCTGCGTTGCGCAAGTGTGTACGGCTGCGAATATCCATAGGTTTCGGATCTGTTGCATTGGCAACGGGGACTAGCCAAGGAGAGATCACAGTGTTCCACAAGTTATCAATCTTTCACCATCAAGCTCACGAGAAGATCGGGCCGCCCCTTATCATCTTGGTATCGGATTTTCAGGTTTCCTCGGTGAGCAATCAATCTCATAGATTAGTTTTACTGTTTTTATCCTATCCAGAAAAAGCCTCACAAAAATATTAGGGTTAGAATTTTTTCGCCATAGCCTAGATAGCACCGAATTTTTCTTTTCCTAGTTGCTGATCGTTTCTCCTCTTTGTGTTGCCTTTTTCTCGTGTTTAGGAGTCTAGGTTTTTGCTTCCGTGTTCATCATCTAGTTTGAGTCGGAGTCCAACTATCAAAAATCGAAAAAAAAATTAGTCAATTCGAGTTCGAGTTGGAGTTTGAATCGATCTGCCGCGGCACGCAATCTCGCTGTTTTCTCTGCCGCGATCTCCGTTTCCTACTCGGACTCTGCCGCGCGCGCCCTGCCGCGACACGTTTTTCTTTCCTTTTCTCTGCCGCGACAGCGTTTTCTAGTCAGAGTCGGTTTCCTTTTTCTGTTTTTGTTTCAATCCGAGTCCATCTAGCTTTCTTTTCTTTCCCCGTTTGTCAACCTTAGCCACAGCCTTTCTATACATATTTGTGGTAGGCACTTACCCACAAGACTAGCATATTCGTGCTCTTGGGCTGCTCAAATAGGCAAGTTTGGTGTTCACGTTTTTCTGCCGTGTTGGTAAATTTTAATGTTACTGTAGCAATACCTGAGAAAGTATAAAAAAGAGAAAACAGAAAAGAATGAGTACAAAAAAAAAGAGAGCGAAAAAAAGAAAGGGAACTAAAAGTTTGTTCGTATCTATAGCAGTTTGGAGCTGTTTAACGTGCTGTTTACACCTTTCAGATTGAGCAATCTTGTGCCCTTATACATTGAGCTTTGCTAGTGTCTCTCTTGTGCATTGCAACACGAGCATATATCATATTTCTGAGCTCATTTTTCAGAGTTGCATTGCCCCTTTTATCTACACCGTGTGCGTTTCCAGTGTGTCATACGATCAGCACAAGGATTTGTATTTTGGTGTTGTTAGGTATCCAACCCAAGCTCCACCATATACCCTGGTTTGTCATGTGATAATTTGGACCCTCGGTATTCGCTTTGTTACATCCGTGCACGCACCATTTTCTACCATATTGGTAAGTACTTTCTATTCACTTTGGAACGGTAAGATTCACCTTTCTTTCAGTTTGGAGTGATTTGTGAGAGTATCCACCAGTCACACTTGTGGAGGCAAAGGGCACTTCAAGAAAGAGTGTCCAAACAAGAAAGTTATGATTATCAATGAGGACAATGAGTATGAAACCGGTGATGATGCTGATCCAGATTCTGTGGATTTGGATGATGATGGGTACTCAAGTGATGGTGTCCTTGATGCCTATGCCACACATTTTCCCACTATTGTTTGTTCTCAAAACACTCTACTTGTGAAGCAAATTTCTGAAGATCAACGTTGTAATCTGTTTCAAACCAAGGCGGTAGTTGGTCCTCAGATGGCTTGCAAGGTTATAGTGGATGGTGGCAGCTGCAGGAATTTGGCAAGCAAGGATCTTTGCGCTAAACTCAAACTCAAGTATACCGCACCCCAATCCATATTATATTCAGTGGCTGAGCGACAAAGGGGAGATGACGGTCAGCTATATGGTGCGTGTGGAGTTTCAAATTGGACCATATAAAGACACCGTTGAGTGTGATGTGGTGCCCATGTCCGTATGTCATCATTTGTTGGGTCGCCCATGGCAGTTTGATAGGAATGTTCAGCACAATGGGAGAGCCAACACATATCACTTAAATTGGCATGGGAGAGATATTACTATGAGGCCTATGACACCGCAGCAAATTGTAAATGAATCTCGTCAAAAAACAGAAGTGAATTTAGAAAAAGAGAGTGAGAGAGTAGATAGACGAGAGCATACTACCTCGGTGAGTGAGAGCCACAAGCCACACATGAGTGAAAAGACTACTGAGGGAAAGAGTCTTCTAGTCATGTTAGCCACCAAATCAGATTTGAGAGAGTTTTGTGAGGATCCCACTCAAGTCCCTATTGTGCTTATGTGCAAGGGAAAAATTCTAGTTTCTAACGACATGACCCCTCTTCCTCTTGATGTTTCTCATGTGTTACAGGAATTTGGCGATGTGTTTCCGGAGGAGGTACCCGCTGGTTTGCCACCATTGAGGGGTATTGAGCATCAAATTGACTTGATTCCAGGAGCATCTTTGCCAAACCGAGCCCCCTACCGCACCAACCCCGATGAAACAAAGGAGATACAGCGACAAGTACAAGAACTTCTTGATAAAGGTTATGTGAGAGTAAGCCTAAGTCCTTGTGTTGTTCCTGTTATTTTGGTTCCTAAGAAAGATGGTACTTGGCGCATGTGTGTAGATTGTAGAGCAATTAACAACATCGCTATACGATATCGTCATCCAATTCCACGTTTAGATGACATGCTTGATGAATTAAGTGGTGCTGCTATATTCTCTAAAATTGACTTGCGTAGTGGATATCATCAAATTAGGATGAAAGAAGGGGATGAGTGGAAAACTGCCTTTAAAACGAAATTTGGTTTATATGAGTGGTTAGTCATGCCTTTTGGGTTAACTAATGCACCTAGTATGTTCATGAGGTTAATGAATCATGTTTTAAGGCAATTTATTGGCAAGTTTGTGGTTGTGTACTTTGATGATATATTAATTTACAGCCGCAATGAATCTGAGCATAGTGATCATATTAGACAAGTTTTGCAAGTGCTACGTGATAATAAACTATATGGTAATCTTGCTAAGTGCACTTTTTGCAAATACAAGGTCATATTTCTGGGTTTTGTTGTTTCTAAGAATGGAGTAGAAGTTGATGAATCCAAAATTGAAGCTATTAAAAATTGGACTACTCCCATGAATATTAGTCAGATCCGAAGCTTTCTTGGTTTAGCTGGTTTTTATAGACGTTTTGTGAAAGACTTCAGTTCTATTGCTGCACCTTTGAATGATCTAACTAAAAAAGGTGTTGAATTTGCTTGGGGCGCAGCCCAAGATGCTGCTTTTGATGAGCTTAAACGTCGTTTGATTTCTGCACCTTTGCTTGTACTTCCTGATTTCCATAAGCAATTTGATATTGAATGTGATGCTAGTGGTATTGGAATAGGAGGTGTGTTGATGCAAGAGGGTAAACCGGTTGCATTTTTCTCTGAAAAATTAAATGGTGCACAATTGAACTGTCCTGTTTATGACAAAGAATTGTATGCGCTTGTTAGAGTTCTTGAGGTTTGGTAACATTATTTGTGGCCAAAAGAATTTATCATACATTCTGATCATGAGGCTTTGAAATTTTTAAAGAGCCAATCAAATCTGAATAGACGTCATGCTAATTGGGTTGAATTCATTGAATCTTTCCCATACATTATTAAGTACAAGAAAGGAAAAGACAATGTGGTTGCTGATGCTCTCTCTAGGAAAAATATTTTGTTGACACATTTGGATGTAAAAGTTCCTGGTTTAGAGAGTTTGCGTGAATTATATGCTATTGATGCTGATTTTGCCATGCCTTTTACTAAGTGTTCTGCTGTCAAAGCGTGGGAAAAATACCATATACATGATGGATATCTATTTCGAGCTAACAAGTTGTGTGTGCCAGAATCGTCTATACGTTTGCTATTGTTGCAGGAATCACATAGTGGCGGTTTGATGGGACACTTTGGACGTGAGAAGACGTTGTTGATGTTGGCTGATCATTTCTATTGGCCACGCATGAGGCGAGATGTGGACAGGTTTGTAAAACGTTGCATCACTTGCAATAAGGCAAAGTCCAAGCTGAAGCCTCATGGTTTGTATACTCCTCTTCCTGCACCTACTTCTCCATGGGAAGACATTAGCATGGATTTTGTGTTAGGATTGCCTAGAACCAGGAGAGGACATGATTCTATTTTTGTGGTAGTTGATAGGTTTTCTAAAATGTCACATTTTATTGCCTGCCACAAAAGCGACGATGCGTCGCATATTGCTAATCTGTTTTTCAGGGACATAGTGCGCTTGCATGGAGTACTAAGGACTATTGTTTCTGATCGAGACGTCAAGTTTATGAGCTATTTTTGGAAGACGTTGTGGGGGAAGTTGGGAACGAAGCTGCTATTCAGTACAACTTGTCACCCCCAAACAGATGGGCAAACGGAGGTGGTTAATCGCACGCTCTCCACATTGCTGCGAACCATGATCAAGAAAAATTTGATGGAGTGGGAAGAGTGCCTACCGCATGTGGAGTTTGCATATAACCGGGCTATACACTCAACCACGCAGCTATGTCCATTCGAGGTGGTGTATGGTTTCAAGCCAATTACGCCGCTAGATTTGCTGCCACTTCCATCGCAAGAGAGGGTCAATATGGAGGCTTCAAAACGTGCTGATTTTGTGAAGAAGATCCATGACAAGACCAGAGAAGCAATTGAGAACAAGGGCAAGCAAACAGCTCAGCGTGTCAACAAGAAGCGCAAGGAGGTGTTGTTTCAGCCGGGTGACATGGTGTGGGTGCATTTCCGCAAGGATAGGTTCCCAAATCTGTGCAAGTCTAAACTGATGCCGCGAGGAGCTGGACCTTATAAAGTGCTAGCAAAAATCAATGACAATGCGTACAAGATTGATCTTCCTGCTGATGAGTTCGGTGTTAGCAATTCTTTCAATGTTGCTGATTTGACACCATATACCGGAGATGATCTTGACGCGTCGAGGACGACGCCTTTTCAAGGGGGGGAGTATGATGAGGACATCCCTAGTCCTTTACCATCTTTTCCTGGTGATGATGTTGCCACACAAGACAAGCCTAATGAAGTGAGGATTGGACCAATGACAAGAGCTCGAACCAAGCTACTCGAGCAACAGGTGAACTCACTCTTAATTGAATCTGATGTTTGTGTTGATGAGAACTTTATACTGCCTAAGTCTATGCATTTATGTATGATCAGGTTTGTTGATAACACAAGCATTGGAGGTGAAGACAATTGCACCAAGAACTGATTCCAATATCAGAAGATGCGCCAGGGAGGAGAGGGAGGCAGGCGCACAAGCTTCATTGGAGGGAATCACCAAAGGCCACGCTAGCACATCAAGTGGCGTACCAAGACTTCAATATTTTGGTGCAACGCAAGTTGGGCCTGCGTGCCTAGTAATTGGACCGAACCCACTATAGGTCGGTTTGTATCTTAGGAGTCCAAGTCCAAGTCGAGTTAGACTTTGTGTTGCTGGTTGTGCCGCACCCCCTCCTCTCCTTAAATAGATGAGGGATGCGACATAGAGAGGGGAGACTACGTTAAAACATAAACCCTAGAGTTTTAGACCGAATTGCTTTCAAGCATTCATCTGAAATTATCATGACCAATTCACATCGATCTGGTGATTCTTCTACTGCAAAGTTTGCGTGTTATCTGCTATTCCATTGGGAATAAGGAGGTACAGGACCGTTTCGTAGTCGACGGCTGCGTTGCGCAAGTGTGTAAGGCTGCGAATATCCATAGGGTTCGGATCTGTTGCATTGGCAACGGGGACTAGCCAAGGAGAGATCACAGTGTTCCACAAGTTATCAATCTTTCACCATCAATCTCACGAGAAGATTGGGCCGCCCCTTATCATAAGCCGTGTGTGTTTTGGAGTTGCGTTTGGATCTTTGAAATTCAAGTCACCCGCATTCTTGTGTATCGGTTTCTCTTGGAATGGTCCACTAGTTCCAATACTATCTACTAGGTGAGGTTGGTTTCTTAGTTCCTTTCACCTCCACATATATATACACTTGTCTTGTGATTGACCATGTCTAGTGAGAGCGGAGCATCCTATGGAGGCCACGATGATGAGAACATGATGAGCGACAACGACTTCGGCGCGCCAAGCATGGATGACATCATGAGCGACAACGACTACGGCGCCCCAAGCATGGATGATATGGTGGACCTCGACATCGTCAACACCTCCTCAAGCATGGACTACATGGCGGAGCACCACCACTACTACGACTATGATGCCGCAACCATCCACGACATGGAGTGCTACACCGACTTCGAGCCTTCAAGCATCAACGAAATGGTGGACCACTACCACGACTACAACTCAATTGATGTGGCGGAACCCTACATGACCTACGACTCCTCAAGGCACGTCAAGGATCTCCCACGAGGCGCTACACATCATGTGGATGACGACACCGACGATGAGTCCCCACCAAGACAATCCTCAAGGCCAAGAACTCAAGAGGGCCACCGCCGTCAAGCACCTACTCCAAGCTCAAGGAGACGGAGCTCAAGGCATCTTCGCCTACAGGACAAGGAGACACGCCCTCTTCCTCGACGTCAAGCTACTTCGCCCTCAAGACAGTGGCCAACGCAAAGTGCCTATGCACACGAGTCTTCGTCAAGGATCACCAAGGATCTTCATCGGTGTACGTCTACTCATGATCATCATCGACGTCACTATGAGGACTCAAGCCACTCAAGGCCACGCCATCAAGAAACTACTTCCACATATAAGTTGGCGGCAAGTACACATCATATGGAGTCTCTTCCGCGTGCCACAACCAAAAGGGCGTCCAAGAGTAGATCACACTCCAAGAAGGACCGGGACATGCTTCTCAAACTCAAAGCCGACCTCGACAAGTTGAAGACCAAGCTCGACACCGACAATGCCAACTTTGAGATCGAGCAAGCCGAGCTCAGGACCATCCGCAAGGACTTCATCGCCTGCTTATCCAAGTTCTTCAAGCCATCACATGACTCTTCGCCGAGCTTATTGTCCACGCCACTACAATATGGTGACCATGAAGATGGCGAGAAGACGGTCGAGCATGGGATTTTCCCTTCGACCAAGGAGGCGAGCATTGAAGAGGCTACCACTTGTGACGGCGAGCCAAGTGAAGAGGTTGAGCATGGGAGTTTCCCTTCAACTAAGGCGGCAAATGGAGTTGAGACTACCGAGCCTATCCCTATGTGCTTGAATGATGAGATGATACCAATCCCATGTGAGCATGAGAGCCACCTAGCCCACTTGAGTGAGAGTGCAAGTGAGTTGAGTGCCTCCACCATATGCTAGATTGAGTGCTTCCACTTTGAGGGAATGAGTGATACACCACTTGAGTTGGGAGAGGTAGTTGATAGGTCAAGTGAGGCCATTTCGATTTCTAACAACTTACCCTGTACCTCTAGTGTGTTCTCTCATGTTGTCCTAGGTTCCATGGATGATGAGACGCCAAGTCTCGACATGATGGTGCCTATTATGGAGAAGATGTACATGGAGGATGAAGACGATGCCACCCCATGTCTACATGATGAACAAGTCGGCTACATGGACGCCGGTACTTCTACCACAACACCTACTTCACATGAGCGGGACTACAAAGGTACGCATATGGGTGTTGATGATGCCATGATCCCACTGGTGGACATGATGACTGGTGAGTGCTTGCATGCTATGGATGATCCTTTTGATGTCACCTATGATTCTTTCATATTCCCATGTTATACCTTGTTCCAAACCAATGTTGATCATGTGGAATTTCCTATGTGTGATGATCTTACCACATGCATGCCTTGCTATGAATCTTTCGAATTTTCTCTCATTGTTGCATCCAAGAAGTTGAACAATTTCTCTTTCCAATGCTTGGTTTGCAATAATGTTGATATGATGTCTTATGAGAATGCCCCCATAGCTTTCTCAAAATTTGGAGATTCTTCCTTTTGCCATGTTGAGAATTTACCCTTCTTTTGCATATTGACCACTCACATATGTCATACATTCCTTTTGATATTGGTGTGTTTGGTGATGTGCAAATGGATAGATGCGTCATAATGGATGATGCATTCATGTACCATGCACACAATTTCTTTTTATGGAATTTCGTGTGTAATGTCTCACGCTTCATAATGTCAACCTCAATTGAGCATGAGTTGACAAAAAGAGCTCTTGAGAGCATTTTCCATGAGAGTTGTGGCTCCGACCAACCTCTATTTCCTTTTCCATGTTTTGCATCGAACAAATTGAACACTTGCTCTTCTCTTTACTTTGTTTGCACCCATGATGGCGATGATAAGATCCTCTCTCACCTTGTGTGGTTGACAAACCTCTCTTTCCGGTGCTTTCAATGCAATGAACATCATATGGTTCAAAATAAGATAGCTATCTTAGCCTTCTCAAATTTTCTTGGAGAATTTGTGTTCCCACATTTTGAGGATGTTTGGACGAGTTGTTTGCACATTGACCTTGCATTTGTATTCTATTCCATATATTTGTGTTGTGCTAATGGTGTTATGAACAAATTTGGACATGTCGTCAATGATGTGCTCCTCTATCATGCACACACATATTTTGCTTGGTCTTTGGTGCGTATAGGTATCAATAGCGGCATGATGCCTTCTACTTCAACGACAAGCCATCTAGCTCCTTCACTTGATGAGGATGTGCTAGCGTCGTGGACGACGCTTTTCGAAGGAGGGGGAGATGATGTAGGCCAACCCAATGACAACACCTTGTCAAGCACTCCAACATACGACAAGTCACCAAGGACTCCAAAGGGTGGCAAGGCACTCCATGGACTCCAATCAACTAAGGCATATGCGTGGATGAGGAGAAGGAAGCGTCATGGACAAGGAGAGGAAGAAGGAGGCGAAGACAGGCAGCCCGGCCTCCAGCCCGGCCTAGGCCGGCCCCCTGGCCGGCCCCCCACCAGAGCCGGCCGGCCTCCCAGCCGGCCTAGGCCGGCCCCCCAGGCCGGCACCCAACCAGAGCCGGCCGGCGGCCGGCACCCCTCCAGACGCTGTTGGCCTCCAGGCCGACCTAGGCCGGCTCCTAGGCCGGGTCTCCTCCAGACGCCGCCGGCCTCCAGGCCGGCCCAGGCCGGCCACCAGGCCGGGCCCCCTCCAGACGCCGCCGGCCTCCAGCCCGGCCCAGGCCGGCCACCAGGCCGGACCCCCACCTTTCACCCTCTTTTGTACTAAGACTATAAATAGCTTTCCCCCTTTTCCATTTGAGGGTAGAGAAGAATGAACTAGAGTTGAGCGTTGCTCCTTCCCATGATGGGTTCCTCCGAGGAGGATGATGAATCTCTTGTTGTTGCTACTCTTTCACTGAGGTGTCTCTAGTAGTGCAAACCAATCTTTCCCTTGTGGATTCTATTGGATCGGTGGACCGGCCGGTAAGAGAAATCGGTTTCATTAAGCCTGTTGTTGACTTGGGTTTTGGGATCTGGAGGCTGCTCCGTTGGGGGTTTGTTGCCGGGTGATTTTCCCTTGTATGCTTCGCGAGTTATCCCCACGATTTGCCCTTTTTACCCCATTTCCCCTCCGTGTTCATCGTATTCTTCATGTTCATCCACTTTTCCCCCTCAAATCCATGAAGATCGGGCCAACCCCCTACATCAAGCGGTGGTAGATAACTTGCGAGATTCCGACGAACTCTCCGGCTGCTCCCCTGTTGCCAATGCAACAGCTCTTCAACCCAATGGATATTCGCGACGCCTCACACCGATGCAACGTAGCCGCCGGCCACGAAGCGGTTTCTGCGATCTACTAATTCCCAATGGAACAACAGATCACACTCAAACTTTGGTAGCAATAACCTCCAGATCGAAACAAAGTGGAGGGGTGAATTCCCGATTGAAACAAAGAGGAATTCTAGTATAGATGAATGGTTAGCAATCCAATCTAGGGTTTTAATCAAAACGTGGTCTAACCCTCATCTAGCCGCCGGCCTTGGCTATTTAAGGGAGCCAACCGACCTAGTCTCGAAACCTAACTTGGTTCAGACTCAAACAGGTACAAACCGACTCAAAAAGTTGGTTCGGCCGAAAAACTGGCGCGCTGGAGGCCGGCCTAGGATTTGCATGGCAGTCCTGCCGGCCTAGGCCGGGTTGGAGGCCGGGCTGAAGGCCAGTTGCTTCGGTAGTGTGCCCGGCCTAGGCCGGGCTGAGCCGGCCTTGTCTTCTGTGGAGGCCGGGTCCTTCGGGTGGTGAGCCGGCCTAGGCCGGACTGAACCGGCCTCGGGCGTGTTGGAGGCCGGGAGCTTCTGGCACATGGCCGGCCTTGCCGGGCTGAGGCCGGCCCCAAGGCCGGGCTGTCTGAAACCTTCCTCTTCCTTCCTTGCGCAATCCTCCCGCTCCTCTCTCGCGCCATAGGTGACGTTGTGTTCGTATTCTTGCTGCTCCTCCGGCCCTCCTCCAACGTTTGTGTTATCAACAAACCTGATCATACACAAGTGCATAGACTTAGGTAGTATAAAGTTCTCATTAGCACAAACATCATATTCAATTAAGAGTGAGTTCACCTGTTGTCCAAGCAACTTGGCACGGGCTCTTGTCATTGGTCCAATCCTCACTTCATTGGGCTTGTCTTGAACAGCAACATCCTCAATGGAAGAAAATGGTAAAGGACTGGGGATGTCCTCATCACCTAGCGCGCCAGATGTCGTGTCTCAGAGCATGGACACCGGGAGTAAAGGATACCCCCTTTTTAGGTTCGGCACGGGGTACGAAGGAGGCCGGAGACACCTTTGTAGCGCCCCGACCCCAGAACTATACAATGAAGCTTTGTGCAACCGGTCATGCTACACAGTCGAAGGTTACTGGGTTTACCAATCCCAGGACAAAACCTTTGGCAGGCGTGCTCGGAATGGATCATTGGCACGCAACACATCGATCATGCCATAAGCTTAGACATAGCTATCATGTATAGTATAGAGATCAAGACTTGTGGAACAACTGGCACATCACAGACTCTACGACTCAAAGATTCATATAGCAACTCATATATGAGAAAGGTACAAATATTACACACGAAAGGGGTCACCGACCCATCAGTATATCATGCGGAAGCGAAGTAGTGTTCTCTAATACAACAAGATCCAAATATAGGGCCTAAGAGGCCTACACATAAACAAACCCAGCCAGCTTGTTCCACAGTCCCAAGCTGCCACCTGGGAACCCCGAACTACTCGTCGACGTCCACGAAGAACCCACCTGTGTTCTCGGTGTCGTTCTCCTCTAAAACAAATTAATAAAGGCAGCAAAGAGAGACTGAGTACGATGTACTCGCAAGTATAGTAGGGCGATATAGGCCCAATGATGACGGAGGCTCTAAAGCTGTATATTAGCGATTTTGCATAAAGCTAGATTTCATTTTAAAAAGGTATAAAAGACCCATGGCATCGACTACTCAGAAGGTTTTCTCAAAAAGGGATAAGAGAGTGAACTTTCATCTTTGGTCCTCAACGAACCATTTGTAACCAACACCAACTCATCTCCACCAAGGCACCCCCTCGAGGAAATGAACCTTTTCCACACGTTGATTATGCAACCTCTAGTTGCCAAATTAATTAAAAGGTTCAGGTTCTCTATGATCTTATCGTCTATTCCCAAGTCGTCCATAACCGCGGACACGGCTTTTTGAAAAGATTTACCCTGCAGGGGTGTACTAATTTACCCATTGGTACTGTCCGGCTCACCTGATTGGCCCTCTTCCGGGGAAGGCCGGCGAGTGGGCGCGGTTAAATCTTTACCTCGCATGAGACTATCCAAGAGTCATCTGTGGCGACAAGGCAAGTTTACCCAGCCTATTTCAGCCCCTGCCCCCATCGCCACGTCCTAAACACCATCATCCTCATCGTTCCTTTTTCCACTCACACACCCACACGCAAATGGAAATAGCAAACTTGAGGACCCTTGGATACGCCCGCACAAGTTATTCAGTTAGTAAGGAGCCCATACCCCCACCAATGGAAGCACGCTAGTCTTGGTTCAAGAGGTAAAGAACTCGCACCTAGGGGCAAGAATGAGGCAAAACGCCATCCCGAATCATTCCATCAACATCATAATTATGGAATTTAATCAATGGACATAACTAGCATTCGACTAAGCATGGCTAAGCATAGCTAAGCATATATAAACAACAATTATATATTTGTCTCCGGCCAACAAATCAAGCCTATTGTTCATAGGTAGGGAGGCATGGATTGGTTCGGGGGAAAACATGCATTCATAGGATACTCTACAACTTGATCAAAAGTGACATTGGAATCGCATGCAATATTCTGGTGGATAAAATAAGTGTATAAAACAATAGGATGCTAGATGCCAAGAAGGTTAGTTTATCTCTTGCCTTGCTGTCGGGGCGTGTAGTACGGCTCGTCGGGGTAGGTAGGGGAAACCTCGACTCCGGAATCTATCGATACCCAAAGTAATACAAAAGAACAAATAAATCACACGGAGACAAAGTGCAATGCACAATCACATGATGACATGACAAGTTTATGCAAAGATATCACCATATAATTTAAATAGCAAAATTAAATGGAGAGCCAAATAATTAGTGCAATTATTTGGAAGCAACCCCATATTTAACTTAATGACCACATTGTTCATACATTTTTTAAATTACTCAAGTGGTTTAAATATGCATGAACATGACATGATTAAATAGGTTTTGTTCTTCCGATCATTTTGGTACCTTATTTGTAATTTTCCGAGTTTCGATGAATAAAAAGCTAATTAATTAATTATTTGAATTTAATTCGTTTAATCATTTAAAGAAATACATCAAATAAATATTTGTGATTATGATTTGATATTACCATGATTTGATAGCATTTGAAACACTGATCATTTTGATATTTTATTCAGAATTTTTGGTTAAATATTTATCGAATTTATGATTTTCCCAAATTAGGTATTATTTATACCATTTTAGGAATTCTTAACAAACAGCAAAAATATCATTTCAATGATTCTAACTTGTGGAGTTTGTTTTTCTGAACAATTTGATATTTGATTTGCCAAATTTGGATCATTATTTAAATAGTTATTAATTGTTTTAATTTCATTTTAATTCCAAAAAGGAAAAGCCCAACTGCAGACAGGCCGGCCTCCAGACCGGCCAGGCCGGGCCCAAGGCCGGGCAGTGACTCGAGGCAGCCGGCCTCGTGGCCGGCCCAGGCTGGGCAAACGGCCGGGCACCAGCCCGAAGGCTCCGGCCTCAGGCCGGCCCAAATCGACAACAGGCCGGTCGAGCAGTGTGAGCAACCGGTCAACGCCACGACCGGCGTCAGCCAACACGGTGAGCAAAGAGCCTGCCGGCGGCGAGCGCGCACGGCGGCGGTGCTACGGTGACGACGAGCACGGACACGAGGCCATGGTGGGGTGAGCAGGTCGCGTTGGCTGTGCTGGCGGCGGAGCGGACCATTTGGTCGTCGGACGAGACGGCGGTGACCACCGGGACGGACAACGACGGCGACGGCAGCGCCGCTATGGTACAGAGGGGGAGGGAGAGGGAAAAGAGGACGGGAAGCACCGCGAGCTCACCCTGAGTGGGTTGGAGGGGTCGGCGAAAGCCGGGGAGGACAAACGGCGATGCGCGCATGCTCGGCGTGCGGCGACCGGAGCGGAGGGAGACGGCGACGACGGCCCCTATTTCGCTACCCCGTGCCGATTCCTTCGGCATGGAGGAGCAGCACGGTGAGGCGGTCCCGATGGCGCGCTTGGAGTGGCCCCGGGCAGCCCGGAGCGACGGTGAGCCTGCGGCGCGCGCGCGGCTTCATCGAGCTAGGGTTAGGGTTCCGCGGGGGGGGGGGGGGGAAGAGAAGCAGGGGAGAGAGAGAGGGAGCAGTGAGCAGAGACGCATCGGGGGAGGGGGCTCCGTATCCACCCGGGAGCAGGTGGCGAGCGACATGGCGCGGGAGCATTGCGCCAGTGCCGCTCCCGGCACAGTGAGGAAGAGGAGGGAAGGGGAGGATGACAGGGGGGCCCCTGTCAGAGTTTTAGTCTTTTCCCTTTTTCTGATTTTGAAAACAGCTAGGTTTAGCTATTTAAATGAGCCATTTAAGCAATTTTAGAAATTCTGGAAAAATTTCATGTGGGATCCCTATGTTCTGGGGAAGCTCCACAAACTTTATTCATATTGTTGCAATATGATCATTTTTTGATAAATTGCAAAAAATGCATTTATTTGGAGCACTTAAGCAATTCAATAAATTATGAAAATATTTATGGAGGCTCATATTATAAAATTGAAGCACCCCATGTTTTTTTGAAATTTTGAAAAGTCTAACTTAGTTCCAAAATAGTATTTGATTTGAATCAATTTTAGATTCTCAATTTTATTTCTTTGTTTGACAAGAAATTTCCTTTGACAATTATTTATAAAATATATTCTTGGAACTTCCGGGACAATTTGGAAATTCAAGAATAATGTATTTTGCCAACTTGAGATTTGCATTTGATTTGGGATTTTTGGGGAAGGGTTTTGCTTCCCTTTTTTTTATGTTTCCCAAGTGTGGCTTTATTTAACAATAGCAATTTAAATATGTATGCCATGATGCAATGAAAAGAAAAAGTGAAAATTTGGCCCATATTTTAGGGTGCCAAACTGGGGCTGTTACAATTCTACCCCCCTTACAGGAATCTCGTCCCGAGATTCTAGAGTAGAAGTAGAGAGGAGGGACACATGGCTACATGTATCTCCCATGATCTTTTCGCTCCCACGATAATCTCCCCCGGTGCAGAGATTGGGCTAACCAACAATACATGCCAAAATGGCGGAAAGGACAGACGATAGCTTAAGGTGATGGCAAAAGGAACTTTGCCCAAACCCATAAACCATTGGGGAAAACTAGGAACAGCTTGACCAAACAAGGTCGAGCAGAAGATAGGGCAACTTCTGGACTCCACGCTTTTGACATACCAAAGGTCTCCATAAGGTAATAGCTCGGCCCTAACGTGACTGATGAAATCACACACTGTCCGTGCGATTGGGTTAAACCTTGGGTTCACCTAGGAAGGATAGATATGACATTGGTCCACATTTAGATAGAGAGGTAAAACCTCACAGACGAGCTATTGCCACGAGATAGATGGAGTGGGAGGATTGACCGAGGGACATTTAGTAACTCCGTTGTAAGATTCTTCTTGAGGTTCTAGATATCACACTCTGGCTTCGGCATAGCCTTCGATCGATCCTCACGCGAGGGTCGTACTTGAAGATAGAGAAGAGACCTTAGGGGAACTATTAGGATAAATTACCCATGATACACATGGATAGTGGGTGATTTTTAAGGATTAAAGAGATTTCGTCGAATGACCTTTAAGCGAGGTGCGGGAACCACAACATCGGATTTGTCGACGATGTCCAGCCCCCAGACCGCGAACGGCCAGGAGATTGGTATTGGCTGTAGCGCTTGAGCCGGCTGGTGCGTGTTCTTCGCGTAGTACTGGTAGGCTTGGGAGGTCTTGACTAGCTCCTCCGCGTCGTGAAGTACTGTTGGCCATTAGAACCCCTAGTGGAAGACCTTCCCCGTCAGTGATCTTGATGCCACGTGACTCGATATAACAGCCCCAGTTTGGCACCCTAAAATATGTGCCAAATTTTCACTTTTTGCTTTGCAACATTGCATCATGGCATCCATTTAAATTGCTAATTTAAAATAAAGCAAGATTCGAAAGCATCAAAAGGAAACAAACCCATTCCCAAAAATCTCCAACCTCAATGAAATTGCTCAAATTGGTGAAACCAAATTATTCTGGAATTTCCAATTTGTCCAGGAAGTCCCAAGAATACATTTTATAAATATTTACCAAAGGCAATTTCTTGCCAAGCAAAGAAATAAAATTGAGAATTAAAAATTGGTTCAAATCAATACCTATTTTTGAAAACAAGTTTAACTTGCTCAAAATTTCAAAAGAAAAATATTGGGAGGTTCATTATCTTGTTGAGAGCATCCCTGAAATTTTCTATAATTTTTGGAATAGTTTAGATGCCCAAATAAACTAGCCAGTTTCTGTTTTGAAACACTTGACCGGTACTACCGGTCAAATAACCGGTAGTACCGATGAGTCGTCTTCACTGTGGCAACAGTGGCCGCCCCGTGCGCCATGCCGCGCACCTGCTCACTTGCCGCACGCTGCCATGGACCCTAGGGCTAAGTGGCCGCCACCGACGCCCTCACCTGCTCCCTCTCCCTTTCCCCATCTCATTCCCCGTTTTTCTGGATCGAAATCCAAACCCTAGCGCTAGCTCCCGACCGACGCCGCCCCGCCGGAGCCGCCGCCAAATCGCCGTCGCGTGGATCCCCGCAGTGCAGATCGACGCCGGCCGTTCCCTCCACCTCGTCGTCCTCGTCCTCCCCGTGCAAGGAATCGCCTCGGGAGGCCCCGCATTGAGCTCGCCGCCCTCTTCTTCCCCGCGGCCAGTGAAGCTCCGCCGAGCTCCTCTTCATCGATTCCGGCCGCCATCGTCATCCCCGTCCGCTCCGAGCCACCGCACGCGTCCAGGGTGAGTTGCTCTCCCTCCTGGACACCCCCGTTCTCCTCCCGTCTTCCTCGTTCTACCGGCTACCGTAGCTAGCTCTAGCACCGCCGTCTGCCGCCGCCGCGCCTTGCCGTGGATGCCGCTCTGGTGACCGGTTGCTGGCACCGCCGCCGCTAACGGGTTTGCCTCGGCAAGCCACTTCCAGTGAGCGCAGTAGCTCGCCCCCTCTCGCACTGCATCGACGCGCGCGTGCTCGGCCTGCGCGTGGTCACCGCGCGCTCCCGTTGCGGCCGTGCTCAAAAGCCTTGAGCGGTAGTACCGGTACTTTTGGACCGGAAGTTCCGGTTAGCAAAGTTCGGTACTGGATAACGGTTTTTATAACCAGAAGTAGGTCCGGAAGTACTACCCTTAGTACCGGTTAATAATTTACGGTTCTGTATGTTTTCGATTATAACCGGAAGTAGCACCGGAAGTACCGCTATACCAGTACTACCGGGCACTTCATCGGAAGTACCGACTAGGAGTTTTCAGTACTGGGCCTTTGTGTTTTTAGCCGGAAGTAATACCGGTAGTAACTGCGTTACCGGAACTACCGGTAATTCCACCGGAAGTACCGGCTAGTTTTAATACTAGCTTGGGAATTTCATAACTTAATAAATGTTACTTCAAATCTTACAAATGATATATCGAATTGACCAGCAATTCAACTGCTATCTAACTATGCTAATATCACATCATGACAACAAACTTTTCTTTGATGTCATTTCTTTAATTGGTTAAAAGAATTAAATTCAAATAATCATTTAATTCACAAATTATTCGTCGATACTCAAAAAATCACAAAGGAGGTACCAAAACGATCAGAAGAACAATACCTATCTAATCATGTCATGTTCATGCATATTTAAGCCACTTCTTAGTAATGTAATAATTTATAACCCATGTGGCCATTAAGTTAAATATGGGGTTGCTTCCAAATAATTGCACTAATTATGTGGAACTCCATTTAAATTGTTAGATAAATTAAAAGATGATATCATTGCATAAACTTGTCATGTCATCATGTGTTTGCGCATTGCACTTCAATATGTGTTGATTGCCTTGTTTATTTTCGGTGTTTGCTTCTTCTCGTTAGAACACGATTTGAGATCAAGACGAGCCCGAAGTGGAGAGCTACAACACCGAAGGCCGACAATGGAGTATGGAGCGACAAGTCAACGACCCTATTTTCCCCGAAGCCCTATATCTTTATATTGCCAACCAAGGCACGAGATAACCTAACCTTCTTGGCATATAGCATCCTATTGTTTTATACAACTATTTTATCCACCATAATATTGCATTTGATTCTAATGTCACTTTTGATCAAGTTGTAGAGTATCTTATGAATTGCATTGTCCCCTAAACCATTACATGTCTCCCCTCCTATTAACCATAGGTTGTTGTGTTGGCCTGAGACACTTTATATCTGTTGCTTATTGCTTAGCTATGCTTAGCCATGCTTAGTTAAATGCTTAATTGTCCGGTGATTATTTCCATTAATTACGATTGTTGATGGAATGTTCAGACATGGTGAATGTTGGTGGTTCCTTAATTTAAAATTGTATAAAAGGCTTGGATGAGTTGCCATCGGGGATGGTGTTTTGCCTCATTCTTGCCCCTAGGTGCGAGTTCTTTACCTCTTCAACCAAGACGAGCGTGCTTCCATTGGTGGGAGTATGGGCTCCTTACTAACTGAATAACTTGTGCGGGCGTATCCAAGGCTCCTCTAGTTTGCGCTTTCCATTTGCGTGTGCGTTGCAGGTGGATGATGGCGCGAAGAGGGTGTGTGGTGGTGTTTAGGATGTGGCGATGGGGGCAGGGGCTGAAATAGGCTGGATAAACTTGTCGTGTCGCCACAGATGATCCTTGGATAGTCTCACGCGAGGTAAAGGTTTAACCGCGCCCACTTGCCAGCTTTCCCCGGAAGAGAGCTAATCAGGCGAGCCGGACGGTACCAATGGGTAAATTAGTACACCCCTGCAGGGTTTAATCTTTTCGAAAAGCCGTGTCCGCGGCTATGGACGACTTGGAAATAGACGATAAGATCATAGAAAACCTGAACCCAATTATAATTTGGCAGCTAAAGGTTGCAACTTTTCAACGTGTGATAAAGGTTCATTTCCTCGAGGGTGATTCGAGGGAGTGCCTTGGTGGAGATGAGTGTTGGTTTCTGGCTACTATGGGTTCAATGGGAACCGAAGATAAAGGTTTACTATCTTATCCCCTTTCGAAAAAACCTTCTGAGTAGTCGATGCCATGTGTCAAGTTTTTGAAAAGGAAAGTTAGCTTTATGCAAATTAACTATTACAGCTTTAGAGCCGTGTCATCATTAGGCCTATATCGCCCTACTAAACTTGCGAGTACGTCGTACTCAGTCTCTCTTTGTTGCTTATTAATTGTTTCAGAGGAGGACGTTATCGAGCGAATAGGTGGGTTCTTCGTGGACATCGACGAGTAGTCTAGGGTTCCCAGGTGGTAGCTTGGGATGTCGTGGAACAAGTTGGCTGGGAAATGTTTATCTGTAGGCCTCTTAGGCCATATTTTGGATCATGTTGGCTTAGACAACTACCTCGCTTCCGCGAGATGTATTGTTGGGTCTGTGACCCCTGTGTGTAACTTGTATCTTTCTCGCTATATGAGTTGCTATATGATCTTTTGTGTCGTAGAGTCTGTGATGTGCCAGTTGTTCCACAAGTCTTGATCTCTTTCTTATACGTTGATAGCTATGCCAGTATTTATGGCATGATCGATGTGTTGCGTGGGAGCGGTAACTCCATGCCCTTTGATTGTGTAGCATAGCCTGTGGGTTACATAGCCTCTCTGTATAATTTCGGGGTCGGGGCATTATAAGTTGGTATCAGAGCAGGACTACCTGTAGGAAACCCGTTCTATTGGTCGATGTCGAGTCTAGTGTTCGTGAAAATTATTTATAACCTAAAAATGAGTTGTGAAAACCCTCTTAGGATTCTTTTTACTCCTTACCCAATTCGCTTTATCTCTGAGTTATCTTACCTCTATTTGATTTAATGGTGCTTCTGCTCGTCTGCAAAATTCTAATCTTTAGGATCACGGGGTTGGCTTCTACCTTTAGTTTACTGGTTAGCTCTTCTCGTCTGCCAATTCTAAAGCCCGAAGAGAGGAAGTATTAAGGATCGTCAAGACATTCCTTCGCTTTTGCCCAAGATCTTGAACCGAAGGTCCCGGATTGTGCTACGGCTCTGGTGTAATGATTCATGAGGGTTGTCACCCTTGTGAGCATTATGCTATGTGAGTCCCAGTACATGAAGCTGATCTTTAACCCAAGATCTTTTCCGTTGAACCCTGATGTTACTCGTCAAACCCTACACCAGGTTGGCAAAATTGGAAGTTAGTCTTCAAACTCGAGGTTGCAGCCGTAATTGACTTGCTCAGCAATGCTCTCCTCTGACACTAGCTTTAGCTAGACTCTCTGTCAGGGAAGCATCTGGATCACGACAAGATTACTCTTAGCGAGTTTTCCATCAATGTCTGTGTTTCCTCCAATAAAACTTGTTCGTGAAACCCTTTCGGCACTAGTTGCCGGAAGAGTGCTAACAAGGGCTTCTGCAGTATCTTGGAATTGTTGTTAGCCCGTTCCTTACTCTAAATCTGTTGTCCGCCCTCTACCTGTCAGTTGACAGTCAAGTTTTATCGTCCATTGGGGTGTTCTGATGCGTGTTATTCTTGTGGTTCGTCAAGCCATCCCACTTCGGGATGTCAGGAGAAACAAACTCCGATACCTTGTCCATTTCTCGGACCAGGTCAAAGTATTGTAATTCGCGGAGTAAGAGCTTGTCTAGTTTTTGTTCCGTTCCACCTTGGAGTGTCACACTCTTTTATATCAAGAGGTCGTGCTTAGTCTCATGATGTACTTGATCAAGTGATGCTCTTACCCTTCTTTATCCATCTAACTCCGATCCACTCGGGCTCAAGAATGTTGAGGATGAATATCGTTGTGGTAATTGGATATTCTTAGCAATTGTTATTGTTTTGAAATCCAAGGCCTTGGTGGCACTCTTAGCATGATTGGTAATCATATCATCAAGCCGAGTTATCAGGAGCTGCCAAGTCCAATTGTTCAGGTGCACACCTTCGGTCAACGAGTTAGATTCGTGTCGAAACTCTCAAGACGACATGTTTTCCTTGAAAAGCATGTTTCCTCTCGCAACTCGTGACATGCGGTGGTTCGTGATATCCTGGATATCTTTCCAGAAGTATTGCCGTGTTGTCCCCTAACCGTGTTGTCGAGTAATATTGGAAACTTGTCCGAACCATCTTCGTGTCATCACGAAGTATGTGTTCTGGATGATGGAGGTGCCCTTCTCTGGTCCATGTGCAATGGTTGACCTATGTCGCCATGGGCCCGAGTGAAGTTCGCTCGTCTCCCCGGAAATAATCCCAAGCTGGTCATGTATGTACGGGTTGTTGTTGAGATGGTAGGTTGTTACCTCCAGTTCTCTAAATACGTCATGTATGCCACTGGCCGAGTTGTTCTTGAATAAGAGGAAGTTGTCAAATCTCAGCATCTTACCGGTGTTTCCCAATCAGGACTGAGTTGTGCTTCAGTGATTGGAGTACATGCTGGTTCAATTTTCTTTTCGTAGTCGTGACCCATGGAACTTGCAATCTAGCCCTTGCTCTGGAGCTTGACACAGTGGCCCGTGTCTTGAGAACAACTAGTGACCCCACCTTTCATCAGCTTTCGCAACCTCCCCCTTCAGACCTGCTAAAGTCTGGAGTGTCTGCACACCTAACCCACTCGGAACCTCAAGCAGAAATGATGGTTGGGGTTTATCAAGAGCATGACCTAGGCTTATTTGTAACCCGACAAGTTCGGTGTTGTGGTTCAAGCACCTCACCGGAAGGTCTATTGACGAAATCTCTTCAATCCTTAAAAATCACCCACTAACCATGAGTATCATGGGTAACTTATCCTAATAGTTCCCCCTATGGTCTTTTCTTTATCTTCAAGTACGACCTTTGCTTGATGATCGATCGAAGGCTATTCCGAAGCTGGTGTGTGATATCTAGAACCTGAAGGAGAACCTTACAACAGAGTTACTAAATTTCCCTCGGTCAATCCTCCTACTCCATCTATCTCATGGCAATAGCTCGTTTATTAGGTTTTACCTCTCTATCTAAATGTGGATCAGTGCTATATCTTTCCCTCCTAGGTGAACCCAAAGTTTTGCCCAATCACACGGACATTGTGTGAATTCACCAGTCACGTTAGGGTCCGAGCTTTTAACCTTATGGAAGCGTCTGGTATGTCGAAGGCGTGGAGTCCAAAAGATGTCCTGTCTCCTCGCGGTGCTCCAAATCTCTACTGGCTACACATCAGGGTGGTTTGAAGTGATGTCGTAGTCTTGCACAAAGATCCTAACCAAGGTGATCGGTTGTCCTATCCTCGGCTCGACCTTTGTTTGGTCAAGTCGTTCCTAGTTCTCCCCAATGGCTTATGGTCGTGTGCAAAGTTCATATCTCCAGTGATAAGGGGTGGCCCGATCTTCTCAATGAGCGGTGGTAGATGGATGATGATGGTAGATAACTTGCGAGATTCCGACGAACTCTCCGGCTGCTCCCCTGTTGCCAATGCAACAGCTCTTCAACCCAATGGATATTCGCGACGCCTCACACCGATGCAACGTAGCCGCCGATCGCGAAGCGGTTTCTGCAATCTACTAATTCCCAATGGAACAACAGATCACACTCAAACTTTGGTAGCAATAACCTCCAGATCGAAACAAAGTGGAGGGGTGAATTCCCGATCGAAGCAAAGAGGAATTCTAGTATAGATGAATGCTTAGCAATCCAATCTAGGGTTTTAATCAAAACGTAGTCTAACCTTGACCTAGCCGCTGGCCGTAGCCTTATATAGGAGTCCTAGGGCCGGGGAAACAATTAAACCGACTCAAATAGGGTTTGGTTCGACCCAAAAATGAATACAGACCGACCAAAACTGGTTCGGTCCAAATCAGGTGCGCAGGCCGGGTCCAGGCCGGGCTGAGGCCGGGCCAAGGCCGGCTTGGGATTTGCATGGCAGGCAAACCGGCTTGGCCGGGGCGGAGGCTGGGCGGAGGCCGGCCGCTTCGGGCGCCTGACCAGCCTAGGCCGGGCTGGGGCCGGCCTTCCAGCGACTTGGAGGCCGGAAGCTTCGGGTCCCTGGCCGGCCTCAGGCCGGGCTGCCTGGATTTCTTCGTCTTCCTTCTTTGCGCATTCCTCCCGCTCCTCCCTCGCAACATAGGTGACGTTGTACTCCAATTCTTGCTACTCCTCTGGTCCTCCTCCAATGTGTGTGTTATCAACAACCCTAATCATACACAAGTGCATAGACTTAGGTATTATAAAATTCTCATTATCACAAACATCATATTCGACTAAGAGTGAGTTCACCTGTTGTCCAAGTAACTTGGCACGGGCTCTTGTCATCGGTCCAATCCTCACTTCATTGGGCTTGTCTTGAACAGCAACATCCTCGATGGAAGAAAATGGTAAAGGACTAGGGATGTCCTCATCATCCTCCCCCCTTGAAAAGGGATCGACCTTGACGCGTCAAGGTCTTCTCTAGCATATGGCGTCAAATCAGCAACATTGAAAGTATTACTGACACCAAACTCAGTTGTAGGAAGATCTATCTTGTATGCATTATCATTTATCTTGGCAAGAACATTGAATGGACCATCACCCCGCGGCATCAACTTGGACTTGCGCTGAACAGGAAGTCTGTCTTTACGAAAGTGCACCCAAACCATGTCGCCGGGCTGAAAGATCACCGCCTTTCTCTTCTTGTTTACACGCGCTGCATTGTACTTGACTTTCTTCTCAATTGCCTCTTTAGTCTTCTCATGTATCTTCCTCACAAAATTTGCATGCTTCTATGCCTCCATGTTGACTCTCTCATGTAATGGAAGCGGCAGCAAATCAAGCGGAGTAATGGGTTTGAAACCATACACCACTTCAAACGGACATAATTGTGTGCTATAATGTACCGCCCTGTTATATGCAAACTCCACATGCGGCAAACAATCTTCCCACTCACGCAAGTTCTTCTTGATCATGGCTCGCAGCAACGTTGATAGTGTGCGATTCACCACCTCCGTTTGGCCATCAGTTTGGGGATGACAAGTGGTACTGAATAGCAGCTTCATGAACTTGACGTCTCGATCGGAAACAATCATCTTGGGTACTCCATGTAAGCGCACGATGTCCCTGAAAAACAGATTAGCAATATGCGACGCATCGTCGCTTTTGTGGCAGGCAATAAAGTGTGACATCTTAGAAAAACGATCCACTACCATAAAAATAGAATCATGTCCTCTCCTGCTTCTAGGCAATCCTAACACAAAATCCATGCTTATGTCCTCCCATGGAGTTGTAGGTGCGGGAAGAGGAGTATACAAACCATGAGGCTTCAGCTTGGACTTTGCCTTGTTGCAAGTGATGCAACGCTTAACAAACCTGTCCACATCCCGCCTCATCCTTGGCCAATAAAAGTGATCAGCCAACATCAGTAACGTCTTCTCACATCCAAAGTGTCCCAACAAACCGCCACCGTGAGATTCCTGCAAGAACAGCAAACGCACGGACGATTCTGGCACACATAATTTGTTAGCTCTAAACAAGTATCCATCATGCATATGGTATTTTTCCCAAGCTTTCACAGCAGAACACTTAGCAAAAGGCATGGAAAAATCAGTATCATTAGCATATAAATCACGCAAACTCTCTAAACCAGGAACTTGAACATCCAAATGTGTCAAAAGCATGCTTTTCCTAGAGAGTGCATCAGCAACCACGTTATCTTTGCCTTTCTTATACTAAATAATGTATGGGAAGGATTCAAAGAACTCAACCCATTTAGCATGACGTTTATTCAAGTTAGATTGGCACTTCAAATACTTCAAAGCTTCATGATCAGAATGTATGATAAATTCTTTTGGCCACAAATAATGTTTCCAAACCTCAAGAACACGAACAAGTGCATACAATTCTTTATCATAAACAGGATAGTTCAATTGGGCACCATTTAATTTCTCCGAAAAATTTGCAATTGGTTTACCCTCTTGCATCAACACACCTCCTATTCCAATGCCACTAGCATCACATTCAATATCAAATTGCTTATTGAAATCAGGAAGCATAAGCAAAGGTGCAGAAATTAAACGACGTTTCAGCTCATCAAAAGCGGCATCTTGGGCTGCGCCCCACACAAACTCAACACCTTTTTTAGTTAAATCATTCAAAGGTGCAGCAATAGAACTGACGTCTTTCACAAAATGTCTATAAAATCCATGGGAATAGGCCAATTTTTAATTGCTTCAATTTTAGATTCATCAACCTAAACTCCATGCTTAGAAACAACAAAACCCAGAAATATGACCTTATCTTTGCAAAAAGTGCATTTAGCAAGATTACCATACAGCTTATTATCACGCAACACTTGCAAAACTTGTCTAGTATGATCAGTATGTTCATATTCATTGCAGCTATAAATCAATATATCATCGAAATAGACTACCACAAATTTACCAATGAAATGCCTCAAAACATGATTCATCAATCTCATGAAAGTACTAGGTGCATTAGTTAAACCAAAAGGCATCACTAACCACTCATATAAACCGAATTTTGTTTTAAAGCCAGTTTTCCATTCATCTCCTTCTTTCATCCTAATTTGATGATAACCACTACGCAAATAAATTTTAGAGAAAATAACAGCACCACTTAATTCGTCTAACATGTCATCCAAATAGGGAATAGGGTGTCTATAATGAATAGTGATGTTATTTATCGCTCTACAATCTACACACATGCGCCAAGTACCATCTTTCTTAAGAACCAAAATGACAGGAACAGCACAAGGACTTAAGCTCACACGAATATACCCTTTGTCAAGAAGCTCTTGAACTTGTCGCTGTATCTCCTTTGTCTCTTCCGGGTTGGTCCTATAGGGAGCTTGGTTTGGAAGTGTTGCTCCGGGAATCAAGTAAATTTGATGTTCAATACCCCGTAATGGAGGTAAACCAGCGGGCACTTCCTCCGGAAAAACGTCACCAAAATGTTGTGAAACATTAGAAACACCAATAGAGAGAGGGGTCATGTCGTTAGAAACAAGAATTTCCCCCTTGCACACAAGCACAAGAGGTACTAGAGTGGGATCCTGTCGCAACAGTGGAACATGGGGTTCCCCTGATGCGGTCAAAGTGGGTCCATCGCACATGGGCCCACCAAGGAGGTACTCAAGGCCAAGGCACAAGACTGGCAGATGGGCCCCCCCATCTGCCTCGCGGCGTCCCGACACGCGCGGCATCGACAACCAAGGCAAAGGACCCGGGGACCCTCCGGGGCCCCCTCGACACGGAAGCAGGCATGGAGGTCCCGGGACCTCGACGCCCGGCAGGAGGCCAGGCTCACCCCGGGAACCAACCTCTAGTGCGCAAAGAGGATAAGCTTGCCAGCCCTGGCTGGAGGCTCCTAGAAGACTTGGGCGCCAAGAAGATGGAGGCGCCAAAGGGGGGGCAGAGGCGGAAAAGCTGTCAGCCTTTGTCCGCCCTCCCTGGAAAAGGTGGGCGACCTCACCTACCCCCTCTGAGAAGAATACTTGGACGAGAGGAGGCCACGTCGCCTCCTAAGGAGAACCCAGAGGGGTTTTCCCGCCAAAACCCCTCCGGCCCCAAAGGTGCACCTGTGGTATCCCCTTAGCCTATAAAAGGAGGACCGAGGCACCCAAGGGAAGGGACAAGTTGGAAGGGGGACAAGTTGGGAGAGAACAAATTCGGGGAGGCTAGGCTAGGTAGTGGATGAGCCCAAGGTTAGCTTAGGCGAGAGGTGATCTCCTCCGGGCCAGGATCTGCTTGTCTTCAACCTCTAGCCAACACCTCCCGGGTTCTCACCCGCGACCACCATTGTAAAGCTACACCATGATACACCTCTCAATCCAGACATGCAGGAGTAGGGCTGTTAGCCTCCGGGCGGCCCGAACCTGGGTAAACTCCTTGTGTCTCTATGATGCTTGCTAGTACGTAGATCTCGAGCATAGACGAACCCCCGGGCGGAAGACGTTACTCAGCCTCCTTCGCGCCCCATACCGAACCTAAAAAGGGGGTATCCTTTACTCCCGGTGTCCGTGATCCAAGACACGACATCTGGCGCGCCAGGTAGGGGGCGCAAGCGCTGATTTCTTCTTCATCGGCTTCGTGTTCTTCGTCGAGATCTCCCTCAAATTCTTCATTGGCTTCGAGATCTTCGAGGAGATCTGTGCCATATTCTCCAGATCTTTCGGCCAGATCTCCCTCAAGGTCATCGACAAGGTCTCCGTCAACCTGAAGGTCATCGATAAGGTCTCCATCGACCTCAAGGTCATCGACAAGGTCTCCGTCGACCTCAAGGTCATCGACAAGGTCTCCGCCGACCTCAAGGTCATCGACAAGGTCTCCGTCGACCTCAAGGTCATCGACAAGGTCTCCGTCGACCTCGAGTTCTCCAGTAGGAATGGCGCGGAAGAAGAAGGCCAAGTCCAGTGAGGAGTACCTTCGGTACCTGGGACTTGGCTTCGACCCCGAGGAACCTTCAGCGACGCCATCCGCGCAGGGTCTCGCTAGCGGGATTCGGTTCGTGCCCCCTGTGGCTCGAGCCGATGCAGCTGCAGGTGGGGGTTTGCCCCCAGGAAGTAGTACAGGCATTGACGCCCCTCTTTCCCCGTGGATGCGCGTGGTGAAGGAAGAGCTCTGCTCAGAAACTTCCCCGTCGACTCTCCCCTTGGAGGGGGAGCGTCAGATTCAAGGTCAAGAAACTGAGGTCGCAAGGGACGAACCATACATGCCGCAAGAAGTTCAGCTCCCGTTGGGAGAAGATGGACAATTGGGACCCTTGTGCTCGTTCTATCGATCTGACAAGCACAATATCGATGACTGCCGCGAACTCAGAAAGCGTCCAAGGGACGAGGAATGTTACATCTGTGGAGAGCTTGGTTACCTCCGCCGGAATTGCCCTTTGAATTCAAAGCCAAAGAAAACCCCGAAGAAGAAGAAGTCATCAAGAACTGTTGCAGACGCCTCCACCCAAACCGACAACTCGCTTTCACCACCAGTGACCCCCACGGGTCCACCAGTGACTACCTCTGACTGGGATCGAACCTATTTCAACGAGAGCCAGCCAGAATGGGATCTCCCGGGTCACGTCGTGACAATACACCCGGGACTGAGCGGGTGGCCGCAAAAGTATCGGATTGCAAAATGGTTGGCCTCCGGGCGACAATGAAAAAGAGCTAGGAAGGGTCTCTGGACCGGCACAGCGAGAGTGTCAGCAAGGCGGGCGTGCTTTCAAGCGGCACCAGGAATAAAAGGGGTCTCCGGACCGGCATCATAAGAATGTCAGCAATTTGGACGTGCCCTCACGCGACGTCGGGAACATGAAGGTCTCAGGACCGAGACCACAGGCCCCAGCAATAAGGTCCTACGCCAGTAAGGATGACTGGGTAGGCGGCTATTTCAGCAGGAGTCCCTAGCCCTACGGGTAACTGCAGGCGGGGCAGAGTTATGTCTTAAAAGCGGCATAGAAGACCCGCTCTGGCAGCAGCACGACGAAACAATTGCTGAAATAGCCCAAAGGAGGTCGACATTAAGCTAAGTATGAAACGTTCTTGGACGGGCCTTTCCTTCGTTGCTTCTATTTTATGCATCTTGGCTAAGACGAAAGCGGGCGGTGTTTTGAGGTGGCGCCTCCACGACTAAGCTGTCTGTTTCCCTCGGGCAGTGGAATCGTGGGCTGAGGTCCGTACGGTAAAAAACGATGGGTTCTTGGGGGGGATGCGCCCTGTGTCGGTGGCTCAGATCCGTCTGAGTGCCCACGGCTCATTAGCTCTCACGCTCGTTAACCCTTCCTGAGAGCGTTAAGCCTCCACGGGTGCAATAAAACGGATAAAACCTGGGAAAGGTTATTTACATTCAGAAGGGTACTAAATATGCAAAACATAGTTCACGTTTCCCGGTGTTGCTCCGTATGTTTTCAGGACCGGTTGTCGTCCTCGCGGGAGAAGTACTCCATGATCTTGTCTACCTGGCGGGTCACCTCGGGGTTGGTCAGCATCTCGGGGGCGAGACCCTGCAGATCGTATAAGGAAGGAGGTAGCTGGTGATGTCGCCGAAGGGCCGCGACGAACTGGGTGGCCACCTGCCGGGCAGTAACCCTCCCTTCCTAGAGGGTGGTTCTGCTCACGCTGTCCCTAAGACCGTTGATGCGCGAGGCCACGAGCTCCAAGAATGATGGGTAACACCGAAGGGAATAGGAGTGCTCCGTCGGAAGGGCAGGCAGGCCCTTCACCTTCAGCACCGCCAGCCCTTCGACGATCTTCACGACCCAGGAGTGCATCTGGAGCAGGATCTCGTCATTCCCCCGCCGATGCTGACGGAAGTCACTCGTCTCCTTGGCATGTGCTCCCTTGGCCTTTGTCAGGTCCTCTTGTACCTCTTTGAGCTGATCGGACAGCTTCTCATGGCGGTCCCAGGCGATCTGGGCCTACGATTTGCTCGTCTCCGCAGTCACCAAGCTTTCGGCGAGCTTCTTGGCCTCGTCTCGGCGCACGATGGTCATACGTTTGGCGGCCTCATCCCGGAACTTCACCGCTTCCTCCAGGGTCTTGATCTTCTTCTCCAGTTCGGATCGATGGGCGCCCGAGTTCTTCTTGGACTCTTCGGCTGTGGCCAGGGCCGTTTTCTACATGTCGATGGTGGCCAACAGGGCCACTATTCTCGACGCTTGGCCATCTCGCTCGCTTCTGATCCTCCGGATGTCCTCTCGAGCTTGTTCCCGGCGTTTCTTCTCGTGGGCAAGGTCCTCCTTCAGTCTAGAGATCTTCCAATCCCTTGACCGGATGACCTCGTCCTTTGCCCGGATGGTCTTCTCCGTCGCCGCCTCCACCTCCATGCGAGTCCACCCCTCCACGTTCAGCATCCCTTGCTCCAGGCGATCCTCGTCGAGGGCCGCTCTGGCCTGGTACGCCTCCTCCGCTTCGAGGAGGGACTTCTTCTGGGCCTCGAACTCTTGGAGACGCTCCTGCAACTTCTTTTGCTGGTTGGACAGTCTTTGCTCCTGGGCGTTGAGCAGCTCTTCTTCCATCGCTACTTGCTCCTCGCGGGTTCGCACGGCCTCCTCCCCGGAGGAGGGTGATGGCTCCTACTGCTTGAGTTCGGCCTTCGCGAAGGCCAGGAACTCCCTGACGTTGGGGAACGTCCGCGTGAACCTTGGCTCCGGGTTCGCCGTCTGCTGCTCAGTCCGGGGGCTTGCGGGCTTCGACGCCTGGGCATCGTCGGATGCCTCCTCGGCCTCTGCGTTGGGATCGGACTGGTACGCTGGGGGCTCAACATCGTCTTCGCCCCCGGCGGCTTCTCCGTCCCGTCGGCGCCAACTTAAGGGCGGGCCGCTGGGGACTCAACATCGCCATCGTCCTCAGCGCGGTCCCCCACCTCAGGGTCTGCATCGATAAACAAGGTGTTAACCTCTGGGAACCTCCGGGTCCCCCGGGGACAACTGTGGCGACTCCGGGTAGCTTTACCTGGAGGTGGCGCCGAGGCTGCCGGGTCCCGACCCGGGAGCGCTCGCTCCCGCTCACGAACAGGCGATGTCCGGGTTGCCATCGTCGGCGACCCCGTGTCTCCTGCCTCCGGGGTTTGCGCTCCCGGAGAGGCCCTGCTAGGAAGCGGACGCTCCTTCGCGGTTACCGCGGAGCTTTCCGCAGCCTCCCCTGCTTCGACGTCGTCATCTACCCGGACGCGCTTCCAGGAGCTCTCAGACTCGGAGGACCTGCAGCACGCATGCGGCGGTCAGGACTGCCGCGGCTCCTATCAAGCAAGAAAGGATCAAGGTAGGCACCGGAGTTACCTTCGGGCTCGCTTACCGCTGGAAAAGCCCCACCGCTTCCCCGCAAGGTCTTCGAAGGGGTCCGGCATCGACACGCTCTCGTCATCTCTGTCTTCGGTAGGAATCGGGGGCGGGATTTCTCCCCTCGGTTTCTGCCCCGCTTGCGGACTTTGAGGAGCTGGCTGCCCGGGGGGCGGCTCTACCCCAGCGTCTTCTTGTCCCGCGGGCGTTTGCCCCTCTCCTTTGGGGGACGCGGGGGGAGGGGTGCAGCCCAACTCCTTTGGGCCCTCCTCTTCCTCATCTTCGTCGTCAAAGATCTCGGGCTCGTCTAGCGAGAAGTCGCCGTACGGCGGCTCCGCTGCCGTCCAGGACCTCCCGCGGACCGTCGCCCGGGGTAAGCGGGTCCAAGAATTTGGTACCCTGAAGCTCGTAAGCGTTGCACCCTGGCAGGAGAGGCACTGCGTCCCCTCTCGCGATGCGGTCAAGCAACGAGGAATCCCCCGCCGGAAGGTCATACCACTCCCCTGGCAGCAGGAAGTGCATCTTCCCCTCCAGCATCTCGGGCGATATGTGAGACTCCATCCCCTGGCGGGTCTCCCACAATGGTCGGGGCCTGCGTTGCAGAGGAGCAATCCCCCTCCACACGAAGTCTCCGGTGATCATGGCGCCTGTTACCTGACCGTCCCGAAGCTCCGCGAACTTCTCGAAAATAGGCAGAAGGGCCTCGTCTTGGGCGCTGACGTCCCTCGAGTTGGCCAAACTCTCGGCTAGGGCCGTCGGCACCAGGAGGTGCGGGCTGATGCTGCCCGCTTGAACAAGGGACCAGTTCTGCCTCCAGTCCTTCCAGCTAGGGTGGATCTTGGTCCCCGGATATTGGCTTGCGTTCTCCTGCTTGAGGCAGAAGGACACCCCACCTGCTATCCATCTTGATCTCCCCCTTCGGGGCATGAAGAAGTGTCAGAACAATGCCACAGAGGGCATTACCCGACGAACGCCTCGCAGGCGTGAGCGAAGACGGCCAGATCCAAGATGGCCCCTGGAGTAAGATGCAGGAGCTTCAGATCGTACGCCTGCAGGATCTCAAGGAGGAAGTCTGAGAATGGGGGAACTACCCCCATCCTGACGAAGATGTCGAAGACGGGGACCTGAGTGGGTTCCCGGTCCTTGGCCGGTGGCAGAACCTCTGTCGCCTCGCGGGCCGGCATGTCCCCCCTCGCCTGTGACGCCACCGCCCCGAATCGAGCCTTCGTCAGCAACGCAGGATCTGAGGCGTAGATGCTCGGGAACAGGACCGTTTGGCGGCGCATGTCCGCCGTTTCAGCGGCGCGTTCCGACCTCTTCATCGACTTCTCGGACCTCGGAGGCGGCTGCCTCCTGGCAAGCAAGGCACCGACGGCCTTCTTCTGGGCGCTCTGTTTGGTCCTGGCCATCGGAGCAGAGGCGTTCTGCATTTGGTGTCGCGGCGGCCAAGAAGAGTTGCAGTGTGCTATGAAAGGTGAAGACGAAGTGCTCTCCGGCGGCGCTTCGAGATCTCTGTGTTTGGAAAGGAGTAACAGCTACAGTTCCTTGGAACCGTGGCTTATAAGGCTCCCCACGCGTCGTGTCATGGTCCCACCGCTCCGGCCTGTGCGGGTACCGAGGAGGCTTTCCGTTCGATCGTCTCCTCCCTGTGGATTCAAGGCGAGCGTTGGCGGTCCGCGCGGATCGCAACGTTCAGAAGACCCATGGGACGCGCACCTCCGTAGTGCGCGGCTCTGACGGATGTGACAAGACGTTCAAGACCTGACGCCGAGGACCCACTTTGACTCTTTTTTGGTCATAGCCCCGACGGCAGAAGGGCGTGGTGCCCGGCGGCTACTGTCGCAATAGTGGAACATGGGGTTCTCCTGATGCGGTCAAAGTGGGTCCAGCACACATGGGCCCACCAAGGAGGCACTCAAGGCCAAGGCACAAGACTGGCAGATGGGCCCCCCATTTGCCCCGCGGCGTCCCGACGCGCGCGGCATCGACAACCAAGGCAAAGGACCCGGGGACCCTCCGGGGCCCCCTCGACCCGGAAGCAGGCATGGAGCTCCCGGGACCCCGACGCCCGGCAGGAGGCCAGGGTCACCTCGGGAACCAACCTCCAATGCGCAAAGAGGATAAGCTTGCCAGCCCTGGCTGGAGGCTCCTAGAAGACTTGGGCGCCAAGAAGATGGAGGCGCCAAAGGGGGGCAGAGGCGGAAAAGTTGTCAGCCTCTGTCCGCCCTCCCTAGAAAAGGTGGGCGACCTCACCTACCCCCTCTGAGAAGAATACTTGGATGAGAGAAGGCCATGTCGCCTCCTAAGGAGAACCCAGAGGGGTTTTCCCGCCAAAACCCCTCCGGCCCCAAAGGTGCACCTGTGGTATCCCCTTAGCCTATAAAAGGAGGACCAAGGCACCCAAGGGAAGGGACAAGTTGGAAGGGGGGACAAGTTGGGAGAGAACAAGTTCGGGGAGGCTAGGCTAGGTAGTGCATGAGCCCAAGGTTAGCTTAGGAGAGAGGTGATCTCCTCCGGGCCAGGATCTGCTCGTCTTCAACCTCTAGCCAACACCTCCCGGGTTCTCACCCACGACCACCATTGTAAAGCTACACCATGATACACCTCTCAATCCAGACATGCGGGAGTAGGGCTGTTAGCCTCCGGGCGGCCCGAACCTGGGTAAACTCCTTGTGTCTCTGTGATGCTTGCTAGTACGTAGATCTCGAGCGTAGACGAAGCCCCCGGGCGGAAGACGTTACTCAGCCTCCTTCGTGCCCCATACCGAACCTAAAAAGGGGGTATCCTTTACTCCCGGTGTCTGTAATCCAAGACACGACAGATCCTCACGAAACTCTCTCAAATCAGATTTGGTGGCTAACATTACTATTTTGTTCTCTCCCTCACTTTTCTTTTTACCACTCAAATTTGGCTTTTGGCTCTCACTCACTGAAGGTGGAGTCTCTCACCTAGCTAATCTCTCACGCTCAGCCTCACGGTTAACTTCAACTTTTTGGCGAGGCTCATTTACTATTTCTTGAGGTGTCATAGGCCGCAACATCACCTCCTTGCCATGCCAATTGAGCTGATAGGTATTTGATCTCCCATTGTGCCGCACATCTCTATCAAACTGCCATGGACGTCCCAACAACAAGTGACAAACGGTCATTGGAACCACATCAAACTCCACGGTGTCCTTGTAAGTTCCAATCGGAAATTCAACTTGCACCATGTGATTAACCTTCATCTCCCCACTTTCACTCAACCACTGAATAAAATATGGATGGGGATGCGGCAAATATTTCAGATTTAGTTTTTGACAGAGCTCTTTGCTAGCTAAATTGCGGTAGCTGCCACCATCAATGATTACTTTGCAAGAACTTCCATTGCCAATTGCAGCCCTTGTTTGAAACAAATTGCATCGCTACTCCGAAGAACTAGGGGACACACTCAGCACCTTAGGCGTGCACACAATCGATTGTAAACGCTCGGCATCCGCATAATACAACTCATCGTCATTGTCCTCCTCCAACTCAGCATTAGGATCAACCTCATCACCACTCTCATACTCGCCGGTCTCCTCATTGATCAACATGACCTTCTTGTTTGGACACTCACGCTTGAAGTGACCCTTGCCTCCACACGTATGACAGTTCATATCATGTGTACGAGCTGTAGAATTGGAAGAACCAGCAGCACTTGCAGCAGGTTGTGGTGATTGCTTGACATTAGGGACAACCGAAACTGACTTTGAAGGAGCAGCACCACGGAAACTAGGAACAGGACTAGACGGCACCACACTAGGAGTCACTCGTAATGAAACACTACCTCGCACATAGGACGAACGAGGTGCATATTTGGCATCTTCTGCCAACTGTAACTCAGCTTGACGTGCCTGATGCAACAAATCTTGTACATCGCCATATTGATGATGATGTACAATTCTCTTGATGTTAAAGCTCAAACCTGAAAGGAAACGCTGCATAGTTTGTTCAGGTTCTTCTCGCACTTTAGCACGCTACATGATCAACTCCATCTCCTTATAGTACTCATCAACGGACTTGGTACCTTGCTTCAAATTCTGAAACTTATCATACAAAGAACAGATGTAATTGCGAGGAACAAAACGATGACGCATCTCCGCCTTCATCTCTCGCCAAGACAAAATAGGTACATCATTTGCTTCACGCCTCGCACTCACAAGACCGTCCCACCATAGCAAAATATAACCATCAAACTCAGAAGATGCAAGCTTGATCTTTCTATCTTCAGTGTAGTCATGCAAACGCCAAAGTTGCTCCATCTACAACTCCCAGTTAATATATTCTTCCACATCCACAGAACCTTCAAACTTGGGAATACTGAATTTGGGCTTACCAACGCTATCATCCTCACGGTTGGCTGCATGAACAAAATTGTCGCCAATCATACGGCGTGCACCAAGAGGCGCAAATCCACGACCAGGAGGTACAGCACCACCTCGGCCACCTCCACGTCCACCATTAGCATGTGGTTGTGGTTGTTGTTGCCATTACAACCTCTCACGATGAGCAGCAGCTTGCTCATAATCCTCCTCTCCATCGAAATCAACACCGTGATCACCATGAACACTTGCATCATCAACAGGTTGCTCATTTCGTTGCGTCAACACTCGCACGGCACAGTTCAATGCACCAATAGAATTCTGAATCGCTGGCAAGGCAGCTGCAGACTCAGTTGCCGTTTGTAGCACATTGTCAACCTTAATATCCGTAGCAGTCAAATCTGCTTGTAGCCTGTCACATTGAGTGTTGAACTAACGTGTCAGGTGATCTTGAAGAGCTTCATATTCGTCCCAACAAACAGGAGCGTTGCCGTCCTTCTTTTGCCTCACAACACCATCATTCTCATCTCCTGAAGACATGATTAGTGCACAGAAGGGTATATAGATATGTGGAAAACTCTCAACTCACTCAAACAAAAAGAAATTGTGTATCTTACCGTTCCAAAGTGAATAGTATAGCTTACCACTTGTATGGACAGAACGTGCACGGATGGGGTGAAGCGAATATTATGGGTCTCAAAGTGTTACACAACAAAAAAAAGTGTTACACAACAAAACCAGGGTAATTTTGTGGAGCTTGGTAGGGATACCTAACTACACCAAAAGGCAAACCCTAGTGTTGATCGTATGACACAAAGGAAACTCACACGATGGGGATAAACTGGGCAATGCAACTATGAACAAGGATGTCACAAAGCACTAGAAAGACACTAGCAAGTAGCTCAGATTAACAGGCACACGATTGCTCAAGGACTAGCAGTGTCACCACAATATACAGGAAACTTGCACTTTTATCTCTCTCTCTTTTTTTAACTATTTATGACCAACAACTTGAAAGCAACAAGACACACGTCCAAGAGAATGGGTGAGCACAAAACGTAGCTAGTCTAATATGGGTAAGCTCCTAACACGGGCTGTAGAAAGGCTGTGTCTATGTTTTTCACCAAAAAGTTCGCTTTATGCCGAAGCTGAAACTTCAAAGGCCAAAAACTCGATGTTCCTGGACAAATTTGGGGATTCCGAGACCGTTGAGAAGGCTTAAACAGGTGAAGCGAGTTTGGTTGGATAGAACTTTTTCTCCTCTTCAATTTGAGAGGTCGATCGTCCAAAACGGAGTTCGTATGCAAAAGTTATGACCGTTTTACTAAAACTGTCAAAATCGGAGTCGCGGCAGAGAAAATCGACCGAAACCGTGCCGCGGCAGAACGCGCGGCAGGATTCCGATTTCAATTCGAACTCGGCAACGATACAAGATACGCAAAAGGAAAACGACCAGCACCTAGAACTTGACTTAAGGATGTAATCTAAGGCTATGGCGAAAACTAACCCTAATATTTTTGGCTTTTTTGGATAGGATGAAAAATATCAAATCTACGGGGATTTGTGGATGCTCACCGAGTAAACGCTGGAAATCTGATACCAAGATGATAAGGGGTGGCCCGATCTTCTCAATGAGCGGTGGTAGATGGATGATGATGGTAAATAACTTGCGAGATTCCGACGAACTCTCCGGCTACTCCCCTGTTGCCAATGCAACAACTCTTCAACCCAATGGATATTCGTGACGCCTCACACCGATGCAACGTAGCCGCCGACCACGAAGCGGTTTCTGCAATCTACTAATTCCCAATGGAACAATAGATCACACTCAAACTTTGGTAGCAATAACCTCTAGATCGAAACAAAGTGGAGGGGTGAATTCCTGATCGAAGCAAAGAGGAATTCTAGTATAGATGAATGCTTAGCAATCCAATCTAGGGTTTTAATCAAAACGTAGTCTAACCTTGACCTAGTCGCCGGCCATAGCCTTATATAGGAGTCCTAGGGCCGGGGAAACACTTAAACCGACTCAAACAGGGTTTGGTTCGACCCAAAAACGAATACAAACCGACCAAAACTGGTTCGGTCCAAATCTGGTGCGCAGGCCGGGTCCAGGCCGGGCTGATGCATGGCAGGCAAACCGGGCCTGGCCACGGTGGAGGCCGGGCTGAGGCCGGCCGCTTCGGGCACCTGACCAGCCTAGGCCGGGCTGGGGCCGGCCTTCCAGCGATTTGGAGGCCGGAAGCTTCGGGTCCCTGGCCGGCCTGGCCGGGCTGCCTGGATTTCTTCGTCTTCCTTCTTTGCGCATTCCTCCCGCTCCTCCCTCGTGCCATAGGTGACGTTGTACTCCAATTCTTGCCGCTCCTCTGGTCCTCCTCCAATGTGGGTGTTATCAACAACCCTAATCATACACAAGTGCATAGACTTAGGTAGTATAAAATTCTCATCATCACAAACATCATATTTGACTAAGAGTGAGTTCACCTGTTGTCCAAGTAACTTGGCATGGGCTCTTGTCATTGGTCCAATCCTCACTTCATTGGGCTTGTCTTGAACAGCAACATCCTCGATGGAAGAAAATGGTAAAGGACTAGGGATGTCCTCATCATTCAGCCCTTGGAGGAGACTTGTATATCACCTTGAGCTATCTTCTGTTCTTTCCACCCCATCGGCATGTCATGCTTCTTAGCTCCAAGTTATGCACAGAGGAAGATCATCGTGGGATCGAGAAGATCGTGAAGGATATGTGTTGTCGTGTTTCCCTCATCCCTCTTCCTACTCTAGAATCTCGGGACGAGATTACTGTAAGGGGGGTAGATTTGTAACAGCCCCAGTTTGGCACCCTAAAATATGGGCCAAATTTTCACTTTTTGCTTTGCAACATTGCATCATGGCATCCATTTAAATTGCTAATTTAAAATAAAGCAAGATTGGAAAGCATCAAAAGGAAACAAACCCAATCCCAAAAATCTCCAACCTCAATGAAATTGCTCAAATTGGTGAAACCAAATTATTCTAGAATTTCCAATTTGTCCAGGAAGTCCCAAGAATACATTTTATAAATATTTACCAAAGGCAATTTCTTGCCAAGCAAAGAAATAAAATTGAGAATTAAAAATTGGTTCAAATCAATTCCTATTTTTGAAACCAAGTTTAACTTGCTCAAAATTTCAAAAGAAAAATAAGGGGAGGTTCCTTATCTTGTTGAGAGCATCCCTGAAATTTTCTATAATTTTTGGAATAGTTTAGATGCCCAAATAAACTAGCCAGTTTCTGTTTTGAAACACTTGACCGATACTACCGGTCAAATAACCGGTAGTACCGATGAGTCGTCTTCACTGTGGCGATAGTGGCCGCCCTGTGCACCATGCCGCGCACCTGCTCACTTGTCGCACGCTGCCGTGGACCCTAGGGTTAAGTGGCCGCCACCGATGCCCTCACCTGCTCCCTCTCCCTCTCCCCATCTCATTCCCTGTTTTTCTGGATCGAAATCCAAAGCCTAGCGCTAGCTCCCGACCGACGCCGCCCCGCCGAAGCCGCCGCCAAATCGCCGTCGCGTGGATCCCCGCAGTGCAGATCGACGCCGGCCGTTCCCTCTGCTTCGTCGTCCTGGTCCTACCCATGCAACGAATCGCCTTGGGAGGCCCCGCATCGAGCTCGCCGCCCTCTTCTTCCCCGTGGCCGGTGAAGCTCCGCCGAGCTCCTGTCCGTCGATTCCGGCCGCCGTCGCCATCCCCGTCCGCTCCGAAACACCGTACGCGTCCAGGGTGAGTTGCTCTCCCTCCTGGACACCCCCGTTCTCCTCCCCTCTTCCTCGTTCCACCGGCCGCCGTAGCTAGCTCTAGCACCGCCGTCTGTCGCCGTCGCGCCTTGCCGTGGATGCCGCTCTGGTGACCGGTTGCTGGCGCCGCCGCCACTAACAGGTTTGCCTCGGCAAGCCGCTTCCAGTGAGCGCAGTAGCTCACCCCCTCTCACACTGCATAGATGCGCGCGTGCTCGGCCTGCGCGTGGTCACCGCGCGCTCCCATCGCGGCCGTGCTCAAAAGCCTTGAGCGGTAGTACCGGTACTTTTGGACCGGAAGTACCGGTTAGCAAAGTTCCGTACTGGATAACCGTTTTTCTAACCGGAAGTAGGTCCGGAAGTACTACCCTTAGTACCGGTTAATAATTTACGGTTTTGTATGTTTTCAATTATAACCGGAAGTAGCACCGGCAGTAGCACCGGAAGTACCGACTAGGAGTTTTCGGTACTGGGCTTGTGTTTTTAGCCAGAAGTAATACCGGTAGTAACTGCGTTACCGGAACTACCGGTAATTCCACCGGAAGTACTGGCTATTTTTATATTAGCTTGAGAATTTTATAACTTAATAAATGTTACTTCAAATCTTACAAATGATATATCAAATTGATCAGCAATTCAAATGCTATCTAACTATGCTAATATCACATCATGACAACAAAATTTTCTTTGATGTCATTTATTTAATTGGTTAAAAGAATTAAATTCAAATAATCATTTAATTCACAAATTATTCATCAATACTCGGAAAATCACAAACGAGGTACCAAAATGATCAGAAGAACAATACCTATCTAATCATGTCATGTTCATGCATATTTAAGCCACTTCTTAGTAATGTAATAATTTATAACCCATGTGGCCATTAAGTTAAATATGGGGTTGATTCCAAATAATTGCACTAATTATTTGGAACTCCATTTAAATTGTTAGATAAATTAAATGATGATATCATTGCATAAACTTGTCATGTCATCATGTGTTTGCGCATTGCACTTCAATTTGTGTTGATTGCCTTGTTTATTTTTAGTGTTTGCTTCTTCTTGTTAGAACACGATTTGAGATCGAGACGAGCCCGAAGTGGAGAGCTACAACACCGAAGGCCGACAATGGAGTATGGAGCAACAAGTCAACGACCCTGTTTTCCCCGAAGCCCTATATATTTATATTGCCAACCAAGGCAAGAGATAACCTAACCTTCTTGGCATATAGCATCCTATTGTTTTATACAACTATTTTATCCACCATAATATTGCATTCGATTCCAATGTCACTTTTGATCAAGTTGTAGAGTATCCTATGAATTGCATTGTCCCCTAAACCATTACATGTCTCCCCTCCTATTAACCATAGGTTGTTGTGTTGGCCTGAGACACTTTATATCTGTTGCTTATTGCTTAGCTATGCTTAGCCATGCTTAGTTAAATGCTTAATTGTCCGGTGATTATTTCCATTAATTACGATTGTTGATGGAATGTTCGGACATGGTGAATGTTGGTGGTTCCTTAATTTAAAATTGTATAAAAGGCTTGGATGAGTTGCCATCGGGGATGGTGTTTTTCCTCATTCTTGCCCCTAGGTGCGAGTTCTTTACCTCTTGAACCAAGACGAGCGTGCTTCCATTGGTGGGAGTATGGGCTCCGTACTAACTGAATAACTTGTGCGGGCGTATCCAAGGCTCCTCTAGTTTGCGCTTTCCATTTGCGTGTGCGTTGCAGGTGGATGATAGTGCGAAGAGGGTGTGTGGTGGTGTTTAGGATGTGGCGATGGGGGCAGGGGCTGAAATAGGCTGGATAAACTTGTCGTGTCGCCACAGATGATCCTTGGATAGTCTCACGCGAGGTAAAGGTTTAACCGCGCCCACTTGCCAGCTTTCCCCGGACGAGAGCTAATCAGGCGAGCCGGACGGTACCAATGGGTAAATTAGTACACCCCTGCAGGGTTTAATCTTTTCGAAAAGCCGTGTCCGCGGTTATGGACGACTTTGGAATAGACGATAAGATCATAGAAAACCTGAACCCAATTAAAATTTGGCAGCTAAAGGTTGCAACTTTTCAACGTGTGATAACGGTTCATTTCCTCGAGGGTGATTCGAGGGAGTGCCTTGGTGGAGATGAGTGTTGGTTTCTAGCTACTATGGGTTCAATGGGAACCGAAGATAAAGGTTTACTATCTTAACCCCTTTCGAAAAAACCTTCTGAGTAGTCGATGCCATGTGTCAAGTTTTTGAAAAGGAAAGTTAGCTTTATGTAAATTAACTACTATACAACATTAGAGCCTTGTCATCATTGGGCCTATATCGCCCTACTAAACTTGCGAGTACGTCGTACTCAGTCTCTCTTTGTTGCTTATTAATTGTTTCAGAGGAGGACATTACCGAGCAGACAGTTGGATTCTTCGTGGATGTCGACGAGTAGTATGGGGTTCCCAGGTGGCAGCTTAGGATGTCGGGGAACAAGTTGGCTGGGAAATGTTTATCTGTAGGCCTCTTAGGCCATATTTTGGATCTTGTTGGCTTAGACAACTACCTCGCTTCCACGAGATGTATTGTTGGGTCTGTGACCCCTGTGTGTAACTTGTATCTTTCTCGCTATATGAGTTGCTATATGATCTTTTGTGTCATAGAGTCTGTGATGTGCCAGTTGTTCCACAAGTCTTGATCTCTTTCTTATACATTGATAGCTATGCCAGTGTTTATGGCATGATCGATGTGTTGTGGGAGCGGTAACTCCATGCCCTTCGATTGTGTAGCATAGCCTAAGGGTTACATATCCTCTCTGTATAATTTCGGGGTCGCGGCGTTACACTCGAGCACGTGCCTTCGTGTATGTCCTTTAGCAGTTCTTGGCCTTGTTCTTGTGGTATGCATCGCAGCTTGACTCTGTTGTCGCACCACCGATAAAGCTCGCCGTGAATTAAGACTTAGATCTTAGCCTGGTGGGCCACCCGTTCGGCCTCGTGGTCGTCTTCCGGGAGGACGTGCTCCACCATGTACTTGACGATGCCTTGGGCCTAGGGTGGGTGGTTTCGTTCCACCAGTAGTACCGCTTGGATAGGAGGAAGCAAAGCTTCTTCTGCCGCGGGCACTGCCGGGTCTTGGGCTTCTGGGCTGGCTATCCGTGTTGTCGGTGTAGAAGGGTTGCCAGTCCCCAGTGTCGATGCAGACCTTGACTTGAGCCTCTCGGGAGAGATTGAAAGCTGCCGGAGCACCTCAATGTAGATCCCGGGAGGCACTGGCTCCCACTTGGATGCCAGTTGCGACAGCTCATCCGCGGACGTGTTCACCTCCCGCGGGACATTAACAGCTATGAAGCTGCTGAAGCACCGCTGGAGTTTCCATACTTTCTCGACGTATGGCGCCATCTGAGGACAAGCGTACTCCTTGTTTACTTGCTTGATGACTAGCTGAGAGTCACCCTTGACGACGAGCTTGCCGATGCCGAGACCAATGGCAGCACAAAGTCCCGTGAGCAGGTCTTCGTACTCCGTCGTGTTGTTTGAGATGTTTCCTTGGTAGTGCATCTGGACAATGTACTTTGGGCGGTCGCCAGTTGGCGAGGTTAGGACGACCCTAGCGCCTCCTTGCCCCTTGGTGTAGGAGCCGTCGAAGTGCATTGTCCAGGCGTTGGGATGTTCCTTCCCGAGGAGGCTTGTTTCCTCTTCTAGGCCGTCGAATGCCGTCTCGGTCCACTTGGCCGTGAAGTCAGCCAGTGCTTGGCTCTTGATGTTGTCCGTGTGCTCAAATTTGAGACCGAAGCCTTGAAGTTCCATGGCCCACGATGAGATGTGTCCAGTGGTCAGCGGGTTCTCTAAGGGGCTCCTCAGATTGTACTTGGACACCACCGTGATCGGATGCCCTTCGAAGTACAGCCTCATCTTGCGGGAAGCAATGAGGATTGCTAGCAGAAGCTTCTGCATCATGGGATATCGCTCCCGGGCATCGCGCAGCACCGAGATGATGAAGTAGACTCGATGCTGCACCTTGCGTGTTGCTGAGTCCTTGGCGGGCTCGGCATCCTCCACGTCCTCAGCGCCCCGGGGTGTTGTTGAAGTAGCCCCCGGCAGGGCTGCCTCACAGTGGATCCCTTCATCCCCCGCGATGTCGGGTTCGATGATGACGGGAGGGGCAGAGGTGCTGGGATCTTCGAACCGCTGGTCACCCGGCAGCCTCTTCTTGCTTGATTGCCCCGGGAACGGATCCCCGGGATGCTTGCCCTTGCGCGACTTCTTTGGAGGTGCGTCGCGCTCTACTACCAGCACGGCGCTAATCACCTGGCTGGTGGCCGCGATGTACAGTAGCAAAGGCTCCTTCTCTAATGGGGCCACGAGGACTGGCGGTGAGGCAAGGTAGCGCTTGAGGGATTGCAGGGCTTCCTTGGCCTCGGGTGTCCACTCCACGGGGCCCGATTTCTTGAGTAACTTGAAGAACGTTAAGGCCCGCTCTCCAAGCCTTGAGATTAAGCGCCCGAGTGTAGTGATGCACCCGTTGAGGCGATGCACGTCCTTGACCCGCCGGGGTGCCTCCATTCGTTCGATGGCTTTGATCTTGTCGGGGTTCGCCTCAATCCCCCGTTGGGAGATTAGGAAACCCAGCAGCTTGCCGGATGGGACCCCGAACATGCACTTGTCGGGGTTGAGCTTGAAGTTGACCCGGCGGAGGTTGTTGAAGGTCTCGTGCAGGTCCTGGACGAGGGAGTCCTTGTACCGGGTCTTGACCACGATGTCGTCGATGTACGCTTCCACGTTGCGGCCCAGCTGAGGCCCGAGGCACGCCTGCATCGCACGCTGGAAGGTAGCGCTGGCGTTCTGGAGGCCAAAAGGCATCCGGGTGTAGTAGTAGCAGCCCTTGGGGGTGATGAAGGTCGTCTTCTCCTGGTCCTCGATCGCCATCATGATGTGGTCATACCCGGAGAAGGCATCCAGGAAGCACAGCGACTCGCAACCGGCCGTGGAATCCATGATATGGTCGATGCGCGGCAGAGGGAACGGGTCCTTCGGGCAGGCCTTGTTCAGGTATGTGAAGTCGATCTAGAGCCGCAGCTTGGAGGTCATCGATTTTGGCACCAACACATGGTTGGCTACCCAAGTGGGGTGAGGAACCACCTTGATGACGCCGGCCCAGTAGCTTGTCAGTTTCGGTGACGATGAACTCCAACTTCTCCTTGCTCTGCTTCCTCAAAACCTGCTTCACGGGGCGGGCATCCGTGTTCACCGCCATTTTGTGCTCGATCACCTCCCTTGGTACGCCGGGTAAACCTGACGCCTCCCACGCGAAGACGTCAGAGTTCTCCTGAAGGAAGGCGATGAGTGCGCTTTCCTATTTGTCAGTGAGGGTGGGCACCGATGGTGATGGTGCGGGAACCGTCACTCGTTAGTGCCACCTTCTTGGTCATCTGCGGGTCGCCGTGGAATGGCACCTTCTTGGAGGAAGTGGATGCCGAGCCCCCGGGGTACCCTCCGTCCCTGGAGAATGCGCCGGCACCAACCTCCTGCACATCTTGACGGGTGTCCGCCGTCATCGCCACCGTCTGGTTCAGCTTCTGAACGCAGTAGATGGCATCGTCGATGTCGGCCTTGACCTTGATTATGCCCCATGCCGACGGGATTTTCATCATGTTGTAGGCGAAGTGGGAGACGGCCATGAACTTGGCCAGCGCAGGCCGGCCGAGTATGCCGTTGTATGGGAGCGGCATGTCGGTGATGTCGAAGATGATCTCCTCAGTGTAGAAGTTCTCGGGGTCACCGAAAGTGACCGGAAGAGTGATCTTCCCCAGAGGCCGTGTGACGTTCCCTGTTTACACCTTGGAACACGCTAGTGTCTTGCAAGGGGGAAAGGGGTATTTGCAGGGTGGCCAAGACCTTCGCCGTCAGCAGGTTGAGGCTAGAGCCTCTGTCGACCAGCATCTTGGTGACCTTGTAGTTCTGGATGATGGGCGACACGATCAGGGGCAGGGTCCCTACCCCGGCGACTTTGTCGGGGTGATCTTCCGGGTCGAAGGTGATTTCCTGATTGGACCACTCCAGAGGCTTTGGCGGTGCCAAGGCGACCGCGTTCAGCTCCCAGACAAGTCTCTTGCTCGCGCTATTGGAAGGAGGCACGGAGGCTCCTCCGTGGATGCACCCGACAACCCCGTTGATCTCTTGGAATTGTCCATTGCCGCCGCCCTGAGGAGCCGGAGCATCCCCATTGTTGGCGAACTCTGGGTTGCTTGGTCCATGTCCGCCTTGGCCTCCGCGCCCTCCGCCGTGGCCTCCGCGACCTCCGCCACGTCCCCACCCTCGGCCGCCATAGCCTTGGTGATCCGTGGGGCAGTCTCGAGAGTAGTGCCCGGTGAGTCCGCAGCTGTAGCAGGCGCCTGGGCCGACCCCGCCAGACTGACGTTGTGCGCGCATGGCGAGGCCATTCATTTGGCGGTAGTCCTTGAGCAGGTGGTTACCGTCAAGGTGGACGTGGCACCATGGATCTTCCTCACCCTCCGAGGTTGAGGCCGGCTTGGTCTTCTTGGTGAGAGGCTCGGTGACGAAGACGCGCTTGTCGGGTCTAGGGTCCCGTTTCTTGTTCTTGGCAGGGGTGACCCTGTCATCGGGCTCGTCCTCCCCGGGAACCCTGACCCCTTTCTCTACGTGGGCGCAGCGGTACACAAGCTCCCAGAGCTCACGGGTGGTTTACATGCGATGTGTGCTCAACTTCTCGCGCATCCGGGTGTGCCGAACGTTGGCATGGAAGGTGATGTAAGGGGTTGGCCCGATCTTCACGGATTTGAGGGGTAAAGAGGATGAACACGAAGAACACGTAGGTGGAAACGAAGAACACGAGGGGAAAGGGCAAATTCGTGGGGGATAACTCGCTAAGCCTACAAGGGAGAATCACCCGGCAACAAACCCCCAACGGAGTAGCCTTCGGATCCCAAAACCCAAGTCAACAACACGCTTAATGAAACTGATTTCTCTTACCGGCCGGTCCACCGATCCAATAGAATTACCGCAGTGGAAGATTGGTTTGCACTACTAGAGACACCTTAGTGAAAGAGTAGCTACAACCAGAGATTCATCATCCTCCTTGGAGGAACCCATCACGGGAAGGAGCAACGCTCAACTCTCTAGTTCATTCATCTCTAGTCTAGAATGGAAGGGGGGAACTATTTATAGTTTAGTACAAAACGAGGGGGGTCCGGCCTGGGGGCCGGCCTAGGCTGGCCTGGAGGCCGGCTTGCGCTGGTGGGGATCCGGCCTGGAGGCCGGCGTTGTCTGGTGGGGGACCGAACTGGAGGCCGGCGGCGTCTGGAGGGAGACCGGCCTGGGGGCCGGCCTGGAGGCCGGCGGCGTCTGGAGGGGGACCGGCCTGGAGGCCGGCTGCGTCTGGAAGGGGTCCGGCCTAGGGGCCGGCCCAGGCCGGCCAGGAGGCCGGCTGGCTCCGCCTTGAGCTTTTGCCTTGACGCTTCCTCCTCCTCATCCACGCATACCCCTTAGTTGATTGGAGACCATGGAGTTCCTTGCCACCCTTTGAAGTCCTTGGTGGCTTGTCGTACGTTGGAGTGCTTGACATGGTGTTGTCGTTGGGTTGGGCTACATCATCTCCCCCTCCTTCAAAAAGCGTCGTCCTCGAGGCTAGCACGTCCTCATCATGTGAAGGAGATAGATGGCTTGACGTTGACGTAGTAATCACCATGTAGGTTTTGTTGCGCCAATTGTATGGCCGCTCTTCAATGTTCTTTCGCCTTTCATTGAACCTAGAGAGCTCACAAAGAAGACGAAACAACACTCAAAGAGTAGCCAATTCTTGAAGTTCATGACATGGGCACTTAAGTAGAAGGAAGTCACCTTAGCAAGACGCCAACATTTCGTTGATGCGCAATCTTGTGCCATGAAGTTGTGGGTGGCGATTGAAAGTGCATGGTTGATCCCATGCATGGTTTTGGTAATTAATGACAATCTCTATGGACTAATATTTGCATTGAGCTATATTTGTAGGTGTCCATTTGCTTGCTTGTCTCCATGTGTTGGAGTCAAGGTCTTGCTTGTTCTCCATGTGTTGGAGTCAAGGTTAAGGGAAGAAGATCTTTTGTTGATCAAGGCCAAGGTGTTCGTCATCAAGATAAAGGCCAAGTGAAGATATGCCGAAGTGGTGCTTCCCCCATCTTGGTGTATGGGGGAGCCTCATGTGAATCTTCACCGAGCGAAGCGCAATCAAGAAGATGGTTCGCCTTGAGGAGATGAAGATCGTCTCCATCGACCTCAAGTGGATTAATGCGCAAGGCAAAGGTATGATCTTGGTAGGGATTTTATTTTACCGGTCTCATAATGTTAGTTGAGAGACCGGGTTGTAGGATAGATAGCCGTACTATCAAGAGGGGCTCTTGACCGAGTATTGTGATCGTATCGTTCGTGGAGAGCTCAAACCTTTGCATCCTTGCTTCCTCACAATCATCTTTATTGGTTCTTATTTGGCTCTTCTCGTGGTGTGGTCTTGGTGCTTGTCGTGCTTGTCATGACAAGGCTAAGTTCACCGAAAACCGTTTTCATATGCGTCTTACTTTGCATTTTCGGTTTTGGAGAGTTTGCCGGTTCTTCCGTGTGGAAGGTTTCACCCTTCCAACCCTCCGCACAATCTCCTTTGCTTGTTTTTGTAGGGTAAGCTCTTGTCGTCCTCTTTCCAACAAAATTGGATTCACTCGATTCGGACTTCATTTGCAAAAGTTATAGCAGTTCTGGTTTTCACTGTTTTGATCTACCCCGGAGATGGTCCGGAGTCTCCGGTCTCACCGGAGTCTTCGGTCCAGAGGACCCGGAGTCTCCGGCCCTTGTTTTTTGTTGTCGAACGTCTTTTGTGTGGTGCGCTCCTGGACTCGGTCCGGAGTTTCCCCGGAGAAGGACCGGCGTCTCCGTCCCACCGGAGTCTCCGGCCCGAGGACCCGGAATCTCCGGCCCTCCTTTTTTCTCTGCCCTTTTGCATCTGTGTGGTGCGCCTCTAGATAGGGGTCCGGAGCTCCCCCGGAGTCTCCGGCCTGACCGGAGTCTCCGGCCCCAAGGACCGGAATCTCCGGCCTCCCCGATGACCTAGCAGACCGGAGTCTCCGGTCACTTACTCCGGAGTCTCCGGCCTGGACAGGCTCCAATGGCTAGTTTTTGGGGGAGGCTATAAAAAGCCTCCTTCCCCCCCAAAAGCTGGTGACACACCTTGCGTACTTGTTCTTGCTCTTCCCCTGTCGGGGGGAAGCCCCCGAGTGGGGTCAATATGGTAAAATAAGGTTGACTCGGAGTTGACCGAGTCAATGGAAACCGACATATCATACTGGCTTACCCGGATTCGTCCGAGTCAGGTCAAACCGACATAGCCTTATGTCGGATCATGTTTATTATATGTCGGAGTCTCCTTCATTGTTCTTATGTGCAGGATGGGGTAAACCGAGTCAAGAGCATGGGGCATGCCTATGCCGGGTGGAAGTCATCTCGGACGGTGGTCCAAGCTCCTTGGGACACGGAGCGAGACAAGGGCGGCGGTGTGCCGCAAGTGGACGGCGTGCCGTACCTCGGCCATGCCTCTGACGCGGGTGGCGCGGCACAGTGGCGCTAGGCCTAGGCGTGGGCGTGCTGTCTGACACAGAGGGGACCGTGGCGACCAGCGCTGCCACGGTTTGGGTATGGCGCAGCGGCGCCCGTGTCGGCCGGAGACCAAGGGGTATGGCGCCAGTAGCAATGTTTTACACTGTAACCTTGGGTTTCCCTATATAAGGGGTACCAGGGGCTCCTCTTACAGGGACGATTCCCGGACAGACGCGGAGACGCTGGACAAACACTTAGTAGTTTCTGAGAGATAGCAGGAGAGCAAGAGTGCAGTCCTGAGACTCGGTAGAGGCTTAGAGTTGGTAGTTCTCCCTACCCAGCTCAAGGAGCAAGCTTGTAAACCATCTGTGATCCACTTATATACATCAGAAAAGCAGGAGTAGGGGTGTTATCTCCTCACGAGAGCCCCGAACCTGGGTAAATCGTGTGCGTGTGTGTGTGAGTGTGTGTGTGTTCGTGTCTGTACATTTTACGTGCAAGCCCTTCCCGGTTGCCTCCAGCGTCCAATCGGCCCCACCTTAAGCCTATATGGCATCTGTCCGTGCACCACCACGACAGTTGGCGCCCACCGTGGGGCCAGCAGCGGTGCTGGCTGGTGTGTTCATCCGGACGGGTTCCTTCATCGCACCGGGTGAGCGCGTTCTCTGTGGCCTTGTCCACAGGTTCGGCTCGCTCAACGTCGTCAGCGACAACGCTGGCTGTTTCGGCAGCAGGCCGCTACCCCGGAACGGCTGCCTCATCGAGTTCGGCTCCCTCACCGTCTACGTCGCCACCAAGGTCCCCTGCCGGTTTCCTGAAAGGGTGCAGGTTGCAGCGGATCCCCCCGCTGCTAGCTGTGCAGAGGTCATGATGACCGCCCCGGTTGCTGGAGCCGGGGTGGCCGAGGTTAGCACCAGATCCGCCAGGACGGGACGCCCGCCGCTGGAGAGGCCGGAGAACCGTCAGGAGCTGGCCAGTACTTCCGCTGTGCCGGTGGTGCAGAGTCCTCTTCAGGACGGGATCGAGAAGCTGGCAACCCCAGTGGCTCCAAGCGCAGATGTTGTTCTAACTCAGGCGGAGTTGGAGCAGCAGCGCCAGGAGATACTCCGAGAGGCTCAGGAGGTGGCCCGGGTCAAGCAGGACTTCGACATCTCCCTCCGTGAGTACAATATCGCTCATGGTTTTACACCGGTAGCCAACCCGGTTAGTCGTATAAATGAAGTACGTGCTAGAGGTAGAGACCTCAATGCCGAGATAACTAGAGATGGTAGAGCCAAATCTAGTAAAACTGCTAGTCATATGTCGGCAGGCCGGCCGAAATATAGTACACCGGGTAAGAACCTTAGAGCTGCTGAGGCTGCCATAGCAGAGTTGCCTTACTTGTCCGGTGAAGCTCGTAGTAGGCAGCAGGACCGAGTCAATGAGCTGGTAGCTGTAGCCAACCGTCAGAATGAGGCATTCCGGAATGCAAATCCGGGTGTAGGAGGATCCGGGTACCTTTACTCGGGTGGAGGTGCCGGAGGAGTGTCCAAGGGACAGGCCTCTTCGCCGTATGTCGGCGCAAGCCGTGGCCAGAGTGTGAACTCTGGCAAGAACAAACAACTGCAGGCGTATGATCCGGTATATGCCGGAAAGCAGAAGGCTGCCCAAGGCAATGTCGGCCAGGGAGGCCCAGGACCCGTTCAGGGCAGACAAGAAGCCAACCGGGTCAATTCGGCAAATCCGGGTCAGCCACCTCGGTATCCGGTACCCATTCCACCTCGTCGTCAAGCGGGTGCCGGGTATGTCGAGCCGGCCGCTGACCGGTACGACGACGGTTACTCGGCCGTGGAGCGGGCCGGGTACACAAGATACAGATATCTGGCGACCGAGGGTGCACTCGGTGCTAGGCTGGGAGCTCGCCAGCTACCGGCTCACGATGTACGCAACAAGCTTGACAGAATCTATCTGTCAGAGATGCTGGAGGAGCAAGGCCCACCGGGTCCTGCATGCTTTGGACCCCGGATCATGAAGTAGGCACCGGTGCCAAATTTCCAGCTCCCCCGGGGTGCAAAGACCTACGACGGCAGCACCAAGCCGGAGGACTGGCTGACAGATTACGTCACAGCGGTGCATATCGCTGGTGGCAG